>JAODKM010000032.1:6880049-6922055 GCA_026780845.1 Petrocephalus sullivani | reverse complement strand
GGGGAGGAAGTTGGGGGAGGGGACAGGGGGAGGGGGGGGAGGGGGGGGGTGGGGGGGGTGGGGGGGAGGGGGGGGGAAGAGGGGGGGTATCAGTATGTGTGTGGGTGACTCAAAGCCAAAAGTTATATTATGTTGGCAGCCCTCGCTTTGAACTAGTGAAGAGCTGGTTCCTGGCTATAAACAGGTGGGGTGCTGTTTAAGGCCATTGACTCACAGCTCACAAGTTTGTGGGTTCGAGTCCCACTGCACTAGTACCCATGCGCCCAGGCAATACTAGACCGAATTTAAGGGGGCTTCAGGCACTCCATTTTTTGTCTTGGCCCACCTGAAAAGGTATTTTAAGTCCGTTTGGTGATTTTGTCCTGTATCTTTGTACACATTTCTAGTTTCCTAGTCTCCTTATGGGTTGAATCCTAGAGTTGCCCCTGCCCACGAACGAGGTTCTTAACCTGATTCGCCCCAGGAAAAAATATCTTATGGAATTTTTCTGCGCGTAGAATGCACCACCCGAGGAACGGTGACTTCAGTGCTCACCGCCATTTCCCTGTTCCCGGAGTTGTACCTCACTCTAGTGCAAATCGGCACCCCAAAATGGACCTACCCTATTCCTATTTGCGGGTTCCTGGCGAAAACTGTTAGACTTGTAACAGATGGCATGGAGCAGATTTAAAACCTGACGCTGCAGGACAAAGCGACCGTCCATCTATCAAAGGCGCGCCTTTTATTTGATCAGCCACGTAGCAGAGCTACAGCGGGGGAATAATGCCTCTGAGCATGTAGAGGCGGGCACATTAAGTCTGACACATTTCTTTTCTACCTGGGTCTGCTTCTGCTATGAGCTCCAGTAGAAGAAAATAAATAGATACATAATAAAATTAAATATAAAAAAATACATAATAAATACAGTAAATAAAGAGGTGGCCACCTACTAAGTGACTATGGAGCTTTATATGTGAGAATGTTTGGTCCGTCCCTAGTCTGAGTCACTTCTATTTTATTACTATTTTTTAGTTCTTAGTCATGCTGTTATTTTTGCCGCTAACAGTCGGATTTGGCGCCATGCCGGCGATTGAGATAAATGGCACGGTATGCAATGAATGAATTTAATCAATGTGTTGCCTTGGAAATTCGGTAGGGTGCTTTTACAGATATGGGGACATTTTGTCCGGCGGACGAGACGGACATCTGCTGACATGCTATAAAGTTGTTTTGTTTTTAGAGGGGTAAACATTCCAAAGAGAACTCAGATTAATTTATTTATTTTGTACTGAAGGAACATTTGCAGCAGGTCACAATGCCCCTGTTTATGCCTTTGTTCAGAGAAGAAGCATCTCTCTGTGGGCTTGCAGTATATAAAAAACCCACCATTGATGCATTTATTTTGTGGTTTTGAGGGGGCAGTGGGGAGGTGCATTCACAAAAGGTCACATGCCAGAAAATCACCTATAAGACCTGACAAAGAATCTCTCTTTTTTCACCTATCACTGAATCACAGTTAATTTGCTGGAGGTGTTGCACTTGCTGCTTGGCCTGTATATACGTTTCCCCTGCAGTGTTCAGGTACTGAGTAAGTAAGCAGCATGGCCTGGATATACATTTCCCCTGCAGTGTTCAGGTACTGCGTAAGTAAGCAGCATGGCCTGGATATACATTTCCCCTGCTGTGTTCAGGTACTGCGTAAGTAAGCAGCATGGCCTGAATATACATTTCCGTTGCAGTGTTCAGGTACTGCGTAAGTAAGCAGCATGGCCTGGATATACGTTTCCCCTGCAGTGTTCAGGTACTGCGTAAGTAAGCAGCATGGCCTGGATATACGTTTCCCCTGCAGTGTTCAGGTACTGCATAAGCAAGCAGCACCTTGTTTGCCATTGAAATGGCATAGTGAAATTACTCAGGCTCATTACCATTTTGTCGGGTGTCCCCTGCCTCTTCAGACGACACTACTCTGTGTGACTGTAGGGGCGTGATTACTCATTCTGGTTACCACAGTCGTCTCCGCCCCGCTCCCTGCAGCTGACCAATCTGACCGTGTCGTCTCCGCCCCGCTCTCCGCAGCTGACCAATCTGACCGAGATCCACGAGCAGATTAGTGGCATGGCCCGATGCCCCTACAGCCCCATGCACAACTCCACGGCCCTCATCAGCTCCAGTGGCGAGCTCTACACTGCCACCGCAATGGACTTCTCTGGGCGGGACCCCGCCATCTACCGCAGCCTGGGAGGCCTGCCCCCTCTGCGCACCGTCCAGTACAATTCCAAATGGCTCAATGGTGAGAAGAGGGGGTGGGGTTAGTGAAAGGAAGGGGTGGGGCCAATGAAATGAGTGGGTGGAGCCAGTGAGCAGAAGTGAAAGCGGTTAATTGCTCATACACCATTCTCTGGATTTAATCCATATGTGACATAGCAGTGGGCACAAAATTCAGTGCCTGGGAGACAGTGCTTGGGGGCGGTACCTTGCTCAGGGTATCTCACTGTTTGGGGATTCAAACTAGCAGCCTTTCAATCACAAGCGTGTTTCCCAAACTATTATGCTACCACTACCTTGGAATGGTAGGGCAAGTGAAGTCTAAATGTCAGAAGTGCACAAACTGCACATATGAGTTGGCTTCCCTCTAATGCCCGTGTGGCTGTGGAATTTTCTTTCCATGTTCTTATACATGCTACCACTGAATGCAGATGTGTGGATCAGTAGATGAATAAGGTGTACGGTTGTGCTTTTTAAAAAATGAAATGTCCCATATTATAGGGGAGTTCAATTATTTAACCACGTGAAACCGGTTGGCATGCGCCGCGATGCTTTCCTCTCCCCAAAATCAGAGCCCAACTTCGTGTCGTCCTACGACATCGGGAACTTCACGTACTTCTTCTTCCGTGAGAACGCGGTCGAGCACGACTGCGGCAAGACGGTGTTCTCGCGCGTGGCCCGGGTGTGCAAGAACGACATTGGCGGCCGCTTCCTGTTGGAGGACACCTGGACCACGTTCATGAAGGCGCGCCTTAACTGCTCCCGGCCAGGGGAGATCCCCTTCGAGTACAGCGAGCTGCAGGGCACTTTCTACCTTCCCGAACTGGAGCTGCTCTACGGCATTTTCACCACCAACGTGTGAGTGGGCCCTCCCCCCCGTCCCACCACACGATTGGCACAGCTGACTCCTGCGTGACCCCTGACCCGCTATATCAGGTCAACCCGCCAGCCATTAACAGAATATATCCAGCTTGCATCGTTCTGCTAATTTAGTTGCTTGCCAGGCTACTTAAAGCTTAAATACATACACTGCTAAACTGTTTGTTCAGGTGGCTGTTTCACTAGAGAATTATGGGATATGCACCTCACTTGGAGCAAGACAAAACTTCCCAACAGCCCGAACCTGCCAACTTTACCAGCAGTTAGAATCAGCAGTCTTCCTACCACTGTCCAACCAGACACTATGTCAAACACAATTTTGCATCCCAGTTTTTTAACCTGTCAAATTCCCACAGTATCAAACAGTGAGGCTTACAGTTTTACATTTTCATCTAAATATCCATTTATTCATTTTTCTGATGCCTTTTCCAAAGCATCGTGCCGGTTACAGGGATAAAGTTGTACGCCCGATTAATACTGTTGAATATTAATCACCTGGTAGTTGTATAACAGCAAGATCTTAATCTTTCATCTTTTGTTTGCAAGTCCCACTCCTTAATATTTTATAGGGCCGGGAGGGATTCTAATACTCTGCTCTACTCTGCTCACAGGAACAGTATTGCAGCCTCTGCTGTGTGCGTGTTCAACCTGAGCGCCATCACCCACGTATTCAGCGGGCCCTTCAAATACCAGGAGAACTCGCGCTCGGCCTGGTTGCCCTATCCAAACCCAAAACCCGACTTCCAGGTGAATATTCAGGAGAACTCCAGCACACACAGCCGTTCATCCATCTTAGTATGTACCTGCATCCCAGCTCACTTGGTGGTGTGAAACACACACAACTTAATTGAGTTTCCTCCTCGCAGTTCTGACATGAGGCATTTCCCCTAGCTGGGAGTACAAGCAAATCGTCATCTAGTCTCAAAATATGTTTTTCTGTTAAATATAGTACCACATTTTTTTTTACATTTCGCGAGTTGTCAGAATGCGTCAGGGAGTGCTTATGCTGAGCCGTTCGCAGATTACGTGAGACGTTTAGGGCTGAAGCCCCTGCAACTGAATGAGATCCATGTGAGACCCGGTACAGCTGGGAGCTCTCGGGTTCGGGGAGTGTGTGCCGCATGTGAGTGTTCTGGGACTGGTCCAAGAGGGACTTTGGTATCAGGCTGGATCACTGGACTGAAAAGGTGGCGAATGAGCTGTAGGAAAAACAAATGGGGTTATTAATACAGTTATTTCATATTATTTTTATATATATATACACACACACACACACACCGTGTTGCCTTTGACTCCGGTATTTGCAGCCAGCGGGCAGTACACCCATGTGTTTCCTTACTCAGCCACTACCCCACCTTATATAGCTAATCAGTGCCTCATTGAGTTATTTGACTAATTTAATTACTTAATTAATCACCGTGGTGGTGAAATTTAACAAATGTGTGGAGTGGCTGAGGTGCCCTTGAAGAGGCCTGGGACCGGAACCCTCGTTCATTCTGAAGAATAGAATAAATGGCCTTTAGCTTTTATTTTGTTGCTATTACTTTGCCTGTGTTCGGTTTTTTCTGAGCAAATATATACGTACCACCAAGATTTTGGCACAGTGCTGTATGTATCTTTGTTACTTGTCTCTCGCTGAATGATCTTCAAAGCACCTCTCCCGATGTTGACTTTAAAGGAGGTGGATTCTTGCCATATGACATCGTGGTGCTTCAGGCCTTGGTTGGCGCCTTCATCAAGAATTTGGCGGTGCTCTGCCACTAGTTTGAGCAGACAGAGGTCTATGGTCTCCTCAGAAGATGTAAATGTCTTGTCACATAGTATGGGCACTTCCTTCTTGGATATTATGTTGGCACATTGCATCCTGCCCCAATGCACCGATTCCCTCAGCAGAAGTTCTGTGATCTTGAGTGATCTGTTGAGCTGTTCTGGTCATGTAGTCGCTCACTGTAGATTTGGGCTTGAGTATTAAAGCTTATATTCTAATGTCCACGACTGAAAACTCACTTTGCAATGTGCATTTCTTCATCTGAAATGTGAAGTGTAAACCAATGAAAAGAGAAATTATATGATTTGATATTACAGGTATATCATTTATCATTTGAATTGTTAGTATTGAATAAACACATTGGATAAAATGTTTAGCGATATTGATGATAATAGCAGTATAATTTGCAGTATAATTAGTACGTCAAATTTCTTGAATTGATTACGGTCAAAATTTGCGGCTAATATAGCTACTTTCACTTTAGTTTTTTGCCTTTATGTCCCCTTTTGTATACTGTGGTAGTGCGGCACTATAGATTACGGCTCCTACGTGAACCTGACCGAGAGGAACCTCCAGGACGCGCAGAAGTTCCTCCTGATGCACGAGGTGGTGCAGCCCGTGGTGCCCGTGCCGTACTTCATGGAGGACGACGTCCGCTTCTCCCACGTGGCCGTGGACGTGGTGCAGGGGAAGGACATGCTCTTCCACATCATCTACCTGGCCACAGGTGCGGCCGCCGCGTGCTCTTTCATTTTTTTTTAGAGAATTCCGTGTGAGTGACGGAATGACGTATGTCGCCTTTTAAAATCGGTGGAAAAAATGCTCCGTCGTGTGGCAGGTCTGTCCCGGGGCATGCCAAAAGCAGAACGTGCCAAAGTGTGACACGCCACGGCACACGCCAGAAACGGCTACAGTCGATTATCAGCAGCGCTCGTTCGTAGGAGGACTGGAAGAGAGCAACGGAGGCCATTTCCCCCGTGCAGATGGTGGAGATTTGAATATGAGATATTGGCTTGCCCTTTCGAACGGGTCTGTGTAGCCATCCCGGGTGAATTGCCGAGTTAAAACATGAGTAAATTCCACGGTTGGTTCCGGATTAATTTCCTCGTTGCTGTGCATGGGGAAATGTAGTAGGACACTGGGAGAATTAATTGCTCTAAAGCTAGTGAATAATTACGTGCCGCTATCGCAACGTTTCTTTATTGATCTAGTATCAATAGTGCGTCTGCTTCAGTGCATTGTGGTTTGGTCACGCCACTTAGGCTGTGTTGTGCTGGTCATTCTTGGATGAGGTACATTCCTCAATATACTGGCCCGTTTCATTCCGAGACGATGATTTAGGATGAATTTTATTTAGTGGACATCCATGTGGCGACAGGAAATCTTCAAAGCGTTCCACTGATCTAGATGTAACGTTAACATACAAACATGTGCTATCCACATGCATGTGTATTCCTCTACTTGTAGAACCCACTGTAGCGTCAAGTGAAACCTGTCAGTCTGGACCCGTCACCTCTCTAAGGCTGAAACTGATACACTGTACAATTCCTGGGGTCTGACCGCTGCGGAAGAGGCTATTCTTCCGATTGGTGACGGCAGATTTCTGCCCACCATTGTTGTTCTGGGTTACCGCAGGCGATGCTTGGATTTATGTTGTCACTCTTGCTAAGATTATGGACCATTCATCATGATTCCACCCATATAATTAACGTCCAGTGAAATTAGCACCATTCGCAATGAATTTTTTGTTGCCGGACAGTATTAAAGTTTACTAGAATGGCATAGTCAGAGTAGAAACATTTAATAATCAGATTAATACGTCTTTTCAAGGCATTTTCTGGTATTTCAGTGAGTAATTCAACTCAGTTTTATGTATCCCTGAAATGTCTGCTGAAGCTGAGAGAGCTTATTTGTTCCCTTAATTGTTCCACGTCCCCTAACAGGAATCCGCTAGACCTGAACCGCTCTGGACATAAAGATCCAGCACAGGTTCTGAAGCCAATCCATCACCTGTCTGCCCAGCAGACATAGTGCAGCTGCCTTGTTTACAGGCCCCAATACAATGTTGTCTGGATGGCAGCCTGCAGCCCTTCTAAGGCAAGCAGGAGCTGGCTGACAGAATGCTCCAGATTATCGCTAGACTTATTTTCTAAAATGACTGTTCCGCAGTTTTCTCATCTAGAAGAACTTTGACATGCTGAATTGCTGTAGGTCTCCCAAGCTCTTTGGAGGAATTTCAGTTATATCTGCGGGAACGTGCTCCCCACACCTTCAAGTGAAATTGAAAAGCATGAAGCTGGAGATGGAATCGGGTGACATTTACCATGGCTTTGAACATCCCTAAATTAACTAGAAGTAGTTCCTTTTAAAATGATTTAAGAACCTCTGCATTTGTCAGAAATACCTCACCCTTTGACTTGTAGGCTGGCCCTGTATAAGGGAAAGATGAACCAGCCTGCCAGTGTACTTTGAGAGAATTGGAGCAGATCGATGTTTCAGTCTGTAACGGGGGCAAGAGGAGCCTGATCCGTCTGGAGATAATCATCTGGGAAAGACAACTGTCCCGGCATTAATGGATCCTGTTTTATCACACTCCCGGATCAAAATTCCTTGTCCTCCTCCCCCTACTGAGAAATGTCTTCCCCCCTTCACCAGATTACGGGACCATCCGAAAAGTGCTTTCCCCGCTGAACCAGAAGATGGGCAGCTGTCTGCTGGACGAGATAGAGCTTTTCCCCCCAGGCAAGCAGCAGCCAATCAGAAGCCTGCTGATCCTGCACAGTCGCAGCATCCTATTCGTTGGCGTCAGGGACCATGTGATCAAGATACCGCTCATGCGGTGCGACTTCCACAGAACCCAGGAGTAAGTGCCTCTCCCCATCTGCTCGCTCCGTCTTTGCTGGGGCCTGGTCTATGAGATGCAGTGACACTCCATTGGTCGGAGCTTCCCAGGAAGCTTTATTCTCTTTCCCGCAGCCAATCACGATAGTGTGCTTGGCGCCATTCAGAAATAGATACACACGTAAAATGTTTTGTTGGTCCTTTTTTGTAAAAGATGTGTTTTTTTCCACACTTTGTTTCGCCCGCCAGTGTGACGATTACAAACACATGTGGTTTTCGTTCGTTTGATCCGGCTCGTGGAAATCGTACTTGGCCAGCTGGAATGCAGACCAAACCGTGGAACTTAATTTCTCTCTCAATTAAAAAGCCCCTATAATTTTTTGTTCTGTTATCTCGAAGATATAGGGCTGGTGGCAGCTAACTAAAGCATGGTATCATTCTCTTCACAGACACTGTCCCCCATTCTTTTGTCTTGCTGCTTAAACAATAGTTTATTTACCCCCCCCCCCCACCCAAATCTAGATCATAAACAGCAGACTTCACTTCTCCTTTGTGTTCCCCCATGCATGACGGAGAACTGGCTATCAAAAAAACCAGCTGAGTGTGGTCTTTACTGGTTAATGCTAATACTCTGTGTAGCCCAATGGAGAGAAGCTAAGGGCCTCCTGCAGTGCATTGTGGGTGCCAGAAAAATGGATTGAGCCTCTAATGTGATAATACTGGCATTACAGAGGATGTTATAGGATTCTGTCATTTTCATGGTACTTTGGGTCACCAGTGGAAAATTGTATTTTCCTTCTAAACCTTTTAGTTTACAAATTTATCTAATAATGACATGTCAGAAAGACCAAATGGAAGTCGAGGCCAATAATATGGATCTGGGGACCACAAAGGATCATGGGGCTGAGAGGATGGTGTCGTTTCCCTGCTTGGTGTTCTTGACACAGAGCTGTTGTGTGACATTGGTTCACCTTGCTTATTTTCTGTCATGGCGATGTGACTTTATCAGGATGGCAGTGCAGGGAAGGCGCTCTGGCTCGTTAGGCCTATAAGAAAGGAAGCGCCGGTGCATAAATGTAATGTATAACATGAGCCGCTCCTGCCGGCGGAGCGCCCATTAAGCCCGGCTCGCTGACTGAGGCGGTAAATGAATCATAGCTGTTGTCCTTAGCAAGGCTCCCCCCCCCTCCCTGTCGGACCCTGCAGGGCCTGCGTGGGGGCCCGGGACCCGTACTGCGGCTGGGACCTGGTTCTGAGGAAGTGTACCACTCTGGAGGAGAGCGTCAGCATGAGTCAGTGGGAGCAGAGCGTCACGGAGTGTCCGGTAGGTTCTGAGTGTGCATCACTCACGGGAACTTTCACCGCATGGTAACGGATTGTCCGGGTTGCAGAGCAAATGGTAATAAAACGCTGTAATAATCAATAAAATTGAAATCACCCTGGGGGGAAAAAACTTGATGTTTCTCACCTGTAAAAGTTGATGTATCGTTCTGTCATGTGTCAAAGTGCAGAAAATCTATCCTGACAAATCCGTGCTCATAATATCTCGGAGTGTGAAGTATGCTATTTTAAAGAATCCCTGTGAGCTGAGGCGGGCTCTCAGAAGCTGAAAGCCACAGCGAGTTGCTTTTCTTCAGCACTGATGATTGAGTATCAGCAGTAACTGATTATAAATCTTGACAAGGTTTTCCCATATACTATTATTTGAATATCTGCGGTCATTTTGTGCCCTGCAAGATATTTTCAACACTGATTCTTCTGAAAATATTTGTGCATTGCAGATGAAAACGTTTTACATTTATTTATTTTTGAATTTTTTTTTTTAAATGTCAGGAAAAGTTAACTTCACGGATTGGGTCTTGTGTCTTACTACGGGAGTATTATTACTGCGCCGTGTTCTACGTTTTTTTGCGTAATAAGCGAAAGGATGGAAAATAAGTTTCGAGAAGGAAAGAATCTAAAATAATCGGGTATGATTTCTGAAGCAAGCTGTATGAAGGTTAGGGTGTAATGTCAATCTTATGAGATCTCGGTGACCTGTGGTTTAGCGAGGGATACTGCAGTGTCGATGAACTGTCAGGAAGAAAGGGTACTTGCACGGGAGTACCAATTCCCGGCTCCAGCAGTGATATATTTGGGATCTGCAGCAGGGATCGGAGGAGAGACCCATCTTTCCACAGTGCCTTTTAATGGCGTGCTGCGTCGAAATGTAATTATTTTTTATTTTTCTTGAATAAATAGCAGTCTTCTGAAGTAATGTTCTGTAAATTGGTAACACGCTGCTTGTTTGACCCACAATTCACCCAGTTACTCAGAATACACATTATGTTTCTTCCTTTGAAGCTTAGCATATGGCTATAATTTTTTTTTTTTTATAGTTTTACGAGACGCCTCGAATGACTCATTGGTACGTCACACCCAGTTATTGATCCACAGAATGTAACGGAGATCTGTTTTACCCCAGGTTTTGTGAGATGTGGGGAGAGAGTAGGTGGGGGAGGTTGGTCAAACCCCACTACTTACACGTAAGCAATTGGTAATGATATAAAGGTTTGTTGTGTGTGTGTGTGTGTGTGTGTGTGTGTGCATGAGAGACAGAGAGAGAGAGTGAGAGCTATGGCTTTCATGTGTTTGTTTTTTTATTTTGGTTACAGAGTTAAACTGTTATTTCTGTATAATTTGGCTCGCCCACCAATTACATTCTAAGTGTGTCAATAAAATTTCACGGGGCTCAATTTAAATGCTGCACTGTAGACACTTTAGGCTTCCTGAGACCTCCACTGCCATTCACCAGTGGGAGCTCGACAGAGAACGTGTGAATTATTCTGACGCGCGTCCCAAAACGCTGTTTGGTACAGATTTATACATACTGGTCTGAATAGTGCAGGGAATCTTAAATTTCAGTTAGTGCGCTTTTCATTTTCGGAATGGTTTACGCTATATGTAAGATGGGGTTCCTTTGACTTCTGCTGTCCTTGTCTTCTGTGGGTTCATTAACTCCTCTAATCAAAGAGCTGCAAGCCGACAGAACTGCAGTGTCATGCAGAGATTTTATTCTGCCGTTATATATGCTTAGTGAGTAACCTTCCGAAAAGGAGGAGGTGTGGTTTCCAAACATCCTCAGAAACACTTTGTCTTTTGGTGAAAAAGAAAGGAAGAAAAAAAAACGACGAATGTGTCCTGTGTAAATGTCACTCTGGTCACGTTTGAGAAAGGCCACTGTATTCCTTGCACTGCATGTCTTCAGAATGAGTGGAATAGATCATGAAAATGTGTATAATTTGGCATAGTTTTTTTTTTTCTCTTCAGAGCAATAATACAACCACTAACTGAATCTAAAAATAGGCTTGCAGGCAAAACACTGGGTATTATTTTAAAGGATAATGTATTATTGATTATATTTACAAATAATGCTTACTGGGAGTAGTTTATATAATTTTGTTTATGAACGAGAACAAGGTCAATCTGACCAAACATACCTGCTACCTCTCAACAGGTATAGTATCTCCATGACTGAGCGTGAAGTACAGTGTACAGAGGTATCTCTCAATCTTTTTCACAGATTTTTGTAGAACTGAGGCTCATGGGAGTCACTCCTATGGTCAGAAAAGATGAGAATCTGCTTTCTGACCTTCCAGATTGAGAACTGTCAAAGGACCTGTTGCTGAGAGCCATGGTGACCTTGAAGAGGTGTCGGGTCTGACGAGATCTCTTTGCTCTGTGTGGTTCCCCTGTCAGCCCGGTAACGCAGCACCAAGGCCTTGAACTTTGTTTGAGCTCCAGCTGGTGGAGCTGTTTGAGAAAGACCAAGAGTGGAGAGCGAGAAGTCATTTTTAGAGGTCAAAGAATTATTTTCCACTGGTGTTCTAGGTGAGATATTTGAGAGAATGCCAGCCGGGTGGGAGTTGGAGTGGTCTAGACGAGAGGTGACTAACTCACACACCAATAGCCAGATGAGGTATGGCTCAGTCTGCCTGGTGTTGTATATGCCCGACTATTGTAAGTGAGGAGAAACTGCAAGGCTCCTGTCAAGTATAGAGGTTCTGTGAATTTTGGATGATTCTACTGCAGAATTATGTCCTCCCCTAAAGAACATTTCTGCCAGGAGCAGAGCGGTGCTGTATAGTTAGAAAAATTAACTTGAGATACAAAAGTCTCTACAGGAGAATATATGACTGTGACACAGAGAAAGTTTGCTGGGATGGGCACCTCACAGGAAGCAGAGTGCAGATAATGGGGTGAAGTATGTGAATCGATGCCCTTTGTGAAAAGGTTCACAAAGGGCATCGATTATGCAGGCAATATTAGCTGGATTATTACTATTGAGCAAAGAAAATAATATGGAACCGCTCAGGTCATCCGATAATGTAAGTTAATATAGATAATGAGGAGAACGAACTTCAGAGAAAATTACATTTAATATGAAGTTTGGATAGCAGTAACTCTAGTCTAAAGTCTTTCAGAATTTTATGAAATCTGTATTATATATAGAAAGATTATTTGACATGTCTCGTAGAATCCTATTTACAGCAATGAAAATGCGTGAATGTTTAATAAGAAAAGGTAACTAATGTGTAAGTGTACAGCTGGGGCATACATGAGATGCTGGAAATAGATGTTAGAACTAAGAGTGACACAAAGCCATAGAAAACTGAGGGAACTAGAAGGTGAACCAGGAGCAGGACCAAGACATGGTACAATGCGACAAATGGGGTGATCGTGCGAAATATCAAGCAAGGGCCAAGACAGGGTATCTTGTGTAGTTCTGGTCCTTGGTTTAATAGCAGCTAAGCAATGGAGCGTCTTACTGTACAGTCTCAGAAGGCGGAAATGGCATCAGCTCGTGATGGCACTGTTGTGGAAGGCAGAACTTGGCTTGTCTGTCCAATGCCAGTAGCCAGGAGAGCTCGGGGTGATTCTGCAAAAGCCTGGGTGATTCCAGACAGGCAGCTAATGAGGCTTTCCTCCGGAAGGTGTCGCGTCTGGCTGAGGTTCTTATTGCAGCTGAGGTTAGGAGGGCAGGAGGGTTTGATCTCGGCACACCCCTCTGGCACTGGGGGTTTGAAATTCAGAGCCGTGAAACAGGAAACTGTACTCCGGCCACCTCCCCGGCCCCTATCGGGTGTGATGGGGCTGATCCAGCGCCACCCTCGCGACCCCTATCGGGTGTGATGGGGCTGATCCAGCGCCACCCTCGCGACCCCTATCGGGTGTGATGGGGCTGATCCATTTTCATAAGGATAGGTTCAGTTTAAAGTTCTATGAGCTTTTCCTGGAAGCTTCACTATGGGTCAAATCCTGGAATAGCCCCTACTGAGGTCATGGCATTGGGCCAGATGTTTGCACAGCATCTGGGGGTTGTCAATTCCCAAACCAAACCCTCTGGTCAGCCTACACTTCTCACACAGCCAGTACCCCCCAAAGCAGTCGGTAGCACCTACATTTTTCTTATGCAGACAAATTATGTCTTGCACATCGCTACAGATGTGGCATTTCTCTAGAAGAGGATGTGGTTGAAAAATGTGCAGTGTTGTGTAATTTTATATCAATACATTACAGTGTGTTTTATCGCTGTGATTGATAATCGCCATTAATGTAATTACCAAGGAATTTAGGTAATGAAAGTGTCGCCTGATGTCCACCCAGTCGCTAAATAAGAAAGATTATTTTCTTTTCGGGATAAAATCAGTACAAGCTGTGGAGAAATTTCTCTGTATAGTTTGTTTGGAATTTAGAGAAGGAATCTAAAAACATGTTTTGTAAGCAAAGCTAACATCCTACAGGTATCAGGTTTCGGCCAACACTTTTTTTCATTAGGGTGCTCTAATTTAGAGAGGTGTTGGATTTCGGTTACCAATCAAGAGCTTTTGCATGTGGGGTCACTGAGATGGCTTACGGCAATTCCTAGGCTGCCGCATCATACTCGAGGCTGTGGGTGAATCCTGTCCACCTAAAGTGAGAGGTCTCTCGTCCTGCTGTCTGACTGCTGGCCCCTGCCCGTGAGGCCTCCCATGCCTGGTTTTCGGGAGAAATATGAGTCTGACTAACAGGGAGGCTTTACTTTACTCTCTTCTGTTTACTGTGCTGATGAAATGCTGAAAACTGAGTACATTGTGGATTACTTTGTGCCATGATTGACGGTCTTATCAAATGAGCCTAACTTGTTTGTTGAATCTCTCTGGCATTTATTACATTTTTCCCCAGACACACGCAGTTTAATAACATTTTCTTACTCTGCTTTAGACTGTAACTCCATCATGTCTGCCAGGAAGCAAGTGACAGTTGATCGGAGCCATTTGGATTTCAGTTCTAACTGTTCGTATTATGCATCACTTAATGTTATACCGCAGGCTTATTTTTACCTGTAAAAGCTGCACCGCTGCCAGACCCCAGCACCAGATCTCCACTGAGATACCCAGACTGATGTTGACCCTGCTGCATTCATGCAGTGAAAGCTTTTGCATCCCCCTCTCTCCTTTAATTGGTTTTTCACTACCAACCAGCAATGTTGCGATAGCAGTGGGTAAACGTTGCTTACTTGTTTTTCTTTCATTTTTGCAGGCAAGGAATGTGACCGTGGATGGGCATTTTGGGCCGTGGTCCCCGTGGAAGTCATGCGGCCACAGGGATGGGAGCGCTTTAGGCTCCTGCACATGCCGAACCCGGGCATGTGACAGTCCCAGCTCCCGGTGTGGCGGCCGGCCCTGTCAGGGTCCGGCTGTGGAGGTCGCCAACTGCTCCAGGTATTCCAGGGGGAGGGAGGAAGGGACATCTTAATTCTGTTGCCGTGCCACTCGGCCTGTTCCCGTGGCACGCACAGATGGCGTGGAACAGTGCCGCTGAGCCCCGCTGGTACTCCCGCCCCTCCAGGAATGGCGCCTGGACGCCGTGGACAGCGTGGGCGCCATGCAGCACCAGCTGTGGCGTCGGCTTCCAGGCGCGGCAGCGCTCCTGCAGCAACCCCGCCCCCCGGCATGGCGGCAGAGTGTGCGTCGGGCAGAACCGCGAGGAGAGGTGGGTCCCCCGACCTGCCGCCGCGGCAGGGTGTGTCGGGCAGAACCGCGAGGAGAAGTGGGTCCCCGGCCTGCCGCCGCGGCAGGGTGTGTCGGGCAGAACTGCGAGGAGAGGTGGGCCGCCGCGGCAGGGTGTGCATCGGGCAGAACTGCGAGGAGAGGTGGGTCCCCAGCTCACCGCAGGCATCGTGCCGGAAAGCCGCCAATTTAAACAAAGCAGTGGCGCTATCAAAGCTGCCCAGTTAGGGACACTGCATGTGTACAGATGCATTACATTTTTTTTTAGGCCTAATTATTGAATATTTATCCCAATGATTCTTTTTAATCAGAAGATATTTTATCAATATAGTTTCAAAACAAGAAGGACAGAGAGAAGGATAGAGAGAGATTATACAAATTTAATAAAATAAGTGAATAGATAAATTGAGGAGACTTTGGGTTTTGAGTTGGTCAACGTGATGAAACTTCATGTAGGCATTTCTCAGGACGTTAATGAGAAATCGGCAGCCAGACTTGTGTCTGTTACCAGTTTGTGATTCATTTAAGGCGAGTCCGTTCCTAGTGGCTGCTGAATGTAATTCCTCTTTGGTGAGATGCAGAAAGACATGGATGGTGATCACGCATTTCTTGTGTGTGAATACACGATAAAGCACGATAATATGTGTGAAAAGGTACTGTATAAATGACCCAGTTGGTGAATTATTTCTGTTTGTGGGCTCTTCTAACGGACCCATATATTCCTCTGCTAGAACATGAATGGCCGTCGCATGCTTGGAGAATCACCAGCCTTGTGTACATTTTTGTGTGAATGTGAGCAAAGACTAAAAAGCCGTTTCCCAAAAACTCTGCAGATTGTTGTTTATAAAAACGCTCAAAGCGATATGAACGTCCGCGTCCCGAGTGCTCTAACGAGCAGCACGACCGCATGGGCCGCTAATTACCTTTGCCATTTCCTGCATGGCTGATGGCCAGGCTGCTTGGGAAGTGTCACAGCTGGCTCACGCGCTCGAGGAACCTCCAATCCGCAGTCAGAGGTAGATCTTCTGCAGACAGGTGGACACCTTCTGCTCTCCTCAGCCAACCCTGTCAATGCATTTCAACACTGGTTACAAAAAAAAAACAGGAAAAGAACGTGAATGTGTTTGTTTTTTACTGTAAGATCAGTTTATATACCCCACATCACTTATGTATACGGGACACGTCAGAGATGCCAGTGTCTCAATGAAACGCTCTTGGTATCTCCTCCATTCTTGGTATCTCCTCCATTCTTGGTATCTCCTCCATTCGTGGTATCTCCTCCATTCTTGGTATCACCTTCAGTCTTCATGTCAAGCCCGTATGAGTTTCCTTCTTCTTAAATCTTTAAGTTTAAGTTTATCATGTTTAATCCCTCTGATGTCCCTGGCAAAATGCCATTCAGCCCAGAAATATGACATTTAAAACGAGCATAAGATAAACAGCGTAAGAGGTTGTAGTCACAAGATGCAAAAAAAACATTAAGAATAAAAAGTTACTTACTACATCTGTTACGGTGTTTATGATTTCGTAAAGTGTAGTCATGGTATAATGGAAACAATATATTGCCATCATCTAAACATCATGCATGCTCGTTTTTCTTTAGCGGAAAATTTGCGTGACCAAGAAGGACCTTATAATTCTGAGTAAAAACATCAGTAGAGCAAGTAACAGCTGATTCCATACTTAAGACTTGCTTTTGTGAAGGTATTATTAGTCCGACTGTTTACTCTGTCTACTACACTGTAGGCGTTTTAGAGAAGTAGATCAAATAGTGCTTGCTCATTCTGGCAGTCAAGTAAACATAATAAAAAACGAGATCTGTGCTTTCATAAAGTTGTTAGAGTTATGTGCTCTTGGTGTTATGTCATAATAGGTTTCCTGCTAGTTGGTTGTTAGGTAGATGCCTTGGTTTGTGATGACAGGCCGTCGTGATCACTGGAGGAGCGCCTTCGCTGGCAGGACTTCCTTCTCAGCATTGACCTCGCGCTTTGACTTGTCACCTCTTATTGCCACTTATTCTCTGCCAGCTGCCAATCCCTTGCAGGGGTACCTGTGTTCCCTGGGAAGCCTTGCAGGTAGGAGACATCGGCATGCCCGCATCTCTTCCTGCTACAGAGGGTTTCCATGGAAACGCCTGCCGGGCTGAGACGTGAGAGTGGCGGTGGATGTGTTGTGACTTTCGAGGACCCTAATGAAGAGGAGAAGTTGTGCGGTAGAGTTTCTGCTCCCGGGGCTTGTCAAGCCCAGCTGAGGTGTTGTTTGTGCCATTTGGGTGTGATGAATGGAAGAACTATGAAGGCAGCCAGATCCTTTTTTATTTGCTCGGATACCGGGCTGCTAACTGTGAAAACATACCTGGAGTTCAGTGGGCTGTTTCAGATCATTGTATGTGGCCTAAACAACACTTAATGAGCTGCAGTCATCGGAGATGCAGTCTATTTTTTTGTTTGGCTCCTTTCTCTCAATTAATTGTGGAGGGCGGCATCGTTCCAGGTCATTGTTCTGCTCGGAATAGCTACGGGGGTGACCTGCTCTCTTGTGTTTTATCCTGTAGCGCCTGGACAGATTTATTCCATCATTGCCGTCCCTGTCCTGTTAAATATGTGCTCCCCCTCCTGCCTCTCAGGTACCAGATGGCTGACGGAGGCTAAGGAGGTCGTCGCGTGCTGCTTGTTGGCAGCCCGACAAAGAGCAGGTTGATTTTGGCAGAGGAGCAGGGTGTGTAAGACCGCCTCAGGCCCCAGCGAGGGTCTGCCAGAGTCCAGCTCAGAGACGTGTCTCTCATCTCCCACACAGTCAGAGGGAGAGGGGGTGTTCCAGTACCAGAGCAAAATGCAAGTGTTTCCAATACCCTCCTGCCCCGAGAGCACTTAAGAGGAAAACAAATGTTTTCATAGTGGCTGGAACGACATTGCCGGCCCGATCCGGATCCGAGCCGCACGGGTCTTAGGCACATTCGTCTTGTAACCCCCATCGCCTCCAAACTCTCAGAGGAGGCTCTGGTATTCTGTCTCTTTGTCTGACTTATTGCCTGGCATTTTAATCCAAACTGATTTACTGCGGCAAGTATAATTACAGCAAAAGCCGTTTTCATGCTTTATTGGGAAATGTGTCTATTTGAATTATCAGTTTTCCAAACTATATTTTTGAATGTTTTTTTTTCCTGTACTGTACAAAGCAGATTGAAATTGACTTTCTTGAAAAGGATTTATGATGCATTCAAAGGCAAGATGGTAGGGCAGTCTGTGGCCTCAAAACTCCAAGGTTGGGGGTTCCGTGCGTGTAGCGATTACATGTTCTCCATGTGTTTGCGTGGGTTTTGTGCCACAGGCCAAAAACATATGGTTCTGTTTCATAAGGTTTGTCTATAGTTTGACCTGTGATGGACAGCCCCAGGTCTTGTAAGCACCTCCATTGCATCATTGAAATGATTCGTAATGACTTAAAAAAAAAAAAAATCCAGCATCCCAACTAAGATACAAGCCCCTAATCTTGTTCTAAGGGGTAAAATTTGTGTTTTGTAGACTGCTCAACTGCTGAATTCGATTTCGATTCACTTCCAAGAAAAATGAACAGTTCCCAAAGTATGTGGAGCAGAGCTCTGAAGGCTGTTGTCCGCTAAGCAAAGTGTGACACTGGGACCGCCCGGCCTCCCTGAGTGAGCTACTCAGAGATATTCAATCTGCCTCGCTGTATAATTTATAGCTCTGGGGAAGAGTACAAAATTTTGTGGACACGGTGCGCTTGTCTTTCATGGGCATGTGCTGTTCGTAAATGTGTTCAATAAATCCTAACGGGGTGATTTTATGAGCTGTCCTATATAAATCTTACGAGTTGGCCGTTTTAAGTAATCACATGTGGGAAGCATGGTGTTTGCTATACTCTTCCTCATTTGAGTCTCAAAAATGTTGCTTTTTAAAATATAACACACATTTTGCTAACTTATTTTTCTAGTGCAATTTTATTTCTTTCATAGACTGTCTAACCAAAGAGTCAAACTTTCACATTCAGTATAAGCAGCACAGTAAAGTGGCATCAGTGGGTACAGACTGAGCTGCTCTGTGTGCTTTGTTAAGCCTCCCCATCTGACACAAACAGAATGGGGGAGTGGGGGGGTTGTTAAGCTAACAAAGCTCCCCGTCTGACGGTCTATTCATTAAAGTGGCATTTCATTGGTTTTTCTCGGGATTTAATCTAGTTCTTGCCGTCTCCTGCTACATTGAACTGATTTGACTTCCAGTGTCAAAGAGTACAGGCTGGAAATGTGATAAAGTCTTCAGAGGTTCATTACGCTGCGTTTATAGCATTAGTTCGGTGTTTGTGCTTTATCTCGAAGAAAGCCGCTAATTTACTTGAGGCTCCCCGAGGACCTTGAGCAGCACTTTGCCTTTGACATCATCTCAGTGTTTGTTTCATCCAGTCTATCCTGTAGGTGGGCTGCTGGGCTTGTAGAGGTTCATGAAGCTTCATGGTTTTTTTTATTGGCTCTGTGCAACAGTGAACAAATGGACAATAGACTAGAGTTTGTATGTTGCTCATGTCAGATGCTTCTGGAATTTCATTACGGAGCTCTTGTCAAACTTGTGCTTGGTAGAGCACTTCGGTGATTGGTTCAATCAGGGCAAAGTTTTAGCTTCGGACTGGTCATGCTGACCCAGTTGTTACCGTCATGTGACCAGGTAACATAATGTGTCATAATTTCTGATTCTTGCTCCAGCTTTACCAGTTTGCTGCTAATTCTTATTTGTGTCTCAAAAGCGTTTTATTTGGCTGGCAAAGCCATGCTCGCATTACTTGCCCGATGAAATCACGGATAATCGATACAGGTCACTGTCATGAATATTACCGTGATGTCCCGTTCCCTCCTAGGTACTGCAACGAGCACCTGCCCTGTCCACCGCATGTCTACTGGTCCAGCTGGTCGCAGTGGGAGCGCTGCCCCGTACCCTGCGGCGGGGGGGTCCAGACGCGACATCGCACCTGCGAAAACGGCAACGAGTGTCCCGGGTGCAGCACGGTGAGAAGCTGCGTCTATGCGGCCCGGCAGGGGTCACGCATGCTTAAGGACGCGCCTGTGATCATCCCTGAAATTCTGAGCCTTTCTGCTCGTCTGCCCCACGTCACCCCTTTACCCTGTTACCCTAATCTCATTCATGCTTTTTTAAATTAAACTAACCATTCATTAACGTTGAAATGGACCTGAAGTATTTAATCAACTTCCCACTGGATGTTCATTTGCATAAAAGTAGAGGAAGCTATAAATACTATAACGGCTGTTAATTTTTAAAAATACTAAAACGCAATCAGCTGTGTCTCTTTCTATATTCTTTTATCCAGCGGGATTCTGCCTTTGCTTTAGCGGGAGCATTCACAGGGACGGATTCCATAGTTGCGAATCCCTTCTGTCTTTCCGAGAATTCCTCAAAGATCCGTCTATTTTTTTCGTCCGCCTAGCGTGTGTCCATAATTGATTAGCGACAGAGCAAAAGGGACGCCACCCCCCCGACCAGGGCTTCCAGTTCAATTTTGACCATCTCACACGGTGTAATTACTCACCCGTCACTCACAGCCTCTAGCAAACAGCCAAAGGGTCTGTCTGATGGACCGGTGCCTCTTCGGAGACGTCAGTCTCCCGCAAGAGGAGCGTTTGCCGGAATAATTACACAGCGTGCGTGCCGCCGCTGCTGAGCGCACGTCTGCCGGTGCGAACTTCAGGTGTTCCGAGCAACACGTCCCGAAACAAGTAAACAGAAAGAGTGGCCACTTTGAAGAAGTAGGAAACACCATCTGTTCGTGCTTCCATACCTGGAAGGGGTTCCGATTGCACCGTTAGGCAGACAGAGTTCGTTCACAGAGGAGCTGTTCTGTGACTGTGGTACTTCACTGAAGACCCAGACCAGTCCATCCGTCCATCCATCCATCCATTTTCTGTACCTGCTTGTCCAATTACATGTTCTTGGGGGACCATAGCTTATCCCAGAATCAATGGATGCAAGTCAGGGAATAACCCAGGATAGGACGCCAGCCCATTGCAGTAGCCAGACCACTTTAATGACCTAACACAAGCTTCTTATCACTTAATCCATATGATTTTCTTTTAAACTTATCTACTAACTAGACTTCCAGACTGCAGGCTATGTACTGAAACTGGGAAGTATCTCCCTGTGGGCCATGAAAACTGATTCTTACTGCCGTAGTTCAGAAACTTTCAGTCTGGCGGAATAGCTTAATTTGCATTAGAAGAACAGTTACCTTTTTGTTGCAGTTTTCTGCCTTTAAAGTTGGTTGATCAGGAATAATGCTGATGACGGCAGAAGCTACTGCTTTCATGGTATGGTGGTGGCCCGCACAGCTGGGGGTGTGGAGCACGTGGAAGAGCAAGATGGCGAATCCTTCTGGTGGCCATGAGTTTTTCTGAGGTGTCTGTGCACTGTTCCCTGTGCTTCCCTGTGCACTGTTCCCTGTGCTTCCCTGTGCACTGTTCCTTGTGCTTCCCTGTGCACTGTCCCCAGTGCTTCCCTGTGCACTGTTCCTTGTGCTTCCCTGTGCTTCCCTGTGCACTGTTCCCTGTGCTTCCCTGTGCACTGTTCCCTGTGCTTCCATCACGCAGTTGCCTTATTTCATACAATGCGGGTTAAGAGCCGCAAAGCTAATGTTATGGTAATTAATTTCCTGCATTAAAATGTAAATGAATTTTATAAATAGATGAGTGTTTTCAATACATTGGAGTCAGTGTTGCTTAACGTCGATGGTTTCCTTGGGATCTCCAACAATAACCAGCTGATTTTACTGAGACTTGTGTTTTCATCTGGTTAAATTTATGCTAGAAACTCTGCGGACTGTGTTATTGGCCCACTCTGGGGTGGCGTACATGCCATGAATCAGAAATCCTATACTCGACATGGAGACTTGTTGGAATGGAGCCTTCATCAACCTCTTCTTGCAGTATTTGTGCTATAAGTACCTGTCTGCAGGTCTTCATATCATCTCTGATATTGTTTTTTTTAGCTCGGCCAATTTTCATTATTTTGGAGCTGGTGAAAATGACTTTTCCTTGAACTATTTTGATAATTACGTGATTTTACAATTTTCTTGTCATGAATTAATGAGGCGTGCAGGTTTTTTTGTTATTATTTAAAGCAACATGTTAATTGGCCGCAAATACTCTGTAAGTAATTAATCTAATATTTTAAGGCCTGCATGTGTAAATTACCTGAGCCCTCCTCCTCAAATAAGAGTTATGGTGTTGGTGATGGCGTTGTCATGGTAATATGCAGGTGAATGTATGGCACATTAAATTTAGCCGTCCCAGGTGCTGCCTGACGATCTGTCCTTGAAATGGGCTGCAGTTAATAGACGTCTTCATGACTGCTGCTTCCTGTGTTTACTAAAGCGTAAAAAAGCATGATTTAACTTTTTTTTTGTGGTACTGAAACCATAACCGAAACTAACTGTCTTGTATTCAAGGCGGTAAGGCTAATTAAGAATGTCGCGATATTGGCAAAGGCAAGTTTGGCTTATCTTTTGGAAGATAATCATTTGTAGAATATTAAAAATACATTTTTCATTGCTTAGTAATGAAGAGAAATCACTAGTAATTAATATTTTATAGCAGTCTGATATATTGCCTGAAAAAAGGGATAAGAAAATGTATTTGATATTAGAGGTAGGAAGTGCGTTGGATTGAGAATCACTGAACTCTTTTTCCTCCTGTACCCCAAGTGTCGTGCTCACAGTGCAAAGGTTGTGAAAAGCCATTTTTTAAATATAAAAAAAAATAATAATAAATTAAAGCCATTCTGTGCAATGTTTGTGGACTCACATCCCATAGAGACCATGTAAATTTTGACCCTTCTTTCTGCTGTAAGTCACTTTGGATAAAAGATAAATAAAATATTGTTATAGGCATTCCATGGCAGATAAGAAAGTAATTGTAAATGCCGCCGTTTGAATATTTGTACAATGCATTGAAATTGGTATTGACCCTGGTCTTGATCAGATCCGATTTAACTAACCAAAAATACTCGACAAATTAAAAGCATCACAAAAACTTAGTGGTAATGGTTTCATTCATTGGTCGCTGTGGTGCGATTTCTACTATGGGGCTTGTGCATAACGACACCTTTGAAAATTTTATTATAGTTGTTATTTTAAAGCCATTCTGTTCTGGTATTAATATATTTCTACATCATAAATAATAAGCCGTATTTGCACCGGGTGTATGAGCTACCCATTGTTATGCATTTTTGCATACATTTGCAGTAATGTGAATCATATGCAGAAAAAGAAGTTATGAAAAATTTGTATTTTATGGTATTCAATTAGTTATGAGAGCAAGGTACAAGTCTGCTTTGTGCAAACATTTCATTCTGGGGGTTTATTCCTATTTGGGGTGTTTCTATGTTTCCTTTTTGAGCCGGTGATGTACAAAGTGCATCAGCGAGTATAACGCGTAACCCAGGAACCATGAAAGGTGAGGTCTAGCCGTGGGTTTTCAGTCATGGCTCTGCCACTTTAATCCCTTTTGTCATTTGGTCATTAATCCCAGGGGTCCAATCTTTTTATTTTCCCCAGCAGCAAAATAAACAAATAAATGAAAGAGATAGCCCAGCCCTATAATCGATTTCTGCTGCATCTTCATCTCATTGTCTCTGTTTGCCAAAAGAGGTCTGGACCTTTTGAAGTAAGGGTTCTCTATACTTATAGGTACTATCTCCCTGCTAGTGCAGATTGGCTGCGTTCGGTTTAATTGTGTTGCTAGGCCTTGGGGATGTTGTATCCGGCTCCTGATTTTCAAGCAGCTGTCCGAGTGCCAGACGGGGGGGGGGATTTTCCAAGGCCGTTTTAAACATGACACACAGGCAAAATGAAATTCAATAGTTTCCGGATTTTACGATAGTATCTGCGGTAGATTTTTCTTTTCTTTGGTTAAATAAATCATGTGTGTTGTGTTATTTTACTTTTTCAGTAATAAAAGTAGTATTTTAACTTCATGGACTGTGGTTTAACTTACACATTCCCCAGTATACCTCTGCTTCTGCAACTTCAACTTCACATTCCATGAGATCGTGTTGCGCTTGTGTAATGCATTCGATCCTCTAAGGTGAATGAAGCTGGCTGGTGACAGATTTCCCATAATGCACCATAGCAGGAAGTTGTGTGCGCTATCCTTTGTGTAAATGAAAAGTCCCCTGTTGCCATAGAATAATTTTATTCCACAAAAATCTATGGTTCATAGATTTTTGCTTAGATTTATTTTTCTTAAGAAATTGATACTTGTAGAGAGATTACAGCTTGGGGTTGCAGAGTGTAATAATAATAATGATCCCCGTATTATACTATAGTTGCGGTTTTCTTAGCCGTGTCTCCGTCCTAGCACAGATGTCTTTGGAAGCAGGTGACAAATTTTAAATTATAACCTCTATAATTGTCTTGCTCACTCTGAATGGGTGTCCAATGAAATTTATCAGTATGTATCAATTTAGATTTTGAATTATGAGTCATTTAAGCCAGCAGACCTTTAATTTGTGTATGAATCAACATGATGAATATATGTACAAAGCAACACATTTGTAACAATTTAGTCAGGCCATAATTTCTTGCAAGACTGCTTCAAATATTTTAAATGTCAGTGCCTAATTTGTTGGTTTTGGAGTAGCAGAATGTTTTTTTTCTTCTCAAGTAATTTTTTTAAGTATGGAAGTTTTCTTTTGGAAAACAGCTTTTTGAAAGACCGTAAACATGTTGCATCAGAGGGTTAATACATCATGGTTTTCTACAGAAATATCCATTTCCCTGTAGAACTTGAGGAAAAATGTTTTTTGGATCGGTTGTGAAATATTCACGCTGCGGGTATTGCGATGTGCTGAAATTTGAACACCCCAGAGGTGGCACTGGAAATTGTGCTTTTTGTGTTCTCTACCCTTTGGCTTTTCTTAAAGACAGCGGACGGACGAAAACACGGTTTCATTTCCTTGACATCTGAAGTCATTAAATATTAATGAGCAGCATTGATTACCAAGTTATGCAGCGTGAACACCGGCAGTTTATGACAAGCTAATTTTTCTTCCAAAAACGGCACAATGTGAATCCCCTTGTCCCTTTAACCTTGGTCTCCTGCTCTGGCTGGATTTTGCTGTAGGGGGACATGGGCTAAGTGTTCAAATCTGCTCTACTTGACAACTTGACAGATGAACAAAGGGGACTTATCTTATTTTGTCAAGGGCTGGCAGTCGCTCAAGGTTTGCTCAGCATAAATAAATAAAATGGGGATGGAGTGAAATCATCCACTGAGTAATGAACAAGTAATTTAGCTATTTGTTCCTCCTTTTTTGTAAAAGCAGGTGTTCTGCTGCATCACTTGGTGCCTGTGATGTTCTGTGAGCCGTTTTGCAACCAGAGACTTAATAAAATAAAATGAAATCTCTCCGGACAAAAATTGCTTGCACAGCACAACCTTGATTCAGAAAGCAGGTGAATATGCAGGAACAAGATGTTTCATGATTATTATTATTATCATAATTGTCCTAATAAAAATATCATGAACAAAAATGAGATGGTGTGACCATAGAAATTAAGTCATTGTGCCCTTTTTATCTGTACCAGTGAAGTACAGCACTTTAAATAGGAACCAAGTCAGAATGTCTTTTTTGAGTTGTGCACAGATGCTGTTTTTTCCCCCTACATTATAGTTGCAGCCTCTGCTTTTGGTCCTCAGTTGTAAGTGAAACTTGATCAATGACGGTGAAACTGGCAAAAAGCAAAACTAATACTATATGCCATATTCAGCAAGTAATGTAAATGCACTTGAGGAAAGTGGATACCTGGAGCCCTTAGCTCATCTGATTTTGAACAGGGCTCTGGAGGCTGTTCCAAAACAGGATTTCTCAGTTAGGAGGGTTACCTTAGGCTAGAAGTCAAGACTGTCCAATAGGAATGCTCCTTAGTAAAACTCCTATTAGGCGATCAGGACTTCCAGCTTAAGGTAACCCAGCTAACTGTGGAATCCTGCTTGGTGGGAATACCCCCCTTGGTCATCGACAGCAAGCTGTAATATTTGGCCTCTGGTTTCTTTGCTCGTAGGAGTACCAGGCCTGTAATGTGCTTCCCTGCCCAGACCTGAAGAAGACCACACCCTGGACCCCATGGACGCCGGTCAACATCTCCGACAATGGCGGCCACTATGAGCAACGCTTCAGGTACACCTGCAAGGCCCGCATAGCCGACCCCAGCCTTCTGGAGGTGGGCCGCCAGAGGATCGAGATGCGTTACTGCTCCAACGACGGTTCCACTGACTGCTCCACTGACCGTGAGTTCCCTCTGTGACCGCCTCAACACATTTGTTGGTTGAATATGGGTTGTTTTGCCCCATATTAGTGCAGTGAAATATCCCCACCTCCATACAATTAACAAAACGATTTCTGTGCACATACACTTTTCGGATGAATTATCTTATAGGTTGATGTTACCTTTAGTTAGCAGTGACACAAATCAGCTAGACAAGGACAAACAGGCATTTACAGGGTGCTGTAAGCCACCCGTTCCACAAGACGACTAAGTAGGTTAGTCCTGTGTTCGCGCTGTTGCCTACCCAAACCTATTGCCAGCGTATTTTTCCCAAGTCTATCAAACTGCGTCAAAAAAAAAGAAGTGTTTTCAGAAAATGAAAGGGAGCCACGCATGCGTTTTATCTTGATCTCCTTACGGTGAATGTAAACAGTTGTTTAAACACAATTCTAATTGACTCGTTTGCAGCAGCTGAGATCCCACAACATCCCAGATGACAGTGATGTAGAAACAGCTTGGGCTCGTTTGCTAAGAGCAAACAAAAATACTCTTATGGTATTTCGGTAGCTGCCACCCATCTGAATGTATAGTGATTGAAGAAAACCTTCCGCTCCTGCACAAACACCAGTAATACAGTAGCTCCCTTTGATGAAAATCTCATGCAGAATTCACTTTTGTTTGGCTTAATCTTAGTGCCTCCAGCTTATGGGTATAAAATTGGTAGCACAGTTTTATGCCTTGTAAACGAAAAATGCATGCAGATTAGGTCGGTGTGTTTGTTTTATCACTGGCTAATGGTTTATTATTTCAGGAAGGAAGAACATTAATAATTGTATTTTATTACATGTTGTAAGGAAGCTTTATTTAATAGAAAATAAGTTACAAAAACAATGGAGTTTTGTTGATCTGACAGGGCGCTGCGTTTGACTTTGTCATCGCTGTAAATATGTGAATGCAAATGACCGTAGTGTTTTTTTTTAATGTCTGTGGAGGTTCAGCATCCTTCACAGTAATAGGCTTAGTCCCCTTGGCATTTGGTTGGTTGAACCCTCTTGTGCACCATCTCTCTAATGGCTGGCCTCTGACTCACATCTTCCCACGGTTACATATTGCTGTTACGGGGCTTATGAAGTGTAGACAGACGGGTCATGTTAGAACAGAGAAGGTGACTCCGCAGTTCTGAGACTGAAAACACAGTTTAAAATGGCTACTGTTCATTGGTTTCTTTTTCTGTAATTATGATAGACATTCTTAACTTCCACAGGCGTGTAATTGTTACTGGTTGATTATGTGTGTGGTGCCTTTTTTGTG
The DNA here is from genome assembly GCA_026780845.1 of Petrocephalus sullivani. Lineage (NCBI taxonomy): Eukaryota > Metazoa > Chordata > Actinopteri > Osteoglossiformes > Mormyridae > Petrocephalus > Petrocephalus sullivani. The sequence goes on along the minus strand of JAODKM010000032.1, from coordinate 6,894,695 downwards.
AGTGTTCATGCCTATAGATGATGCATTCGTTTTCCTGCAGTCTTTTAATCCCCTTTCCTTCAGTGTAACTCTGGTATTCCTCTTAGACTACATCCCCAGTATATAAGTAAGTCATTTTGGGTTTGAGATCCTTTGGGGGTCCATATAGCAGTTGCCTGGGGGGGTCCTAGAGACATCGCAAATTGGTGGAAAAATACAATATTACAGAAATAGTATTAACCCTAGTTCTTGGTTGCTCATATGATGACACATTAGTGGTAGGGGGGCCCTACATTTGGTCTATTTTTATGTGCAGTTTCTCTGGTTAAATAAAGGTTGAAGATGCCTGGTTTAAGGGATCATTGTGGCAGTTTTTCTAGTTCCCTGCTGTTGATGGTTACCCTGCCTCTACATGGCAGTCATCACCCCACGATTCCAAACATGACTGCAATCCCATGACACTCTGGTCTGCCAAGCTGGTCGGCATCGGGCCCCATGTTTGGACTATAATTGTAATCCACAAAGTGGTGTGCTCTATGCCAGTGTTTCCCAATCTGGTCCTCAGGGACCCAACTATTGGGTAAAGTCCGTGTTCGTGCTCTCTCCCAGCTCCGGGTCGGGAAGGTGGGAGGGAGCAAAAATGTGGACTGTCCTGCGGGGAGCAAAAAGACGGACTCTCTGCGAGTCCCCAAGGCCTGGCTTTGGAGACGTGGCTCTGTGAGGTGCGGAAACTCTATGAGAGTGAAACCTGCATTTCCACAAGCCGTCTCCTCGGTGATCGGTGTGACAAGGCCTGTGTGCAGTCCGTCACTATCCCATTTCTCATTAACCACTCATTATCACCATCATCATGCTATTTAATTCATTAATTTCTACTAAGCAGAGCAGACCACCTCTCCCTGCCAGTACCTTCATGTAAGATAAATTAATTCACCCTGGTACAAAAGAAACCCTTTTTGTTCTGCAGGAGGCTTGCGGTGCACCTGTTTCAGTTTTTCTATGTCTATAATCCAGAGTTGAGAGTAAGTGAATTGTGCATTGCACATTTTTTAGTGTGAATGACTGAAATATATCCATCCAGGGATGCATAGATAGTCTGTTCTAATTTGTATTACAAATCTCCTTGCAGTTCTGCAGTTCATGATAAATTTTGTCAATTAATAGTTTAAAGTGAATACATCGTTAATGGTGGCAGATTAACAAGAATTATTTTAACTCACACGTGTCAAACTCCAGGCCTGGAGGGCCGGTGTCCTGTGTAGTTTAGTTCTTTCCCTGTTCCACCACAAATGATTGAGCTGAAGAGCTGTGTAGTAATTAGCAGAAGGAGCTGTGAGAAGTTGAATCTGGTGTGTTAGATTAGGGTAAACCCAAAGATGTGCAGGGCTCTGGCCCTCCAGGACTGGAGTTTGACACCCCTGTTTTAACTGGTTAAAGTTTGGATATCCCAGGTTTGTGGTATTAGGTTTGCTCTTACATCTTGGTGTTTTAGCACTTGTCTCGATATAATAATGAAAAAATCGTGCTGCAGATGAGATTTCGAGGGCTGTGTTTTGTAATGGTACATGTCTGCTTTAGCTGAGTTCAGTTGCGGCAAATCCGTGGTAATCGAAAGACGACAGTAGTTGTCAAGAATGAATAAATAAGCAGAGAGAACACAAATGGAATTAAGGTTTTCTTTTGGGCTGTCTTTTTTTTAATATAGGATATCAGGACAAACGTTTAGGTCGCCAAGACACCAGCGTTGTTATGAAAAAAAAGCCTCATTCTTGCTCGTAATCAGACACGGGCTGATCTAATAATGCTTCGGCAAGCGAGAGGTGGCGGGCGACCCGTCACATTTACAGCCTGCCTGCAGGTTTTCGCCGTCTTTTCTTCCTCGCTATTTTGTTACACTTTCTTTTGTCACCTCCGCTCCCGTCCTAAAATACGATCCCCGTTTCCTCCGCCCATCCCGGAGCCACGTGGCTCCGTTCGCCACGCCGCCCGCAGCGCATCCTTAGCGGGTCCTCCGCTCGCTTTCCCGCACAATGGAATGTTGCGTAACCTTCCTCAGTATATAACGCCAGGATCATTTCATTGTCGTCGTCTCTCATTTCATTTTTGGTTGAAGATCTTTAATCGGCATCCCGAAAATCAAATACAAATAATTTCCCATGGTGTTTTGCTTCTCACCACAGGTGGTTTTATTTTATATTACATCATGCCAGAAAATCGTTACAGACATTATTGCATGTGTAATGGCACTTACACTGTAGCAGTGTCTCGCTGGTGCCGTCACGCCGAGCAGGCCAGCCGAGTGTTTTTAGATGGAGGATGAAATAAGGCATGATTCTAACCACATAATGTTTTATATGCTTTGGCTGAACAGCTACGCTGTTTCATATCTGCACACTTAATATCACAAATGCATCACCACCTGTTCGCAAACCCTCAAAACAGAGTTTCATTATCACAAATACGTAGCTGTGGCTCAAAATATTGAAAATCCCTAGTAATGGTCATCCATCTGTTTATCAATTAATTCATATACGACATATAATATTTTAAATGGTACACGAGTAATATTGGTGAGCAAGCCGTATCACAGGTTATCTGCCTTTATACATGCATATAGATACTTAGAAAATAGTATAAAATAACATGTACTAAAATAACATGTATAAAGTATGATGAAACATGTTTCATATCGGTTACATAGGAATGACCACAGGGTGTATCACCTTCCCCTGACTCCAGCATAAACATCTACAGTTAAATGCAGAGATGGGCAGAATACACCTCATTCACACAGATGACTGGCGTCCCATCCAGAGTATACCCCAGTGTATCACCTCCTTTTATTTTTAGACAAGTGATTAGACTGTCCTGGATCAAAGGTTATGAAAGTGTAGCTTTGTGACGAGTGCAAAAGAAATGTTAAACACATCGGATATGTTTATTGCTTGACGTTTCTCCTACCTTACATTTCTGGTGTTTTCTGCTTTGTTACTATGGTAAGTGACGGTTGTGTGGAGGGAATACCAATTGGGCGATCCCTTTAGATCGCCTATCCTCGCAGCACTCGGTCGGAGCGTCCGTAGTGCACTGGGTGGTCTCATTTATCATTCTCGTTATGCTGTATGTAAAAGCCGGAGTCAGAACCCTGTACTGACACGGCAACATCCCCAGCATCTGCTCGCCACGCGTTTCCTCCCAGCATGCAGTGCGTCGGCGAAAGGGAAAAGGGCTTTATGCCCACGTTAGTGCTCGTTACCAGCATGCATTTAATCCTATCATGTAGCTTCTGCTATACGTCTCTGTGCAGATAGATTCTATATACGGCTGGCAGAATATTTCAGCTACAGTCAGAGCTCTGCTGGTGCCCCCCCCCCCAGACACAAGCATTACAGTAATATGAAATAAGACTAGTTTGTAGAAAACAGTTTGGATGAGGAAGAATGTTGTGATTACACAGCTCCTCTTAAATTCCACCTGGGCTGTGCTTCTTAATACACTTATCCGAATACCCATTTATTTAAATAATAGCGGCTTGCATTTTTTAATTAATTTGCACCTTTTATATTTTTATATCATAATTTCTCCTCTCCTGGAACAATGGAGCAGATGCCAATGTAGATAATGCAGTTATGACTGCCGCTGGTGATAAACGTGCATGTAATTGGCATAATCCTGTTAATTTGTGCAATTAGTGCATCTAGGCGTACAGTCACCTAGAGGAGTATTATTTATTTGATTTAATCATTTAATTTCAAACAATTCCTGATGTAGACCAACATGTTTATGAAATATTTTATTTGATTAGCTAATTTCTCGGAGTCGCTAATATTGCGTTATAATGAGCCCCGGTCCAGCCTTTGGTAAGCAGTTCTGGGATAGAAATGGTTAGCAATGTACAAATACACGCAGAGATTCGTTACACACCCTATTGCATTCCTTCCTCATTTCCTCATTTATTATTCATTGACAAATTCCTATTAACACGAAATGAATCTTGCGATGTGTTCACTTCTCGTCTCAAATCACACATTTGTTCAATGTTATCTGTAGACCCAAGGATATGGTTAAAAAAGAACTTGATCGTAAAATTATTTCCGAACAAAATACGATGTATGTGGTAGATAAATAAGACTGATATGTTGGGGAGACGGTGTAAATTTGAAGTTGTCGGTGTCGTATTACAAATGGGTGCCGTGTGTTGTGCGACCCACTCCCACTAAAGATACAATGCTGCGTGACTTCATGATAAATTGAGATTGTGTCTCTCTGCTAGTAAAAGTCCAGATTAGTTGTTCCTTCTTCTGTTTCATCAATAACTGCGCAGGTATTTCACGCCGTATGATCTCAGATAGCCATCCATCATTGCTAATTTCCGTCCACTTCCTGCACAGCCACATATATTTAGGATGACTTACTGAGCTTTTATCCAGAGTGGCTTTTGTTATGCTGAAGGTGGTTGAAGGTCACATGCCTTGCTGAAGTGTACTATAGGCGGGCTCTTGCTTGGGCTTGGAGCCAGCAACCTTCAGGTTAAGCCATGTCCATCGGCCGCTCAACTTAGCAGCTTAGTAGTTCATGCAGATAGGCCGGTAGCTGTGAAACTTCTGTTTAAATACCTTCCCTTTGCGTGGCCCTTCCAGGAGTGTAGGCAGCACAGCACGGTACAGGTAATTTCGCCCAGAATGAGCAGGCAGGCCACCAAGAACCTGATGCGAGCAGGCGGCACACAGCCCTATTAGCCTGACCGTTATGAGCCCTGCAAAGACACGCGTAGCAGCAGGAGGAATGATGAAGGTCTCTTTACGGTACGGCCATCAAACGGCTGTCACCACAAATGGTCAGCTTTTCTGAAGGGCCCATTCTTGGATCCTCTGCAGCCTTCACTAAGTTTGCTCATTTAGGCGTGTAATGTAGTCTGAACCTTCGCTAGCTTAACTCTTCGGTAATGCTGACAGGTGAGTCATATTCATCACCAACGCGAAGGGCGGTGTTATTCACTCCCTGCTGCTGGTCAGCACAGTGAAGCTCCTGGTGCCAGGCTGAGCTCCATCAGCACCGTTAAGGTCAGCCCTATCTACAGAGAGGTCAGTGCACAATAATTATAAGAGGACAGCAGACTGACATGGCGTCCTGGTCAGTGAATACCAGTTTGGGCTGTAGGTTGCCCCTGTCTTGATTGAACATTTTAGAGGTGGTGCACTTGCAATTTACATTTTCTGTATTGTAATTTATGATTGATTGATGTGTTCAATTTGTTGCATCACGCAAGGTTTTAAAGGCAAACTTATGAATTAGAAACGCATACCGCGTGAAGTCGGCCAGCTGACAGCTGCCATTTTACTCATTTAGCCGACTCTTTTATCCAAAGCAATGTGCTCTCATTGGAGTTTTACTTACACAAGCATTTTCTGAGGGTTGAACGGAAAATGATTGATTCAGAGAGAACCAATCAGATCTTGTGTCAGATGTCAGACCAGCAAATCAGATATCTTGGTCCCACCTCCTCTATAATCTGATTGGCTATATCTCATGTTTGTGTAAGTGAAACTCCCACAAGTGCAACTTATAGTAGAGGGAAGGGTGCCAACTCCTGGGGTTTGAACCCACTACCACTGGATTCGTTCATCCCCACATCCATCTTCTCACTTCCGTCTTCCCCTTGCCGTCCAGGAGACCTCCTCCGACCGGGCCGGCTGACGGCCCACACCGTGAACGGCGGCTGGTCGGCCTGGTCGTCCTGGTCCCAGTGCAGCCGGGACTGCGGCCGGGGGATCCGCAGCCGGAGGCGCTCCTGCAGCAGCCCCGAGGCCAAGTACGGAGGCCTGCCGTGCCCAGGGCCTGCCCTGGAGTACCAGGAGTGCAACGTCACGCCCTGCCCTGGTGAGTGAGGCTGCAGCTTGCGTCTGTCGGGCGCTCATGAGAATTGAAGAAGAATTAATTGCACAAAATTATGTCATTAAAAAATCAAAACCATAGACATCAAATTAGAATGTTTTAGTACAGGCAGAAACATGGCCTGCTCTAGCTATATGCAGTTTCCTTGGGCTCCTGAATTACCTGCGTTGTGGAGGAAGTGAAGTGATCATTAGTTTTCTTGGTAGGGGGGCCTCCCAAGTAAAGCTTTGCTTAGGGGCCCTGAAAATGTATATCTAGCCCTGGTCAGGGAAACAAGCAGCTAACTACTGTCATTTAATGTGTGGTAGTTGTGTGATTTAAATTTTCCATGACCATTTTCTTTTTATTCATGAGGTGTTTTTGTTCAAGTTTGTTTTTTGTTTGTTTTGTTTTGGTTTATTTTTGGTTTTTTTTGTTTTTTTTGGTTACTACTGGAAACAAACATGCAAACGGAGACAGTGTTTTTGAAACCAGGTTCAAAAACAACGAGGCCAAAAACAACAGCTTTTTTTTGTGCTGCCTGATTACGTCCGAGGACGACGCCTCTCTCGGTGGGAGGCGATGTCTAGACGTCAGGTGTCTTTAGCCGCAGGCTTCATCTGCGCTAATACCGGCGGCTAATTAAGAGTCTAATCTAGGGAGGACACATCCTGCGTCCTGACTTGAAATGCTACACCAGCACCTAGTGGCCATCAGGATCAGGGGGGTGTTAATGCGCGTGCTTATCCAGGGACTTACTGTTAAAAAGGAGCCTTAGCTAACCTAATTTAATAAATTAACCTCCTTCCCCAGGAAACAATTTGTACCATTGCCACCTCCTACCTTGGTTGACTATTACATTAGCTACATTAAAAGGTAAAAATCTAAAAAATTGAGGGGGTGGGGCTCTGACAGCTGAAATGGTCCGAGGTCTCTGACCGTGCTAATGTACCTCTGATTACGCTACAGACAGGCTATGAGCGATTGTTCCTTTATTTTGTTGTTGAAGCGGTATCGACGATGGGGCCCATCACGGGGACGCCAGCACACACTGTGCTATAGCTACCTTTCCGCAGCAGCAGTGACCATTAATCACACCGTCTCCCGGTGCGCTTGTTTTTCTCGGCCAACCTCCAATCCGTCTCCATATATATTCAGAGCTACGGCCACTCATTTTGCTGTTAGGAGGAGTGTGCCTTTTCTATCTGCGAGGAGGTGTTCCTAGCCGCTGACTGTATGCTGTTTTTTGGGTGCGTCACCTCTGATGCAGTCCGGCTGAAGTTCATGTGGGTGTGCATTGATTTAAAGTCCACAAAATGACTGCTATCAGGTGACGTAAATTGATGCCTGTTGGCCGTCAATTTCCCTGTGGGGAATTACTTTGTGTGGGGTTGTACAATGGGTCAGTGGGGATGCTGCCCAACCCTGTTCTCCGATCCTCAATCATACGTCTCTTTGGAGGAGTACCTCTTCTAAATGGTTGTGGATGTAATGTAATTGGGTGGCATTTTCGCTACACGTTTCTGGGGTTGTGGGTTAAAACCCCACCACTGCTCTGTGTAGAGTTTGCATGTTGACCCCGTGTCACATGAGTCTCCTTCAGGTACTTCAGTCTCCTTGCACAGACCAAAGGCATGCCGTTATTTTGAGTGGTGTCTTTTTATTGCCTGTATCATGTGATTGCATGTGCATGTGCGTGTGTGTGTGCGTTGCTGTGAGTTCCCTGCCTTGTTCTGAGGCTCCAGGCAAACCGTGACCCTGGATAAGTAGTCAGGAAATCTATGGATACTATAATACAGTCGATAGTTTTAGGGTTTCGAAATCATCCTAGGATACCTTCCTCAGACGGCACAATGTGTCATATGGTGCTAGATGCAGCCCAGTCTGCTTCTTCGCTGACACATACGCAGCAGGAAAATCCAGTTACACCTTCACTCATGGTGACTCCTAGATGAAGGTGGCTGTGGATGTTCAGAAAGAAGAGCAGCCACTCCAGATATGACTTATGGGTCGTATGTTAAATTGGGTCCATAGAACAACAAAGATATTAACCGGCATTTGCTGAAGAAAGAACTGCTTCTGTTTGTTGCATTTTGAAAAATTCCTAAGACTAAACTCACCTCATTCTGAAGCATGTGGTTCGATATTTAGTAATGGTGGAATTGATTGTAAAGCACCACAAACATAGGTTCTAAAATTAATTCAATCAATACTTCTCAGGACGTTGTTATATTTGTCTAGGGTATCTTCTCAGGAGAGAAGAGAGAAATTTCAACTCATGGCATTATAAGGTCCACAAAACAATCTAGAAGCTTATTTCCATGACCATGGATTAGTAATTAAATCTCTTGATGAATGGCTCTGTAATTAGAGCCACATAATACGTTCAGAACCTACACATTGAACGTTCATATGTTATACAAAGACTTTAATGAAGGTTTCTGTCATCTAGCATAACACCAGGTTGCTTGGTAACTCACTACATGATAGGAGATTGTTAATAATTAATAATCTATAGTTAATAATCTATTTGAAGAGTTTAGGAGATCTGAATATGCAGTGTATCGCGGCTTGATAGACTTATAAACATGTATAAACATTCATAAGCACTGTCCTCCCTTATTCCTGGCAGCTAACATCTGCGTGGTGGGCAGACAGACCTGTAATGGTTTGTTTGCCCTCATTAGTTGAGGGGTTGGGGTGAGGGATACATACCTGAATGAATTAGACCTGAAGCTCCACGGAGGCACGGGGCAGGGGGCCATCTGCTCAGCCCCCACGGCACACCAGCAGGGGATCAGCTCCATCAGGGTAATGTGCTAGACAAGGACTAATGGACGCTCAAGAAGACGTGTGATTTATAATCGCATAATCACAATGTAGTGGGTCCTGAGTAGCAAAGTGTGTAGCGTAAGTGACGTATGTATAGTAGAGCATGCAGACCTTGAAATACATCTTGTTCAAATCCATAGGTATGCAAAATGGGCCTGCAAATGGTTTGCTAATGCGGAGGTTCTAGCTTCTGTTATCCTCAGATGTCTGCATCGTGCAGAGCTCCGTCCTGGAGACGCTTAGGGCTGGTTCTTTGGAGTTCTTGGCACTAAGCCTCCGTTTTTGCCCCCTCCCCATCCAGTGGACGGGAGCTGGTCCTGCTGGTCGCCCTGGTCCAGGTGCTCCGTGACGTGCGGGGGGGGTCACTACATGCGGACGCGGAGCTGCAGCACGCCACCCCCCGCGTACGGCGGCGACATCTGTCTGGGGCTACACACGGAGGAGGCCCTGTGCAACACACAGCCCTGTCCAGGTAAGTGGCACCCCCCTCTGCCCAGACACCCCCACACAGCCCTGCCCGGGTAAGCGCCCGACCCCCCCCGCCCAGACATCCCCACACAGCCCTCTACCCAGACACCCCCACACAGAATTTGCATGCCTAACCCTAAACCCTAACCCTATCCCTATCCCTATCCCTAACCCTAACCCTTTTTACATGCCTGTCCTTCATCTCAGATATACAACGTACTTTCAGGTTTTGCACATGTATTTTTGAGAGAAAGACGCATGCATTCTATGCACGATAAACTGTCTGCATCAATGAAATGAAATTCTCACAGGCTTAATTGAAAACCCATCATGCAGCAGAGTGTTATGTGCCGGAAATAATTTAGTGAATCTCAGGTAAGATTGCAGTTGAGAGGCAGAGATGCAAGTGTGTGGTCTGTGCGGGGTTTGGGCAGACCGTCGGTGACGCCGTCGGTGGCTGACTGGGCCAGCTGCGGGTGGCTAACATCTGAGGAATTCAGGTTTTGATCTCGCTGACGTTCTTCTGACGAGCACCCGGGTATTAATCGCCCCGTAACGTATTGTGAGCCATCTGTTTGGCATGTCAGCTGAATGCATCAGCAAGGCTGATCTGCCCTCCTTGCAGGACATTTTACTTAAGATGATGCAGGACCAAGGCTGCCAAAAATCAGCAGGGGCACAACCCACCCTGACAACGACCTCTTCAGCAGCCTGAGGTCTGGGAAGCGCTTCTGCCGTCTCTCAGCATGAACTGAGAGGCTCAGAAGGAGCTTCTACCTCAAGCCCTCAGATTACTTAACATTTAGTCATCAGCTATAACTAATACTAATACTAGCTTCTTACTCATGCCCCACACGCTTTATTTGCAATTGGTTGCACATCTCTGGTCCTTTTCTTCAGTATCTTTCATTTCCTTATTTATTACACATTTAATATCCATCCATCCATCCGTCCATCCATCCATTTTCTATACGCACTTATCCTTTTCAGGGTCGCGGGGGGCCAGAGCCCTATTCCAGAAGCTACAGGCCCAAACATATTTATTATATTGTTACTTTTTATGTCTTTATGGCATTCTCTGTTTTTATTATGGCGGAGCTCACTACTTTTCATCTCACTGAGTGACAGGTTACAGCCCGCAGGCACACCTCGCATGTGGCAAATAAAACCTTTGAATCCCTAAGGAGCCTAACGGCCCGTCAGATGCCCTTGAGTTGTCCCGGTGGGGCTGTGTTTCAGAGAGCTGGTCGGAGTGGTCGGCTTGGACGCGCTGCGACTCCTCGGGGGTCCAGAGTCGCCTCCGTCACTGCCAGGTGCTCTTCCCCACTGGAAACCAGTGCTCCGGAAACGCGTCAGAGACCAGGTCCTGCGCGTCTGACTCCAACTTCATTCCAGGTGAGCGGCCGGCGGGCCGTAGCGCCGACCTTGCGCACTTCCCGACCGCTGCCTGCTGGAGGCGATCACGCACCTGTTCTCCATCCACAGTGGTCAGAGCCTCTGATTTACTCTGCTGTAATGCCCCCCCCCATTATCGCTCATCATAAATGCCCCCCCTCCTCCATAGGTCAGCATTTTCATAAGCAGATGAATGCTTAATGCATCGTCAGGTCCGATTCCATAAACAGATCACGTAGGATTATGGTTCAAGAAAGGAAATCTGATTTTATAAGGTGTCCCCGAAGACCCAAAAGAAAAATTAACCTCATTAGGTTATTATGGGAAGACTGATCTGAATATACATTCCATTACTGTTGCATTACAGTTTTGCAGCCAGTAATATCAGTCTCCAATGTTTCATTAAGCCTTATTAAATATCCGGTATTTCACCCTTTATTAGCATGACTTGAAATACAGCGTGAAGTACCGCAGGGAGCTAATTTGATTGTTAGCTGCTTAAATTATATTATAAATGGCTGTAAATTTCTGTCATCTATGTGTTTTTTCCCTCCCTTTAGAAATATCAATTGCTCGTTCCAGTCGTGATGACAGGCGATGTGGAGGTAATTCAGCTTATGTGCTTATCTGTGATGCGTAGTAATATTGAATTCATTTCTCTTGAAATCATTAATTAAACGGATGTGTTTTCCTGCAGATTTCAACTTGTTCCACATGATTGCAGTCGGCCTGAGCAGCTCCATCCTCGGCTGCCTGATCACCTTATTGGTCTACACCTACTGCCAGAGGTACCAGCAGCAATCCCATGATGCAACAGTCATCCACCCTGTATCCGCCTCGCTCAACACCAGTGTCACCAACCACATCAACAAGCTGGACAAATATGACACCGTGGAGGCGATTAAGGTCAGTCCTAGGGCTTTTTCTTCTGCATGACATAAGAAGGCATTGCTTGAACAAGTCTTCAGGTTTGAACAAAAAATAAATACTCCCTAGTAGCCATACACTGCTTTCTCATAAGTGAATGCGTGTTTTTGTTGTGCATCTCCCATAAAAACAAGGTTTTTCTTATAACAGTGGGTATAAGATTTTTACGTGTATATACTTTTCTGCTATATGAACAACTGTAAACTGCCTTTTACGACAGAATTTGTATGTAAAATGAGGGAGCACTGTATAAAATGATGTGGAGGGTGACTTTGGACTGTTGGTTCTTCATTCAGAACAACAAACCACTTAACTTCCAGTTAAGATTTGAACTGGGATGGATTTTGAGGCCTCCTTTACGGTTTAATGCTCGGTTCACCATTGACATCATGAAATATTTATTTGTAATAGAAGTTGATGTAATTATCCTCGATTTATTATGACTTCAGTGCCTGAGACATTATTCAGGACACATTCTGGGCACTAGATCAAATGAAAATGGACTCTTTAGGGGTGCGGGGAAGGAGGCGAAGGGGCCTCTGATTCACATTAAGCGGAGATGTACAGCTTCATGGCCGCCAGCGGCTTCCACACTTCAGCTCCGCTTACGAGTGCAGACCCCACAGCCTCCCCGATTGAGCAGAATCGATTCCGCATGGCAGCATAAGCATGCAGATGAGGTGCGGAAGCCCTTGGTCCGCTTTAGAAACCGATTCCCCAATCCCACTCCTCATCCGCTGGCCGGTTAGGGAGCCAGACCTGATCAACAATGCCTGCTGGAAGGCAGGATGTCAGCTGAGCTGCCTCAGGAGATCTGGAGGTGACTGGCAATGTGCCAGTCACCAGAGTGCCATCCAAGCACAGGCTGGATGTGACTCCCGTTGGTACTGGGGCCAACAGGACACACACAGACATTAACCAGTCAGTGGTCAGTGTATTAGGGGCAACCAATGCAAACAGCCAATTACATGGCTGCAATAATTATGGAAATGTACCGGGGGGTGGGGGGTGCAATTGCGCCCCCTACTTGTCAGATGTCAGATACTTTTCTGACTATTTAAACATCTTAAGTCCAATAAAATTTAATTACTTTAGAAACTAAAGAAATAGTGCCTTGTGTTAGTGATGTCAATGTGTGCTAATTATTTATTGTAAATGTACTTACGGTTCTTTTACGAATGTATTTATCTGGATTAGTGACTGCTTGGGCTTTCTTACCTTGCACGAGAAAAGCCTATGGCTGCCACACGCGCAGCACGCAGGCAGGGACAGCGGGCTCACTTACTGTTCCATTAAGAATGCCTAAGACTGAACCATGATCTGAACCATTTTGAACACGGGGAGACAGTCTGGTGCCAAACACGGAATCAGCCACCCTTCTGGGATTTTCACACCCCGCAGTGTCCTGGAGATTACAGGGAGGGGTGCAAAAAATAAACAGCACCCTCTCGGCAGCAGTTCTGCTAATGAAAGAGTTCTGGGAAGAAAGGGCAGACTTGTTAAAGCTAACAGGAAGACTACAAGTGCGAGAATAACAGCTGCGTACAATAGCTGCATGCAGAATGGCCGCTGCCTCCTGGTATTAGCTCGGCGTTTCTGATAACGTGACCACATGGAGTAAGTGTTGTTCTATTTGTGGGCTCGTCCTCATCATTAACAATTTCTGACCTCAAGCCACACCAAAACGGCTGAAAATTGGTGGGGGGGGGGGGGGATTAGCTTAAAAAAATCATTAGCTTTGTAAAGGGCTGATTTGTGGGTTCTCGCCGATGTGGCTCAACACTCCCAATCAAAGGCGCACCCTGGCTTCCAGCTAATTCACTGACGTTATCTGCTCTGCTCTCTCTGAGTGCCTCCTGTTACAAGGAAATACAGGCATGCAATACCCGCCCCCCCCCCCCCCGGCCCCCACGTCAACAGAAAAGCCGGGCGCCAACCCCCCCCCCCCCCCCCCCCCAAGAGCCCTGCTGCGCATGACTGCCCCCACTCCCAGCCCCCCCGTACGCTGAGGCTCCCTCTCTCCCTGGTTCCTCTTCACAGCCCGGTGTGTCCGTGCTCTTGCCCCTGGACGACCACGGCTCTCGCCCGCCTTTGTCTCCTAACACCGGGATGTCGCGGGGCTCCGAGGTTTTCTGCTAACTCTCGCCGGCCTCGCGCCCCCCCACCTATTCCACCTCCTCCGAAAGTCGGTCCCTCTCCGTGGTTGCGGCAGGTCGGCGCTGACGATGTTACGCCCCCTCCGGGTTCCATCTTTCATGTCCCATACCACAGGCCCGGCCCGGCCCGGCCATACACTTGTGAGAAGGCAGTGTATTTTACTTTTTGAATCATTCCATATTCATTGTATTCCCTGAGTTTTTAAGGTCATTTTCCCATGTTGCGTGTTGCGGTATATTTTGAGGCCCTTATAGAATATCATATCGAATTACACCCTCAGTTTTCCAAACTAATAAATGTCAAGTTAAACTGAAAAGGGATCTAAGTAACTGTAGAAATGCCACTTTTCAGTGACACTGGTCTTATATTGTATAATGGCTGGTATTTTCAAAAGAACGCCTGCACGTTTTAATTTAAGAATTGGACTGACATTTACAAGGATTCCTAACATGGATTTATATTGTACACTGTGTGTATCAAATGTGCAAATACCATTGTGTGTGTATAATATGCACCCTTAAAAACAAAGAGAAAAATTGATATTGACACAGAGTACATTTTTTGAAGCTCTGGTGGTTGACAGTCACCACATACATTATTAAATAACAAAAAGGAAAAAAAACTGTCACAAACATATTTATTTGGTGTGACACCATGTCACACCAAAGCAATACCGTAACGTTTTGTCTGCAGTAGATTCAGCTGGGTTAGTGTATATAATGTTAATTTATGTTTTTTTGTTTTAACGTCTTTCTTTGACAGATGGTTTACATTCATGAAAGCTGCAGAAATGCGACTGTTTTATGGTTAGATTGAATGATATGCTTATACTACATAAAGCTTTGCTTTTGAATATAAAACAGTAGAACCATGTGAAAATAATTCTTGTGTTGAGACCGACCTTTGGCATAATCTAGCACGGTGGATCAAATTAGATCAGAAACCAGGAAAATCAGAATTTATGAGGTCTACAGATACATCCAGAGATCTGTTCCAGGTGGCACTCAAATTAAA
>JAODKM010000032.1:6868534-6879949 GCA_026780845.1 Petrocephalus sullivani | reverse complement strand
CAAATTAAATTACTTACTTGTTTAATACAAGTTATGCTACCTGTGTGATCAAGGATTATTTATGAACACAATGTGCTAGAGGATAGTAATTCAAAGACATTCACTAACTACTGAGATTCTTTTTACATAAAAAAACAATGCACCCGAGGCAGCTGTAAGAAGTACCATTTCCATTCTCCATTCTACACCTCAGCACTTTTTTCTTTGCACAAGCCATCCCATCTGTGTAAAATACCGTAATGTTCAGTGCAACCCTCAATACTGCTACTGTAGTAACAAATAAACCTGTAAACCGTATTAAATACATCGCCACCTGGTGTTCATCGGTCCTCTGACGGTCATTTTGTTTTATCTCGTTTGCAGGCATTCAATAAAAATAACCTGATTTTGGAAGAAAGGAATAAATACTTCAATCCAAACCTTGCAGGGAAAACCTACAGCAACGGCTACTTCTCAGATCTCAACACCTATGACGACTATTGACTGTCTCTGGATGGAGCTGAAGCTTGAACTTCTGTGTTGAGAATCTCTGCCTTTTTCAGTACTGCTTTATAGACATTTTGTAACATTCTGTGTGGGACTCAGTTCAGTTCGTCCTCCACTGTCAACATACAAGGAGAACGGAGCCGGCTTGGTTTGGCCGGAGATCTCGGAAAGACCCTTCATTCTCTGTCCCCGACTTTTGGAATGGGGGAGATGGAGGTTTCAACAAAAACCACCAAGGGAGGAGTGATTTTGAAGAGACAGTGAGGCGTAGCTGACCTTTTTGGAGGAACCTCGGGAGCTTGGTGCATGACGTTAAGTCAGAACGTGTCGTCTGTCGCTTCATTTGTTTTGCATGGATGCTGCCTCTCCAAAGCCCGTGGATTCCAGACAGCTTTGTCTGCAGTGCGGCACATGTGGCCACATAATAGAGGTGAACCAATCACACGATCCTATTCCACACACCACCAGGGGGAAAGTTGCCGATTGGCTGTCAAACAAAGCCAGACAATCATAATGTACATATTGAGTCTCTGGGCCAACTCGGCCTTCTTTGTTTATTGTATGATCCCCCCGCAGCTAAATCGTTATTTAGTGAGTCAATTAGCGAGTCTCCTAGCGTTTTGTTTCAAGCTAAAGTCATTTTGCAGATATGTTGCTTTGCTTTTTATTTTTGAGGAAGAACACAAATTTCGGTGTCGTTCCGGTTTACACTTAAATCCAGCAAATGTAAAACATAAGTGGGACGTAAAATTGGCTGCTGGCAATAACAAGTTTCCCCCACGTGGTTTTTCTGTTGTGAAACGAGCGGCGACTTACCTTGGTACCCGCCAAGGTTGACCAAGGATGGCATGAAAAACGTGTTTTTCATACGAGCATATGTGAATTTCTCGGACGTATGAAAAATATGTCTTCAGTATTTTTTTATCCAGTAAAGAAGTGAGCTCTTCAAGTGTTTTAGTAACATGTATGTGTTTATTGTAACCATTTTCTTTTTTATTACCAGCATTGGCAGTTATATTTTGCATAAATTAAAGGAAAAGTCTCATGTCTTTCAGCTGTTGTAGCTTATTGTAGATTTTGAGTTTATGAAACTGTTTAGCGGGTATAACCACAGCAGTGTTCCTCATCACCTTTAACCCAGCGGGCACCTGTGCACCATGGGAATTCGGTCTCGGCAATTAATGATAACAGGCTTCCCTCTGAGAGAGAGTGCTGATCCTGCACAGGGCGGGATTGGGGTAGCGCTCAGCCAGAGGTGACCTTATCATGTTTTTGTCCTGAACACTTTTTTTTTTTTTGGCAGGCTGTCCGTGTGAGCTTGTGCGTGCGCGTGTGTGTGGAAGAGGTACTGTTTCTGTGTATTCTTATTAAACCTGCCTGTTCATACATAAAGCTTTGTTTGAAATATGTACTGTAAACAGATTAAATAAATGTTACATTGAACTGTCTTTAAAATTGCTTCTTTTATGCTGAGGGATCGTGAATAAACTGCAGAATATTAAAAAACAGACTGGATCAGTGGGTGGTTCTGTGGCCCCCAAGGTTATGGGTTGATTATTGCACTGGTTCTGTTTGTGAAAGTTGCATGTTTTACCTGTGTTTGTGGAAGTTTTCGCTTGTGAGGGGCCTGCATCCTTGCCAGGCTGTCCCCTGCCTTGTGTCCTGTTTCTTGTACTGGCTCCAGGCCTAGCCACGACCCTGCATCTGCTATGCTGTTATGGCAAAGGGATTTATTCATTGCAAGGTGAATTTTGTATGTTTCCATGTTGACAAGAGACCACATACAACCACAACACATAAATGTATCTGCGATAATACCATTACCATTCTATGAAAAGCATCAAATAGATCGTGATTGTGACTTGATGCTGTTTTACACAATAATCACGAAATTAACCCCTAATTAAATCTATATATATATTTTGCTGCACTAGTTGTACTGGTTTTTTCCTTCCGTGTAATTTGTCTTCTTTTTATTCTTTTTATTATTTTACACTTAGTTCTTTTTTTTGTGAGGGGGAGTGTAGATAAAATAGCTGATGTTCAGTAAACATTACAACGTATTGAATTTATAATTTGTCTATTCTGCTAATACCACTGAGGCTGCCAGACTCATTTACAAGAGGCACCTGGTCAGTTGCTCCCGCTAAATAATCTGGAAAAATCTGCAGGGAAAATAGGCAAAATACAACAATTACAGTATGACCATTTTATTATACAACAGGAGCATGTATACTCACTCAACTTACTGAGAAAAATATTCTAGAGAAATCAGTATGTCATTTTTTTTATAAATACTGGTAGGTTACATATCAAAAAAAAAACAGTTTCCTACTCTATACTATAGTTTATAAATGTAAATTTGACTCGGGGAAAATGGACACTTAGGTTAAAATGTAGAAATGAGGTTTTGTAAATGCGAGTCTCATTCGCTTTCAGGCCTGCTTTTCTGTTTTGAACCAAAACCCCCACTAATTGTGCTACTTTCACAAACATCAAAACACTGTAATCCGTGCAGAATAATAATGTACATAATATGAGTATAGGACTCTAACATATGTAAAGCTCTGAGCATTTTTAATTGGGGAGCTACAGGGAGAAGCTTGTATGCCTGTGTTGTGTGTATCAGAGAGAGTAATTAGATGGAGTAATTAAACCAGAGCTTCGTACATCAAGCTGCTGAATTATATGGGTGACTTTGGGCCAACCAGCATCAACAACTTTGCTAAGATTGTCCATTTATCATGAGGCTAGTGTGATCCAGCGTCTAGGTGAGCGATCCCTCTTCCTCACTCTGATTGGCCATCTCGCTGAGGAGGTGGGTCAGCAGAGAGTGCTAAACCAATTGGGATACTCATTTTATACTTTTGGGCGGGACTTGAAAACATGTTTATTGTCGAGTTGGTCACTCAGAATACAAAAACAATAAATAAAGTAACAAAAATGGATGCATGGACTTATGAAGAAGCCCAGGCTTTTACTGCGATCTGGTTGGAAGAACAGATTTAACGAGATCTGAATGTTGTGCCAAGAAATAAATAAAGTATTTGCGATAATAGCAAACCATTTTAAAGAAATATGACAAGTGATGGGAACTGATGATGTCATTCCGATGATGTCATTCTGGTTCAGTGTAAGTTTTTCCCACCTCTGGAAACAAACACAAGAAGTACTTTGATACTGTTTTTAAACACAAAAAGATCGGTCCCTGGTGCAGTGGAAATGCATTGTTGTTCCATTGAAATAGGCTATGATCCAGCTCACTGGATTGAAAAAATGTTTATAGCCAAAAAGTATTCAGGGCAATTCCATGCAATGGTCTGTTTGATGTCACATACATAATGCTGATAAAATACTGTGTATTTCTAATATATAAATTGACATTAGAATTTTGAGGATTCATCCATATTCAGCCCAGGAGGTTGATGAACAGATACGCAAACTGATTCATTGATACTAAGTGTGTCCATGATCTGAGGCATTTTGTTTGGTGACCTGAATCTAAATCTCACATCCATAATGCTGGAATTGCCTGTACATCTTTTTGTTACATGCTATACTTATTTCTGAGAAAATGTGATGGGTTTTACTCTTTTTTTTATTAGAATTATTTGGTGGGACAGTAGCACACTTCCCACACAGTGGGAAGCACTTTTGCCTCACTGTTGGGGATTTGATCCCGGCCTCTAAATGTGTGGAATCTGTTTTCTCCATGGCACGTGGGTGTGCTTCATGTACTACGAAATTGTCTCATAGTCCAAATGCATGTAGCTAAGCTAACTGGCCTCTCTAAATTTCAAGTAAAGTGTGTGAGTCTATGTGAGTATGTGTGTGTGCCCTGTGATGGTTTGGCATCCTGTGTATCTGTGTGCCGTATGCTGCCTGGAACAGGCTCAGAGCCTCTGCAACTCTAACAAGAATTAGTAGTTGGAAGGTGGACGGATCATTAGGAATTAATTGCTGAAAATAGCCATATTCTGAAAGGCTGGACATCAGAAATCTAAGCCCCAAGATACATTGTAAAGTGTCACTTGCGTCTGTCTAAATGAGATTTGAGAACGGGAATTACTTAAATATCTAAAAGGGGTACTAAATGATTTTAATTAAGTTAAACAAGTAATAACTTAAATGCCTAAAATGTTTAAAAAGCCTTGATTTGCCTTGCAGGGACTGAACTCTGATTCACCTTCATGTTTTCTAAGTGGCTTGCTCGTGGATGAAATGTAGCTCTCTGCTTTGGGTCTTGACACATATGTATACTAATGTTAACATTTTTCAATTTCAAGGACATAATCCATCATTCACAGAACGAGCGATGTACTCTGACCATCATTATTCATAGTTTTATACTGCTTAGTTCAGTTTTAGATTAACTATGTAGCTCTGAATTAAATCATCTTTGTTTTTTCTGCCTTAATTATTTCCCTATTAAATGTATCTGCACCCTCCACCTGAGACCTGGACCCTAAGGACAAAAGCTATCTTTAATAAGGGCCCAGCTCCCCCAAACAAAATAGCTCATTTCCCATTATGTACACTGACCAATATTCTACAATTCAAAATGTACATTTAAGAAGAGGGAATTTTTCAAATGACAACAGGTCGGAACTGACAGCCCGTTTAAGTGAAAACATTCTAATTTGCCTAATTGATCATCTTGGCAGCTCGCTGAAGTATGTGGCCACGTCCAAATGTTCCGTCTGAAAAATAATGTCACGGTGGAACACGGGCAATGAACCAGTGCGTATTTACGTGACGCCATTAATGGCGGGATCAACAAAGACACAGTCCGGCGATTTGTGCTCAAGCGTCGGCTTTCAGGGAAATACGCGTGGGGTTAGGCAATGGGGCCCCTGGCGATGCGCTCCGCTTAGCAGAGGCTCTCCTTTGAACGAGGCTGACATACCCGTCTCCCGGAGGAGCGAGCGTATAGGCTGCTTTTACACTCAGATTCTGTTCCTCCTCTTTATGCTTTGTCAATATGCACGACGAAGGAGCCATATTACTAAAGGGAATTTATGCTGATATAATTACAGGTAATCTCTCTACTGTAATAAATACATTAAACAGATATATACTATATAATGGATACTACCTATTATGATAATATTTCTCTTGTCATGAACATACTTTTCTTTAGATGGTGGTGTACATAAGGACACAACATGCATTTGAATATGTCCTGTAGCTAAGCGAAACTTCAGCGTCCGTTTTTGAGTCTGGCTCGCTTGTGTGCCTGAAGGCACCGCTGATCCACCTCATATTTGCATGTAAGACACTTGCATGCGTCAAGTTCTCTATAAAAAAAAAAGGAGAAGTTAAAGAGAGGTTAGGAGAAGCACTCAGATCTCAAACACAACAGACAGGAACCCACAAGCATTCATTACCGTTACATCTGGTTGGGGCGTTTACAATTTCGGCAGTGTTGCTACAGCTACATTTAAAATTACCGGGGAAAATATACTTGCTACTTTTTCCACGTCATGTTATGAGTCCATCACTGCTGGAAACTGACAAGCTGCAGGTGCTTGACAGGTCTGTGGGAGATGTCTTAATTAGCCCTCCCATCTGTGGAAGGAAGCCTGGGAGGAGACCTCTGGCAGGAAGGTATGTCGCATAACCCAAAATCACAGGCCGAAATGCAGGGAGGGCTGTGCGAAACATGCCTGGGTATTTAATGCTGTTATTTCAATTATTTTGTTTTCCTAAATGTGCATTTTTGCCCATTTGTATTCTACTTGCATTGAAATGTACGCTTCACTTCTGTAGTGATCGGAATTTTAATGCCGATAGTCAAAAAGTTCTAAAGATTAATCATTTTGAGTGCAAATAACTGCTGATATAATATCTTGTTTTGTTCTGGAAAGAATACTGAGATTCTTCATTAAGTTAAGATTCTCCAGTGTGGCACACAGAGCTACAGTACGTGTACTCTGTGAATGTGTTACCCGTCCATCCATCCATCCATATTCTATAACTGCTTGTACTTTTTAGGATCGCTGGAAGTCCCGAGCCCATCCCGGAGGCTACAGGCACAAGACAGGGAACAACCCAGGATGGGGTGCCAGCCCATCACATGCATACTAATTTGGTAACTCCAGTTAACCTCAGCGTATTTTTGGACTGTGGGGGGAAACTGGAATATCCAGAGGATACCCCAGAGGTGTGAGACAACAGTGCTACCCACTGCAGCACCGGTTTAGTGTTACCAGTACCTTTGGGCTTACATTTTGGGTTGGTGTAATATTACATTTAGGGTTGCTTATGATATTACAGTTCGGGTTGGCTTAAAAGCAAGGATCCAGGTTAGCGTTAGCATTAGGGTTACAGAGGTTAGGGTAGGGTAGGGTTTTAGGCCTTGGGTTTGCAGTAGGATTAACATTAGCCCTTGGCCTCGGGGTGTGTTGACTGTAATGTTAGGGTAAGGATTAGGATTATGACTGGTGTTAGATTCTAACTCCATTTGGGAAATTACCAAAGGTACGGCATTGACCTTTATGCACCATTCACCAATGAAATAGGCTACGACCAATGAAATAAGCTACGACCAATGAAATAGGCTACGACCAATGAAATAAGCTACGACCAATGAAATAGGCTACGACCAATGAAATAAGCTACGACCAATGAAATAGGCTACGACCAATGAAATAAGCTACGACCAATGAAATAGGCTATGCCATCCACCACAAACAACAAACTAATGCCATCTGTCATGTCTTTAGCTTGTCATGAGTCTTTTCGTTCCCCACAATAAGCAGTTACCAACATTAACGCTACCACTGTGCTTGTGAGAATGGATGGTGCCGTCTTTCCGAGTGAAAGTTTCTTGCGTTGCCCAACACTGCTAGCAACTGGCTCTTTTCAGGTCCCCAGACATAAAAATACTGCTGCACTTCATACGGCATTTTATAGCACACATTACACATTACACATTAGTAATCACTCCCAGCAAGACCCACAATACAGGTGTGTATTAAGTTAAACAGGGACTGGAGTTTTTGGATAATGACTTGCTGTACAGATTGTTTATGGTTGTAATATGTAATGGATAAATGTTGCCGGCCCTAAGATTACAGCATGTACTGTACATGGGGCACCCGTCGTTAGCAAGACATTCTATCTTACAGGAGCAGAAACCCACCAGGGTGTTTGGATTGTGATGTGAAACCGGAGTATCTACAGGAAACTCCCTCGGAAAAGGCGTCCAGGCACACGCAGAGCTGCAGAGGCGGAATCGGCACAGGAAATGAATTGTCTTGGATGTCACTTGCTTCCAGCCAGCCAGCCCGATAAGGGGGCTTAAGGTGTTGCATGGCTGCCCCCCCTCTATCTGTATTCATTTACGTGGCACTTCATTCCACACAAGACGAATTTCCTCAGACACAAAGTATGGCTTCCAGACACCATCAGCAGCATCTCGGGTATCAAATGACAACACAAGGAAAATTAGGACAAATTGTTTCTGGGGGGGGGAATAAAAATCACACGGAATGCCTTTGTAAGCATAAATTTGGTAACCTACTGCTGCCAAGCAAAAGTTTATGATGGTTTCTATTTTCCGTAAATAGTTCCTTTAGGTTTGTAGTACGGAGTAATTTTTAATGGCTGTTGTCGCCTTGGAATGAGTTATCTGAAACCTCCCTTACCTGGCTATTGGAACAAGCTCACAGTTTCAAACTATCCAATTTGCTTTCACTGCAATGCTCATGTGTCTATAGTACACAGCTGCTCTGTTTTGCATTGGACCCAGTGAAAACAGACAGCTGTAAGGAGTAACCGACGGCATAAACATTACCCACCTGATATGATAAACACACCCACCTATGCACTTTTCGCCTATTGAGCTGTCCACCTAATCTATCTATCATCACTAACATCCCCCCAGTAAACTAAAGATGAGACACAGAGCTATAACCCCTTTTTACCTGAATCCCAAACTCATTTCTTATCCCTGCCATATTCTATATGTGTACAAGAAAAAGACTTAGACCGAAGGTAAAGTGGCCCTTATGTGGTTCCCTTAGATGAGCAGGACAGCATCAAACTTTGAAACCAAGAATAACTTGGTAACCAAGTGCTACCTAATAAATATGAGTGAAATTCATTCTTTTTTGTCTTGTATAGTCATAAAATGCAAAGGCAGGTAATTCACCTGAATTGCATGCATTCCTTCTTAAATAGGACACAAAAAAGCTACATCAGTTTAAGAGGGATTCATCCTTCCCTGGCCATTGTGACATCAAAAGTCAAGGGAAAGTGTTAATTCCTCTAAACGGGAACAGACAGGAGGTGAAGGTGCAGACCCTAAAAATAAAAGCCATGTTTCTGGCTTATGGTCAGCAGGTAAAAAGCAGAAGACAGACCAGAAAGTTTACGCTGACATTCTTAGACTGATGTCCTATATCAAATACAACAGGGGAGTTGAGGCTTGGTGAATGATCCAGTGCATTATCGCTTGATGGTTTACATTGAGTAAATTCTCCAGGAAGTGATTGCTTTGAAGACTAAAACACTCCTTTTTCTGTGAGATTCAACATATTTTACACCATGATTCATTCCATTATTTAAATAACAAACTATAAATGCTGGCTGTCTCTGACTCAGAGTGGAAATGCAGCAGTATTTTTGATCTTGATTTAAATATTTAAAAATATTTAATTTGTTTACATAGAATTTGATGACGCTGTAAATATTGAATGTTTTCACTCTACTTAAAGATTATTGGGTTCCTCAATATTTCTTACAAGTAGCCTGTCTACTTCTCAAAATCATATCACACAAGATATTTTGAGGAAAGCAGTCAGACAGCTATTGCAGCATTCTTGGTATACGGTCAGCACAGTAAGCATTTCTGATATAAGTGTAGAGGGCATGATGTCTGTCGTTGCATGCCAAAAACCTCACATAAAAAACTACTTAGTGGATACTGAGATGAATATTGGCCAGACAGGGTCATTGGAGGGCCATGGATACCCTGGGAGACTTGGGGGGTACAGAACTTGACAGAGGCTCCATAATTTCTAGATACGCCCGTTGATAGACATGGCCGTTTGGATTGGGGAGTCAGAGCAGCGATTCCCAATACATTCAGTGTAAGTCAACCTGTCTCTTCCAATGAAAGAGTAGTGACAAGGTGTCTGGTGCAAAGTATCGTAACAGACTAGAGTATATAAGGATACAAGCAAAGAGGCCGTGTATGGCCCTGAGTGATCACAAGGTCTTGACTGGCAGGGTGACCTCACCGTTGGGCCTTGAGCAAAACACTTCACCCCAAATATCTCCGAAGACACTTGACTCCAATTTATCAAATGAATGTTGTTTTTGAACAAAAGAGTTGGCTGAAAAAGTAAAACGTAAATATAAGCTGCTGTAGATGTTGGCGCTCGGGGCTGGCTCCAGCTGATTGATTTCTCAGTTATTTTCAGCTCTTCCTGGGAGAATTGAGCAATCAGCCCGTCTTCCATAAGGCTTCTTCAGTACAGTGGCACTCACGCACGCCCACGCACAGCTTAGCTTGAAATTACTGCTGTATTTGTCCACAAAAAATGGGAGGAATCTTCCCCTGATTCTCAGTGGTCAGTGATGTAATGACAGCGCAAAACTGAGCCAAGCTAACGAACGACCGGCTGATACGAGGACTGGCTCACTAATATCCAAACTAGCCTACGATGCCAGCGTGCTCTGCATATGATGTTCAGTGCTTGTATCTTAAGGCCAACTTGCATGTGGCCCTACTTCTAAAGATACTTTTTAATTGGATGTCTTTTTGCACCATTTACCTTAAATTAGAGATAAGCACATTACACTTACTCCAGAAGACTATTTTGTTCAAAATGTTTAATAATTCCCTTATTTATTGTAGCATAATACTGTATCATAAGCCTGCTTCAGCTGATGAAATTATGGGCTAATATGAAGCAGCACAGTGGCTCAGTGGGTGCTACTGATGCCACAAACCTCCACGGTTATGGGTTTGACTCTTGCCTCCTGTGAAATTTGCATGTGTTCCCCTTGTCAAACATTTCCTCCCGCTAACTGGTGTCCTTAAACTACCCATAATGCATGATGGTGTGTGTATGTGCCCAGCAATGGGCAGGTACCCCAGTCTTGTGCCCTTTTTTGCCTGGGATAGGCTCCAGATATGACCCCGACCAGGATATGTACTGTATATACATTTATTTTGTATTTGATAAGGTGTTAAGTTCATTTAAATGTGGACCTCTTTTACTACAGTATGCCACTTGCCTGTCAAAAAAGACAAACTTCTTTATATTCAAAGGTTAGAAAATGTAATTTTTGTATTTCCTGAGCCCTCCTGATGTCAAATAAACCTTAAGACAATGATAAGCGTGAAATTGGCAATAAAAAAAATCAGGGATGCTTGAACATTGGTAAAAATGTTACTTGGGTATCTATTATACAATAACACAGTGGTATTTTAGGCCCAAGGGGCAGTCAGGTGACCGTGATCCTTCGTCCTGATTTTTTCCACCCGTCCCAAGTTGTTTTGTTGTCCTCTTGCCATTCCCGAATTACGAAAGGCTACCTAAAATACAACTCGGGTCTTCTGCTCCATCCCACTATTCTGCTCACCAGCCATCAGCATTCTACCATGTTCATATGAAGACATAAATAAAAGAGCAGAAAATTACAGCTGTACTTGTCTGCAAAACGGCAAGCATGGAGCATTGGTTTTTATATCCGCCCTTTGTCACGTATACAATTCTGTATACTCAGGAAATGTTACCTACACAATTCTGTTACCTACACAATTCTGTATACTCGGGAAATGTTACCTACACAATTCTGTATACTCGGGAAATGTTACCTACACAATTCTGTATACTCGGGAAATGTTACCTGCACAATTCTGTATACTCGGGAAATGTTACCTGCACAATTCTGTATACTCGGGAAATGTTACCT
>JAODKM010000032.1:6833233-6844573 GCA_026780845.1 Petrocephalus sullivani | reverse complement strand
AGCCCGGACTGCATGCGGCTGGGGGAAGTGAGAGCAGCCCGGACTGCATGCAGCGGGTGGAAGTGAGAGCAGCCCGGACTGCATGCAGCGGGTGGAAGTGAGAGCAGCCCGGACTGCATGCAGCTGGTGGAAGTGAGAGCAGCCCGGACTGCATGCGGCTGGGGGAAGTGAGAGCAGCCCGGACTGCATGCAGCGGGTGGAAGTGAGAGCAGCCCGGCAGTTTGCCCTGTAGTCTGCCTTCTCCACCATAAATCAGTGTTATCAGGTGCCTTTTCTGCTTGCTGTATCAGGCAGTACAATGCGGCTTCCTCACGCGCCAGCCCCAGCAATAACACAGGCCAGGACAGCATTAAAACACTACCATGACACCCCAGGCACCACAAATTCATATCCATAATCCACCATATTATATGTACACCCCGCTTTCATTCACAAACTTCTGCACACCAAATACCTTGTTTTCACTATCAGTATTGGCCCTTTGCACCGTCTGTTGGATACTTTATGTTCCTTTTCTCCTTAATGCGACCGAATTTCCCTTTGGAATCGATACAATATATCAATTTATTATCCAACTCAGTATTGCATTTATTTAGTTTATTTACATTTAGCTAGCTGCCTTCTTGCTTTTAAATAAGCCCTTTCTGCTCTAAGGTTATTTAAAACGACTTCTTAGCCAATCCGTGGAAATTACACAGATTTGTCTCTATAGTGATTTGGACAATAAGGTTGCACTAGTCCAATTTATTGTGCAGGGAGGCTAAGCTTAGTTTAGACTAAATCCCCCATGTATGCGGCAGGTACTCACCACAGCAGAGCGTGGGCCCCCCGAAATCCCCCCCATGTGCCACAGCAGAGCGTGGCCCCCCCAAATCCCCCCGTATGCAGCAGGTACTCACCACAGCAGAGCGTGCCCCCCCCCCAAATCCCTTCCGTACGCGGCAGGTACTCCCCCTTACGCAGCAGGTACTCACCACAGCAGAGCGTGGCCCCCCCAAATCCCTTCCGTACGCAGCAGGTACTCCCCCTTACACAGCAGGTACTCACCACAGCAGAGCGTGGCCCCCCCAAATCCCCCCCGTACACAGCAGGTACTCACCACAGCAGAGCGTGCCCCCTCCCCAAATCCCCCCGTACGCGGCAGGTACTCACCACAGCAGAGCGTGGGCCCCCCCAAATCCCTCCCGTACGCAGCAGGTACTCCCCCTTACGCGGCAGGTACTCACCACAGCAGAGCGTGGCCCCCCCAAACCCCCCCCGTACATGGCAGGTACTCACCACAACATAGCATGGGCCCCCCAAATCCCCCCCGTACACAGCAGGTACTCACCACAGCAGAGCGTGAGCATCTCACACACCAAGTCTTCTGGCCATGACGACTTGGCCCTTACCAAAGTCACTGTAATCTTCATCCCTGGCCACCTCTTCTGCATTCAATAAAAAATGCAAAATGTTAGTTTATTGTCTAGTATGTCCCAGATGCACCATTTTTACGAGATATTGAACATCATTCGCTTTGTGTGTGGGGGTCATAATGTTTTGGGTCATTGTTGTGTGTGTGTATATGTTTTGTATGTGTGTGGGGGGGATTTATGTATATATTACATTGTGGGGACAAATTTCCCCATAATGAGATAAAAAAAACCCAAAAGTCATGTATTTTGTTTGGTTACTTGTGGTTAAGATTATGGCTGGGTAGGGGTTAAGATTATCATTGTTGGGATTAGGGTTTTTCCCAGAGAAATGAGAGAGAGCGCTTGTTCCTAGTTAGATGTTCAGATCTTGACAAATTTACTTTTAGTTATCCGTCATGTGACCCGCTCTGTAGATAATAGGGCAGACGTCTCTTGGATTGTTTATGCAAATGGGGGGAAAAAACTGTAAAACAGTGAAACTGTGAGAGAGTGTGAGAGCCGAGAACAACCCGGGAGTGTGGGGAAAGATGAAAGCTAACACGGAAAGAGAGCGGTTAGCGACAACGGTACACACGAGGGAGCTTTTAAGGCGGTGGCCAGGGTATCAAACGGGAGTCTGGCAGTCTGACATGCCGGGAGAACAAAGACCACGTCCGCAAAGGAGAGGGCTAAAGGTTATACTAATTACACGGTATTACTGGGAGAGCTGAGCAGCAAATATCACTACACTGGGGCGAAATGGAAGCTACGAGACGGCTGAGTGACACGGAGGCAAAGTGGGGCCGAGCGTCCCTCGGGTTTTCACACGCCGCTCAATTCTTTTTTCCCCAGAAATCCAAACGTCAGAAAAGGCAGTGAAACAGCAGAACAAATGAGGAGGTCAAATTTGATTCAGGCCAGTTCAGGATCTGAGATTGTAAGGTTGCCTTCAGAGGATTAATTCCAGGCATTGTTGTTTATTTTTAAGCTAAATCAGTGCCAAAATGAAGAACTTTTTTTTTCCTGAATGAGGGAAAAAAAAACACTTTGACACCAAAGGTCTGGAGAAAGCAGTAGCTAATTACCACTTATTTCTGTTGCAACTATAGACAAACAAACTGAAGACCGGAAATAATTGCAATTATTCTGTCCTTATAATTGGCTTTGTAGTCTGATAAGAGAACCATGCTTTTCTGGAAGTCACTATTTATAACAACGTACCATGCCATGTGAAAGCCTCAAAGTCTAATTACCACTCTCCTGTTAATTACTTAATAAGCCAAACACAAGGCTGTCATGCTTTCTATGATGACTGAACCCAAAGCTATCGTTTTTTTGGGGTTACTAATTGAAGGACTCTCTCAATTTGAGGGATGCGAACAATCACATTGCCAAATTAGCACTGGTTACATTTTCTTTTAATTACTCTCTCTATATTACTACAATTTTTCCAGGAGAGGTGACTAGATATGCAGATAGACATATAGACAGATAGGTAGATAGGCAAGATGCAGTTCTTCTTCTAGAAATATAATCAAACCCTACTCTCGGTAACACTGACTGGCGTAGCTGTGCAAGAGCTTTAATAAGAATTATGTCATGAAAAAGCATTACACTGTGGTTGGACATTGTGTCAATAAACTATTTTGTTCTACTCATTTCAGCAGGAGGGGAAGATTAATAAATAAGAAATGCTTCACAGCAGGGTTACAAAAATCGCTACATCATCCGTGAAGGGTTCTCAAGAAATATCACTTGAGTCGAACCTCCAAATTGGGCACAAACCTTATTCTCCTCTTCGGCAGCGAGAGAACTCGTGCCGTAAGTAAGACGGCCCCATATAAAATTACGTACAGCGCTGAAGTGCATTTCACATACGGCAAGCGCATGCTTCAGTACTCTGTAGGGCACAATGAAATCCCTGTCTGAAGAGGATTAAAAACAAGAGGATATAACATTACAACTGACATAAATAAGCTGAGAGAGGTAGGTTAGCAAAAGAAACACGGAATCTGGAAATAAATCCTTAATACAAACTAGAGTACCGAATCAAACAATTACCGATGTCTTGTGACCATGCCAGAGTCAAGGCCCTCACAGCAAGACAGTCAACAGCAGCCAAAAACAAAACAGGCCTGGAATAATGAGGCATAAATGAGCAGATTTCTATGTGGGGGGGTATCTCACTGTTCACACCTGGCCAGAGGTACCTGCCTAATGAACTGAATGATGTGTGCAGGAAAATTTGCATTTTAGCTGTAACTCCTGACAGAAATTTAACAAGGGGTTGAAAAAAATCCAGTCTCAAAGAAAAGGATCCGGTAAAGGCTAAGTGTTCCACAAAATGCAAATAAAGCTTAAGTCTAGAGTAGGTCAGGGACTTTGAGAGGCTGACCACACAAACTTCCGCAGTTCTACGATAGCAGACATATTAGTGTCTGCTAAAATGCACATATTAAGGCATGATCACTGTTGACTTTGTAATTGACGACTACAGACCACGTCTACTCTTGGGCAATATCCAGTCACGTTCGGTCTTTTGTGTGAAAGCCAGTTTAGGCAGAGACAAGCAACTGAAAGCCCAGGGAGCCCAAACAGACAGCACACCCTGCACTGGGACTCAAACGAGCAGCAAGGAGGTCCCAGGCCCCAGTTATTCAAAGTTTCTTGACACTATTATTGGCCAACATGGTTTCCGACCAGATCGTCTAGTCTCGTATCAGAAGCAGCACTGGAGGCAGCCGTAGAGGTGGAGGTGAGTAATGCAAACCATTTCAGCTGTTCTAAATTCCATTCGAAAAAAAAGCCTATGCATTTTGGCTGCACTTTCACCCAGGGATGGCACTATTTTACACGCTGCCTCACTTTTCCTCCATCCTTCCCACCAGGCCATCTAATAGCCTCTCTGCCGAGTATGAACACCCCTCCCCCCTGCCTGCCACCCCCAGGAGAAAAGACCCTCCCACACCTGTCAGATTAGCATAATTGCTCCCAGCAAGTAGATGGTGCATTGAAACCACACTGTTCTCGCTGGCCCCCTGTCGTTACGGGCTCCTGCAATGCACAGCGTTTGAAGAGCCTGTCCCCTTTTTGCATAAGAACTGCAAAGGAGCCCTAAATCAGCCCTGCACTGCTCATTGTCCAAATACACTAAGTTCCGTCATGGTCTGTTTTCCAGCAGAGTGTGTTAGCTAACCAGCTGTTCGACGACTGATGACCAACGAAGGTCCCTGTTTTTCCCTTGCTCAGCTGTAAATTAGCATTTACATTTTGAGATGTCACACAATGCGTAATCAGTCGCTATAATAAAAGCACTAACTATATTCACCAGCAGGTGGCGTAGTAGTTAAGGAAATGTACTTGTCACTAAAGCATTTTGCTGTCGTATGTTATAACGTGGACTGGACGATGTGTCATCTGAAGAAAATATATTTCTGCTTGTTGTATATGTTCAAATTAATAATAGCTGTTTGCCACTATTAATGTTGTTTGCTCACATTTTTGGATGCCTTACATCTAATTCACTCGATTTAAAATGAACCTTATCTGAAGGAAGACTGATAAGGCTCAACTGTTATTAACATTAAATCAGATAAATAGGTCTGAGAGTTGCCCCATATATCCAAACAAAATAAGCGTAAAAGTCAGATGGAGTAGGTTTTTGGTATCATAGGCAATAAACAGGCTTTACATTTATTTGAAAGAATGTCCTCATAGAATTCTAAAATGGCAAGGTATATAAATTCTCTGAGTTATCCATCTATATGTTGATCAAACCCCATTATTATTGTGAAAATAACACTGCATCAAAGCTGAAAACAATGTAGCAATAAATATATAGCGTGGTGTATATATTTCAAATTGTACCTCGGCTGTTAAAGCCATGTTCAAGGAGAGGTGCAGCACACTCTACGGAAAGGACTGCTTGTGTATAAATCAGCGAAATGCCAAGATTTCTGTAGACCATATTAAGACCTGCAAATTCTGGCAAAGAGATCCAGCATTTGATGATTTGATCTGTATCTCAGCAAACGTTCACTTATACAGCCAGTGTTGGTGTGGTATTTGTACCTGAGTAATATTAGATCTCCTCCAGAAAGGAAGATTGGCAGATACACCGCAGCTGGGGTTAAGCGGACTGGAATTTACTTTGAGAATTGCAAACAAAACATTTAAGACATTCAAATGTCTTCATGGCACACCCCCCACATACACCAATGCATAATTATAAATGGTCTTCATAAGACTGACTTTTTGAATGCAGTCTAGCATTTTATTCGGTCAGTCACTCTAATATTGTGAGTGTATCTCTATCATAGAATGCATTTATATCTATTTATAACATGTTTTATCGTATTGGTACAAGTATTTGCATTTCCATATTTTTATCTTAAATAGAACATAAACAATCCATTTATTCACTTTTCAGTTATTGGTTATCCAGCGTTGATCATCTCAAAGCTTTCCTAGGAACTCCACAATGGTCCAGTTCATGCATTTGGACCAAGAACGGGATCCACCATGATCACCATAGATCACCGTTGGGGTTCTTGAGCAAGGCCCTTAACATCGACTGCTTCAAGGATGGTGGATGCTGGCTAAGTCTGAACTCTGACCCCAAAACTCCAAAGCTCTCACAAATATGTCTACATGTCTCATGGACAGCAAGCTGGAATATGTGAACACTAAATCCCCTATGGGGATGAATAAAGTGTCACTATTCTATTTTAGAAAATGCTAAAGACAAAGCTGAAACCACTAACCATTAGCCACACACCGCACATCAACTATGGCATCTTCTAAATCCAGACGACAGGCACCCTACCAGTTCACAATCGCATTCTACTGCAGCATTTATGTTTCTGAGCCAGGTAATCAAGGACTGTGTATGTGGTGAGACTGGTTAAAAAGTGGACTGTACAAGGAGACCTGAAGAGATTTAAGAATCAATAAAATAATGAAAAACGCAACTTAAGAGAAATGCACAAATCACCCAGGAACTAGGGCTTTTGTTTTCAGATAGAGGGCTTCCACTTATAGGTGGATGAGTTGCTACTGTACCGATTTGCAAGTAGCTAACCGAATTCCACTTTTAAATAGAGTACACCGTAATTAATGCACGATTAAAATGTTGGCAGGGATAACTTCATCAAGCAAGAGTCTCCCCCATTGTGACTGCAGTGTAATTAACAGATTTTGTGATGCAAATCTCAGCAGGCTATTTTTAATTTGTTATACCGGAATGAAGGAAACGAATGAAAAACCTTGCTTAGCTGCATTTTGACGGAGATTTCCGAGTGTATGTGATTAGTTAACGCCATCATCCAAAACAGCCTTTTTTGTTGCTGTTTACACAGCTGAATACCCCCCCCCCCCCCCCAGGGCACATAATCGCTTAAGTACCTTGGGTTAATGGCATTGTAACAGCACCTCCACTGGTACGTCCATAAACACTAGGCTACCTGCTATGGTCTCATTGACTTCGGTAAGTGAATTACCCTTCGCTATCCGACCAAAGTACTGAAGAGTACATCATCCAGGGGAACACTATGCACAAACAAGACACTCAAGACAAGTACACTTTCCCAACTAATAGAGGGTCAGCCTGAGTCCAGAAATGTGCAATGCCACAGAATCTGTCTGCCGATGGTCTGAACCCAAGCATGTGAAGGCAATAGGTTAGCAAACAGGTTCGTTGGAGCAGCTAATGAGTACAAGCAATAATTACTGTCCCTGTTAACAAACTCAAAATGGAATTTGATTATTCAGTAGGAATGCATTTTTATAAAATACTTTACTTTGGCATTTGAAAGCCTTAGCTGATGAATTTCACAGTAATGGGACGGGATTTCTGAAAACACAGACTGTGAATATGTGTATCAGCATAAATATATTTATATGAGACACTTTATTGTGACGTTGTTTGGTCTTGTTACTTTTTCATAATGTAATTCCAAAGTAATATAAGGCATGGGTGTCTTTTTTATATTCAAAATCTTATTATATGGGTCAAATTCTGACTAAGGCGTTTACATTGATTTATTGCTCGTTCAGTATTAAAAAGTTATAATATTGTTTATTCCAACTGGGAATATGATTTTATTTCATGAGACTGACATAAAGTTTCTCATAACCATGTCTCAAACCCTTTTGGAATACAGATTACAGTACGTACTGTGAGTCAGAGACTTATCCGAGCACTGCAGCAAGTAATGGGCCGTAATGAAACAGCCTGCTTAATGTACCACACCAATTCATTATTCTGTTTCCTTAAGCATTGCAGCCTGCTGTAGATTTAATATACAAATCATATATAAATAATATTAAATTATGCACCAAAAGATTTATGAAGAATTAAAAATGGAGAACACTTGCGTCCTACAGCTTTCTAGGTCTTGGTTCTTTTCGTTTGCAATGGTTCGTGACAGTGACCGGTTTCAGCGCTGCAGAATCTTGTGATTTGATTGGTTGTGTCAATCTTAGCAGGCTGGACAGTGTGTTAATAATGAAACAAAACCTCATCGTAACTCATGAGTTTCTTTCACTTTTAATACCCCGAAGTCGCCAGGTCTCTACTGTCAAACACTGCCAATGTGCAGGGGAACCGTCACACTATTACAAAGAACAAGCCATGATTCTAGCAATTTTTAGCATGAATAGCGATGGACGAAACCCTGTGCTATATTGGTCGTGATCCATGGTAATTTCAGGATGCTGTTTATAGCCATTAAAGTCCAGAGGTGGTGGTGCCCAGAGGTCCAAATGAATGTTAAGCAATACCATAAATAGCACAGGGGCACAATGAAGAGAGAAGTGAGGAAGAAGGGCTCACTCTGCTTCCTCGCTTCTACTGTGAGGTATGTCAAGAAGACCAATATACAGTAAGTCTTAGGCAAAGCAAGTACTGTTGTTTAAATTATCATGTTGGTGTAAAACTGTGCTGTCTGTCAGTGTGTCAGCTTACCCATTTAAAACCCTCTCATAGAGTCACCCCAGTATTTGCAGCAACCGTCCAACGCAGCCGTGTAGTTTTGGACTCAACTAATAACACACCTCATATGGCTAATCAGTACCTTGTTGACTTTTTAAGCCAGTTAAATGAATTACTTAGGAGAGCTGGTTGTGAGATCTAACAAGTGCTGTGGGATAGCTGAGGTACCCCTGGGGAGAGGGGAGAGGTCTTGGGGCCAAAGCGGCATTCTAACCATCCGACAAGCTATCAGTCACTTTCTGGAGAACAGGAGAAATTCTTCTTAATTTTTACTGTGTCACTCTTAATTTGCACATGTAAATAGTGTTTTTTTGCTCTAAGCATGTATACATTCACTACCCAGATCAATATTTCCTTTGGTTGCCTTCGATTATGGCACAATACTGTACACGAAAAGACGGTCGGTTGATCTACTGTAGCTTTAATGCAGTCACGTAAGCCAGTCCGCAGGGACCCCCCCGGCAGTCCAGCTCCTAGCATGCTTGTACCAGGTACTCAACAGTCCTGAATGGGTGGGAGCTGGGGGGGGGAGTGAAAATGTGGACTGTCTGGGGGCTCCCCGAGAACTAGGTTGGGAAACACTGATGGAATGGAATTAATAAACCCCAGCTTAAGAACAGTTCAGCAGAAAGGCAGAAAAAATATTAATGCATTTTTTTTATTCATGTGTTTGTGTTCCCAAGTGGTCGAAATCCTATGGAAAAAAACACAAATTCAGTTACTGCAGAGTCATCAGTATTCTTAACTGATCAGCTGGCAGACACTCTGGGTAAGCTGATGCTCCAGTGTGCATGGTGGAGGTCAAAGTCAAGGCTCTGTTCAAGGCCCTTAAATCTCAAACAAATTCTACATAATTAAATAGAACATAAAGCTATTTTGCAATATAGATCAACCTCATTTCCTTTCTACCGAAAAGTGACCTTTACTCTTTTTTTGAGCCAAAAATACAACTCATTACTCACAGGAGAAAAATTACATCTACAATTGTGTTTACAAATAACCCATTTTTTGCATTGGGAAATTAACCTATTGTAGGAATAACACTTCCTAGCGAGGAATGAGTTTATTCACTTGACTGTACCGTGCCAGAAAGACTTTGTCTTGTGGCTCGGTGTGATGTCATTGGCAGAGGAAAGTCAAACTCTACAGTAGCTCAGAAGAAACCAGGCCCAAGTATCAATGTATTCATCTTGCTTTGACTGAGTGGTCATCACTGACTGATGGCCTGGCTGATATTGGTACAAATGTATAGGCCGAGCTCTATTGAGCTCCAGCAATTACTGTGTTATCGTCAGCCACCCGGAGGAGATAAGACTTATTGCAGTAATCGGTCCAACACCACTGGTGGGTATCACACCTAAGGCTATTTCGCCTACCTTCACCTTGGTCCTCTTCGTTAGACATTTAACCTTGGCGTAATGACTCGGTCAGTAATTGAATGAAAAAATAAAGTGGGGAATTTCCTGTCCTGGGGATCTTTCCCAGAATTTTGTCAACCGTTTTTTAACATGGAAATGGTTTCACGTTGAGTAATGAACTTTATTAGCGTCCGTTGTTAATTACGAAACATAGTGGCTAGTATTACACAGTACTATAAATTAAATGGTATATCTGGGGATATTTAAAAGACTGAAATATGAAATATGCATGTGTGTGTGTGTACCCTGACAAAGGTTGGTCTCGCAAGTGGGATGGAATTAGCCAGAAATTACCAGTCATCACTTCCTCAAAGCATGCTCACATGGGCAAGGAGAAGTTTTTTGCTAAATTATGAATAATTTTCAATTTTAGATGTTCCAAGAAGAACAATTTACCAAAGAGTCTTAATAGAAATGGAACATATTAGAAGCATCAATGAAGCACTAATAGGTAGCAATAAGGACTCAATATCAAGTAACATTCTATTATGACAGGCACTATACATAATACAGCAACCAACTGACATCCCAGTTTTCATTACCCATGGTTCTAGTTCAACTCGCAAGCCTTAATAACATTGAGTCATTACTCTGAATTACATCACTAGATTGCATTATGCAGCTTATGAATAATCACTGCATAGGCCTAATGTATTGCCATTATTATCTATCATTATTAATTTATCAGATTCACCAAAACAAGCTAAATATGGGCAGAGTGATCCAATAGAATAAAGCATTTAAGAGATACAGTATTATGCTAAGGTGATATATTCAAGATACAGTGTGTAATGGTGCTCCGCTCTTTAGTAATGGTCATTTTGTCTAGTGGCTTTACTAGTTAAACCCGTTATGAAGTTTCTTACACAAATCTATTACTCTACTACTCTCATCAGGATTTTTACGAAAATGGTACCCATGACGAATGACAGCTTTATCTTTCCCATACCATTTCTCTCACGACCATAGGTACCATTTCATGTCTTGGAACTCTATCAAGGGCCCACATGATGAAAGTACCTTCAAAACAGTGTGGTGCCCGGATCCATTTATTATAGTAAAAGCATGTTGCCATAACAGTCGAGTCCCATTATATTTCACAAGCTGGGATTTGAGTCTGATGGGATCCTGATGGTTTTTATAAACCAGGAACATTTTGCGAAATCACATTAAACTTTGTTTCTGAAAGTGCATTTCCCATGACCAGTGATGTTTTCCTAATTAACGCCATTGATTACACTTCTGGGGACAAAAAGAAAATGTGCCAAAGCTTAAAGTGCAAATATTAGGAGTGCACACTTAAAGACACTTAAATTAGTTTTAACACATTTATTTGGCAGATGATTTTATTCAAAGCGATATGCAATTAGGGCTGATAATTCATAACTAGAATTATTCCTGGCCTTAGAGGAATGTCATACGAGGAAAGGTTAGTTGAGCTAATTCTGTTCAGCCTCAATCAAAGGAGACTGAGGGGGGACATGATCCAGGTCTATAAGATTCTAACAGGACTGGATGCTGTTCAACCAAATAGTTA
>JAODKM010000032.1:6815647-6828176 GCA_026780845.1 Petrocephalus sullivani | reverse complement strand
CCAAATATTAAAGTTAAAAGTGGATAAAAACAGTAGGTCTCACTTCATCTGATATTTGTTGTGTGTAACCATCTGCAGATGTCATGAACATTATGAAATGAAATCATGTTTTGGAGGCAAAAAAGTGTCAGGTGTTGTAATAATTTTGGCCACCACTTTACATGCCGGCCATTAACATAAGGTTATAGAAAATATAACACCGACGTTAAATTAGAAATGAATTTTTACTCTGTGAATAATTATAGGTGCATTTAAAGTCTCAGACCAATGCTAATAATTGATATGAATGTGTATGCATTTCATTCGAAATGCAAGGCCACACCGAGACGCTCTCCCTCTATGTTTGGGGAAATTGCAGAGGTCTGGTTTTCAGGATATACAGAGAAGCATGGACGAATCATATGAAAACGGGAAGTGTACCTGAACAACCCGAGAAGAGCAGATAGTGGATAACCTCATCCACAAAACAAG
The DNA here is from genome assembly GCA_026780845.1 of Petrocephalus sullivani. Lineage (NCBI taxonomy): Eukaryota > Metazoa > Chordata > Actinopteri > Osteoglossiformes > Mormyridae > Petrocephalus > Petrocephalus sullivani. Next base: position 6,827,705 of record JAODKM010000032.1, on the reverse strand, counting down.
TCATCCAAACAATGTGTCAGCATGGGAGAAGCGGGAAAAAAAATGAATTTTTCATCCAATTCCAAAAAAAAAAAAAAATTTAAAATAAAATAAACAGGAGCAATACTCATTTTGTGTCACCTCTTGGAAATTGTGTTCTGTCAATATTGAGAATGCAGTATATGTCACCTGTGACCTGGCCCCGCCCACTATGTGCTACTGCGGGCTAAAGTTCCAGTAGCCAGCAAACCGCAGATATTTCTTTGTTTTTATAATCTCCGAGATCCATCTCAGATAGCAGAAGTGTTGTATGGGGCTTATATTAAATTCAGCGCACACATATTTCCATTGTGCTTGTGAGCAACTCCCATGAGAAGGACCAAAAGATGCAGTGGCCTTCTGCTGGGAAATAAAAACCCCTGCATTTCGGTCTGCCACCGCTAACAGCGCGCACGCACACACACACACACACACACACACACACACACACACACACATACGCGCGCGCAGAAAAGTGTCTGGCGGCTAATCAGCCGCACCTGCATTTAATCAGTCACTAACACAGGTACGGATGCATAATTAAACAATTAGTGGTTCTTACAAAATGTTTGCGTTTGTTTGCGTAACAGTCACACAGCTCTGGCATTTACACAGTGAACCAGTCTATTAAAAATAACCAAATACTGTAAAACTCATTAAAACAAACTCATTTGTTAAAAGATGCCAAGTGAGCAATGGAAAATGTGTGTTGCTATGAGTCATAACAGTTCGGCTACTATACTGTTACACTTGGTTAACCCTAAATCAACAATAAAAACGTTAATTCTGGTTAAGGATTAACAGGATAAACTGGGGGTGTTCAACAAAGCAGATGGTTATATGTACAGATAATCAGTTGAAATGTAATAGGTTACAGATTACTAGTTATACTCAGTAGTCGAGTTGTAAAAACAAAACAGGGTGAATTTTATCATTTAAGGGATGGAATAAGGGGATATTCGTTTCAGAAGCAGGATTTCTTGCTTAGCCGGCTAACTTGCTGTTTTAAGGTAGTCTGGGCTAAATGTGAGTGAAAGAATGTGTCCATTTAGCCCAGGCTGCCTTAAATCCAGCAAGTTATCCGGCTTAGCAAGAAATCCTGCTTCGTGGAACACCCCACAGTTTGATAGGTGACCAGCTTAAGGTATGTTTTCACATGACGGTTTGGTGGTTTAGCTGTCATACCAGCTTAAGATGGTCATTCTAACTGGTTTGGCTGCCCATACCAGCGTGACCAGCTGGTGACCCACCAGCTAAACCATCAAAGAGCGGCATGAGTTGGGACATGACCATCTAGAACCAGCTACCAGCATTAGTTGGTTTTCAGCTGGGGTGTTTCACATATAAGCTTTTTACCAAAACGAATATATTCAGATGACCCCTTGGTTTCTTTTGTAATTTATATGTAATTTATACATAATTTATATGTATAATACTGATACATATAAGTAGCTATGCCCCAGAAGTTTTCTGTATTTATTTTGGGAGGTGGCGCTGTGGCTTAGTTGGTTAAAGCGCCTGTCTAGTAAACAGGAGATCCTGGGTTCGAATCCCAGCGGTGCCTTGTATTGTCTGAGCTGTTTCGGTTTTGAGGGGCTGCGTGTGGTTCAGCTAGTTAAGATGCTCGACCTGTGATTGGAGGGATCCCGTGGCTGGTTTTACCACTGGACCCTTGAACAAAGCCCTTAACCCCCAAAAGCTCCCGGTATTTCCGACGCTGCTTATTCGAAATAAAAGCCTCTGCTAAAATAAAAAAAAATGCCAAAAAATATATAATGGATGACGTAACACAATAATAGTTACGGGCATGAGGAATTTGTTTTCAACCAACCAACAAAACAATGCAAAATGAAAAATGGAATAAAAATTATACATATAACATGTCCATTCTGCATATTGATATTGATATTATTATTATTATTATTATTATTTCACCATTCGCTATATATACTCTAAACATGTCATTATGTGACAATCCCAGGAAGGTGGCTGTTTCTGAAATGTTGGAAAAACGGTACATTCACATGCGATCCTCAGTGAGTAAGTGCGCCCTTTCGCCATGTCTGTATGCTGAGTATATTAAGTTTCAGACACATGATTCTCGGTTAGGGGGAGCAGCCTGTCTCCAGGAACAATCTGCTGTGCCTAATAAACAGGCCACTGAAGGTACACTGTATATGTGACGTTTATTTCCATGCTGCACCGCAACTGAAAGCCAATGGTGTCCATCAGATTTAGTACAGCTTAGTCGCCTGAGTGGGGATTAAAAAGGTTTATAATCTGTGCATTTAGAGATTTGTTTAATCCCATTGCCAACAATCTGTTATCATAAGAAGCACGTCAAAACTCCAGCTTGGAAGTCACATTTTTGTTATCAAAGCATGTAATGAAGGAGCCGCCTGCCATGACGTCCTAAGCGCCCTTAATCTCTCTGTCGTTACTTAGCTCTTTGTTTATTTCTAAATTAATGTTTCATGGCTCCATTGTGTTGATCATTATATAGAATTTGGGAAATATCATTTCATTGTGTCTGATTGTTATAATTCCCCGCTAAAGGGTTATTTTGAGTTGTACTGTGGTGAGAAGGTTAACGTCACAATGTTAACTTTAATTGCATGGTGCTTACATTTGATTTTATGTGGTTCTATCGAAATTGTTTTTAACACATGTTGCAGGTGTGCTCCTGAACTAATTCAGGTTAAATATCAGGTACAAAAACAGAGAACTCTATGACAAATATACCCTTAAATCACAACCATAACCACCGTGCCACTTTCCATCTCTTTGTGAAGCTGTTTGTTTTAGGAAATGAAGTTGATCTTCAGTGGATAACAATGGTGTCAAGCAAAAAACACCGTCTTAATGAAAGGACACCTGTATATGTGCTTATGCTTCTGTCAGTCGCTGTAGATGTTTGAATGCCGAATTTACATTTAAACACTAGGTATGATGTTCCTTGGTTGCTTTCCATTAGTGACCTTCTGAGACCACTTCCCATTTTGTTTGAGCAAATTTGCATCAGAATTGTTAACGGTTATCAATATGACAGCTGTTATTTCCTGAAATGATTAATGTTAAGCGTAACGCTGTTGGGATTTGAACTGGCATCCGCAGATGCTCTGTCATTGAGATCAGCCCCTTTATCACGTGCTGGAAACACTTATGCAGGGCAGGCAAATCATTCATGGTGTGATTGTGACACTGTGTCAGTCCTGGGGGAGGGAACCTTGGGTGAGTCAATGACAATTTATTCCTATATTATTCTGTTTGGAGCCCCAGCCACGAGAAAATGAATTTGTAGGTAGAGCTTCACTGCTCACCAGAGGGACGAGTTTGTCACTGCGTGTGTGGAGATGTTGGCTGGCAGGGCTGGAACTCACGGCAAAGGTCGGATGGTAAGGATGACTGAGTAAGGCATTTCTCACTGTCCGATCCCAAAGGGGACAGGGTCAGTCATGGCAAAACACCGCAGAGTGCCTCATAAACCGGCCTCTATTAAGAGTGCTTTCAATGGCCAATGGTCAGCAAAGATTCCAATGCAGGCAAGCTGTAACCTCAGATTCTATGTTACATGAATGGTTCATCTTCCCTGCTTTTCTGTACATTCCGAGAAAGACGGCAGTATTGTCAGTTTTGCTCTTTAAAGCATTGCTTTGATTTTATTTTATATGCACGACCTCCCTTTACTTGGAAAAAGAAGTCAATAAAAATGTCTAATTTTTTGTGTTTCATCTAGGAACTTAAATTTGGGATATTATTGTTCTTTAAATCCTTTTTGGTTTGTTTTTCAGGGCTTCCTTTTGTGCCTCGGGGGACGGAAAATGGCCGTGTTCTGCTTTTGATGTGCAGCCTAATTGAAGTCTGTAACGACGATGTAGGGGAGAGGCACTCAGACTGTCACAAAGGAAGTCAGCTTCTTCAGCTGGTATCTAAAGAGCACTGCAGGGCCCACGGCTCCACACACCATCTCTCTGCCACCCTATTCCACCTCCATTCCTCCTTCATCCAGTCCTGATGCGTCCACACAACCTGCCACTACACGCAGGTCCAAAGCCTCAGGTAGGCTCCAAGAATGAAGAGGAGTAAGCCCCAAAGACACAGAAACACAACTCGGTCTCACAGCCTCTGACTACTGACCGAATACTAAATTAAAACAGCCTGTGTCAGTTACCCTTCTCTGTAGCAACCATCTCTGGAAAAATGTATTACCTGAAATAATATTCCAACACCTAGCTTCCATGTAACCTGTACTGACTGCTCAGGAAGTCACTTCAAAGCAAAGAATATGAGTCAAAGCAATTATATTTATTTCATATTTCATATTTATTGCTGGTCTAATTCCATACGCTCTTTACCTCCTAGTAAATGTAGGAGTAAATTCTACACCAAACATTTTTCTCTGCAAATAAGTTTGGGTCCTCATCCATTGAACTCAACCTCACTTACTGCCAAAACCAACCATGCATTTTAACTCCAGAAAAGCAGCCATGTTTGTCTCTAGCCCCCCCACAGCCTCGGGGAATGGGCTTGCGGCTGGTGCCATCAGCATAACAGCTCAGATGTGCCTGACATTTAAGTCGCCTCCATCGTTAGGGTTAGGGTTACAAATCACGCCCCCTGGCCCACAGGCAGCAATGACAAGAGACTGACCTTTGAGAAGTTCTAACTAAAGATCACGCCGAGCAGAGTCAGTCAGCCAAGTCTTTCCTCCATTAATTGTTTTATGCTAGATAGATATTTCGGACAGTTTGTTGAGTCTGTGACCCTGCACAGGATAAGTGATATATGGGTAGGTTTGGTGCGTGGTAGATATTACCCACAAAATAAAAAAGAGGAGTATTAAAGTTTGGAAAAACGCTGTACCTTAGACATCTGAAAGATGACCCCAACATTTTGCAAGTTTAAATGTCTAAACATTTAATCAAATATTTTGTCATCAGTACACAAAAAATTAACCACAAATAAATCAATACTATCAAATGTAGAAAAAGTTTTCTACAAAAATTTTAATGAGCAAAGCTTTTATTATTTGCATGAGAACACCTCTCGCAACATAATGAAATTTCTTAATTTCTTTGGTCAGACCGGTTGGCTTCGTAATCGGCGATGCCACCTTGGGGCTGATCGACAGGCCGACGCAGATCCCCTCTCCCCTTTGTCATGTGACGACAGCGACCACGTTTCACCGTTTCCTCCCTGGCTCTAGTGAATATGTTAAACACCACTCAAGCTATGGCACCGTTAACCTTAACACCAAACTCAATTTCTAACACTCGCCACCAGCCCGTAAATACACAGGCATGACACTGCAAACACTATTGTGTGTGTAACACACTGACCAGGTGCTTCAGTCTCATTGCCCAACCCCTGTGGCTAGCTAGTTAGCAGAACATGCTGCTATGGCATCTCCTAAATAAGGAATGCAATTATTTTATTAGTGAAGAGACTGTTTGCGGCCAGCAGGGGGCCCCCATCCAAATGCATGGTTTGAGTACTGGTAAACACTGCTTGTGAGCCTTGTAGCTGTATGCATTCAGGCGGAGAAACACGATCCATGGCTGAGTTCCATTAAACCTTCGATGTTTTCTTTGTCCCTTACACAGGAGTTTTCCCTCAATCGACACTTTAACACACGGAAATCTTTTTGAATGGACACTACATTTCATCTCTCACATTTAGTATTCTGACCACGGATGACAGCTCTTCACAAGCCCCCCCCCCACACGCTGCTGGATGGTTTACAGATGTGGCCAATCGGACACTAATGTGACAGGAAACAGAATCAAAACAGAAACAGAATCAAAACGTTCTCTCTAAGGAAAAGGAAAAGGAAAAAAAATCTGAAGTGCGTAGTAGAGTAGTCCAGATTCTGAAAAGGATGTCAGACAAAACTAATATGCAAGTTACTGAGATGTAAAACATACTGATATATTGTAGGATGTTTGCTCTATATTCCTACATCACACATTTCATCCCACCATGCTTGTGGAGTTCGCTGAGAATCCTTGGCAATCGCAAAGCCACAGACTACAATGCAAAGCCTATGGTCAAAGGGCACCCTGAGCATTTTAATTACACACCTTTCTTCTGAAATGTATTCTGATCTAGTTAGCCCACATTAATCACCTTCCGCGGTTTCGCTCGCTCTCACGTAAGGAAGCCATGGGTAACATGAGAGTGTGACACAGGGTGACAAGCGGGTAACAAGGGGATTCACTTTATTTGTCATTCTGCAGAGACTGCAGCCGCGGTGCACTGAGAATTAAAAGGTAGCGCAGCGCTACCATGTTTTTACAAGGAAAAAAGCAAACAAAATGTGACACTACTTACAGAGTAAGGCACAAAGGAAATCACGGCTGCTGTGTGCCGGTATTAAAGTAATGGCAGAGATTGGCCTAAAGGCACTTGGCAGAAGGTGCGTGTTCCCTGAAGCAGGTCTGCAAACCATTACGGGTGAGCAGTGCATGTTCTAAGAAGCCACTTTAAATAGAGCTCACTGATCAGTGCACAATGGCTGCTTTGTGGCCGGCCATCGATTGTCCGTCACGCTGGCAGTCGCCAAGCTGATGGGAGGTTATCTGATTATTTAGCCCCGCGTGAAAACTGCTTGATAAACAGGAAGTTTCGGACTGACGCGTAAGGTGAGAGGAATGCACTTCTCTGCGGTTCCCGTCCCAGACCCCCGTGTGAAGGGGCAAGTGAAATGCACAACACAACAGTGCACAAATCAGGCATGCGATACATGCGGTACAGTATGGCTGCTTTAATGCGTCTGCCATAAATGTTACTGTTATTATATAATTATACGTTTGCTTTAAATAAATATGATGCCGAGGTTGTTCACAAAGTACTGAGGCCGAAAAACAAAAACAATAAATGGAGGCTATAATTTTTGTCTATAGACTAAAATACGTTTGTCTGCACTTATCCATCCATATTCTAATAAATTATCTTGGATAAGGTCATGGGGGGAGCGGCGTATGCCAGGCAGCATAGGGTTCAAGGTAGGGGAACAGTCTGGGTGGGATGCAAGGCCATCAGAGGGCACATGCAAACACACTACAGGCAATTTGGATATGTCAGGAGGCCTAACTGTGAATCGTCAGACTGTGGGAGAACGCGGGAGAGAAATCCACGTGAGATGTGAAACTCCACACGTACAGACTCCCCGGTGCTGGATGTGAGAGGCATGGTCTGCGCATATATACTATACTTATATACTCGCAAGGAACACGCCACGCTAAAAGGATAGGATAACATAAAATCGACTAAATCCCCCCCCCCCTCGTTAAAATTCAAAAACGCAGGTTAGTTTCACGTGACCCCGGTGTTCCCTGGAGAGGCACGATCGCACTCTTCACAGAAGCGTGACCCGACCCGTGAATATAAATGAAGACCCAGGCGTGACAAAGCAGCGTGCTGGCGTCAGAAGGCAGGAGGACGCGGGGATAATGACAGGCAGAGGGCACGGCTGGGAAAGGAGGCCCGTGCAGATGCCCCGAGTCCTTTTCGGAGTGAAAACGCGCGCGGATCAGCACCAGATGTCCTGCAGGTACCGCTTCTCCTCCCGAAGCTCTGCCACGGCCTTCATCGCCTCCAGCTTTTCCACCTGCAGATCCTTGCCAATTATGTCGATCAGGGTCTCGTTGACATCTTTCGCCATGTTCTTGGTATCCCTGGGGTAAACAAAACAAAAAAATGAATAATCCGGCAAAGCGAGATATCCGTCAGCGATGAGGCTGTAGGTGCGGGACCGCGTTCTTGCTGCTCAGAGTCGAAGGCTGACTCGAAGGCCCGTGTGGAGAGACCCAGGACCGCTCCACACCTATCCAACGGGAAAGGGGAGGAAGGCACTCACCCGCAGACGTAAATGCAGCCTCTCTGTCGGAGGAGGACGTCGCAGACAGCCTGGGAGTGAAGACGGAGGTTGTGCTGCACGTACTTGGGCGGGGGCTCCGGCCCCTCGTGGGGGTCCCGGGAGAAGCAGACCTTCAGGTGGGTGAGGGTGCCACTCGCCAGGAAGGTCTCCAACTCCTCCCTGCAAAGGGAGGGTTCATTAAACCGGAGGACAGCAGCAATCCAACAGCAGAGATGACAACGAGATGCACATGGCACGCGGGCTGGGGTTGTTAGCAGAGGGGTCCTCTTTACTAGGATGGCGGGGGAAAGGCGTCGGGAATAAGCCAAGGGCGAGTTTTCAGATAATCATCACATGCCACAAGAATCAGGGATCAGGATCAGTCAGCCCCTGGAGCAACTGGCATTAATTCAATTCAATATATTTTTTTATATAGCGCCTTCACAACAGCGTTGTCCCAGGGCGCTTTACATGGGTTTGTTGGGATACATTACCATATATTAAGGAAGGCATGATGCAAGACAAAACAGGGTACAATAAAGAAGATGAAGATACAAAGAAATGAAAGAAAAGAAGCCAACTCACAACGTAGGATGGAAAAAAACCTCCTGGGGTCCGAGGTCGAATGGCTGCCCAACCCCCCTGGGCATGCTAACATTACTGGGGGGTGAAATCACTGTGCCCACCACGGGATTTGAATGAACCAGCAACCTTCTGATCACAGACACAGAGCCGCGTACTCGATGGCCCCTGCTAAGGAATCTGCCCCCCCAATCCCAAGGTTCCTTTGTTAGCGCAAGACCTTATTTATATGAGTAACAAATGGACACCAGTGTGATACAGACAGCTTGTGCGTGTTTCTAGGGGACTGATCAGTCAAGAATCCCATGAAACAGAGTAAATGTGCGTTCAGACACTCCGTCCTACTGTGCTACACCCCCCCGCTTCCCCGTTACGCCGGCCCGGGCTTATTGGAGACCCTCCAACCCTGGGCACCAAAGCCCGCTATTCTGAGGCCCATTAACGCTGAAAAAGAAGGCTCTGCGCACCCCCACCCCAGAGGTGATCTCAGCTTCTACTCAGCCGGACAGCCCCCCCGAGTCACGGTCATAACGGCAGTATCCGCTGGCAGGTTAACACAAAACCACTGGCCTCTCCCCTCTCCCAGCGAACCCCCGCACTTCTCTGCCTTCTGATATTTGATATTTACAAAAAAAAATAATAATAATAAACGCACCTCTCCGGCTGACCTTCATCGGGCTCGAGGTGACCCGCTACGCGAGCTGAGACGGCTAAATAAAAATTGCAAACCACGGGAGAAATAGCCTGCCTGTCTGGATTAATTTCGCAGGCGGTGGGTCATATCGATTTCAGCCCCTTTATACAGATGTCAAGTGCTAGGGCTGATTAGGAATTTATGTAGAGCTCTGCAGTCATGGCGGGATCCCGGCTGCCCGAACGCAGGGCTCAGGATGCGATATGATACCGAAAACAAGCCTTGTTTTACATCACCCTCGTTATGCTGCCCGGCTTCTCGCGTCGGCGTCAGCCGGAACGGCATTGTTGAAAGCAGACGCGCGCTCCGGGCCGAGTCACGCCACACTCCCCGGCGCTAAACGTGAGCGGCAGCACGTCAGCAAGGCAAAGGAAACAGGGGAACGCCACTCAGACCATCGCCCGCTTTCCCGCTACATTAATTCCACAATCCTGCCAGTAGGTGGCACATTTTTTTTTTAATGCTCCAAGCTATTTGTATATAGTACATATTTGCATACAATATAAAAATCTGTATTAGAGAGAAAATAAAGACTAAATATCATCTAATAAAGACTGAAGATCCTGGAGAGATTTAAAAAACCGGCTAGGTTAAGCATACTGGGACATGAAAGCAAATTTTTCAGCCGAGGTTAAAACAAACTGTATACAGATTACTGCATAAACAAAAAGGTGTACAGTTTTGCGTCACGCCTTTTCATTAAACGCCGGCAGCTCTTCGCCACTTCCTGACAACAATCAGGTGGAGGTCCTCTGTAGCGCGCCCTGTCTGCTGCCATGGTTTCCGTATCCCTGGTCAGACACACCGCTCTCACCACGCGCTCATTCGCCCCAAATCACAGACCCAGACGATACGTTGAGGTAGGACGGAGACGTAGGGTGTATCTGAAGCTGCTCGGTCAGCCCAGCTCAAACAGCCCGGTAATGAGCGCCACGGGCAGCCGGCATGGGCAGGCTGCATACCAGGGGGGGGCTCTTACCTGAACAGAAACTCTCGATCTTTATGGCGACAGCCGAAGAATAGCCACGTCTCCCCAAAGGTCGTCCCCTGGTCCTGCTGCTGCTCCTTCTCCCTGTAGGAAAAAAAAAAAACATGGCTTTAGATAATAAATGATACTCAGCGGAAAGCTGGTATCTTCTGCTACCACAGGTACAGCTGGAAGCAACAGGCCAGAGGATGGAGATTAGCATCTTAATACACTAAGTATGCAATTCCCAATTTGGCTAATTATCAAGGACCAGTATCCAGTCGTGACCTTTGCTCTATACCAGGACTACAGGGAAATGGGGATTTTCTCAGCTTCGGAGATGAGCCAACATTTCTTCTCCTGGTGAAAATGCACACGCGTTAAAAGTTAGTGATTTCTCTTGGGAGACCAGGGCCCAGCCGGGCTCCCAGAATGCCCCGGAACGATGAGTCATAACGGAGCGGCACCGGGGACTATCAAAGCAGCACACCTGCTTCCCGGCAGCGGCCTGGTGCCAACGGCATGGGGAGCTGGAGTGCGATGCTGGTGGGGGCTGCTCAGGGCAAACTGAAAGGCCCTTCACACTGGCCCCTAAATATACATATCACGTTAGAAAGCATATTCAGGGAGGCTCGCTCCCACTCTGGGAAACCGGTGTGACTGAGGAAGATGAACGTTTCAAAAACCTGCAAAAAAAGCTTTTTTTGGTTAATGAAGTAAAGTTTTTGTTTCCTTTGGAAGGCATATTTTGGTAAGATTTTTCCGGCACGAATGTAAATTGAGATGCACATAACTGCATATCTGTCACTCTGTACTCAAGCTAAGAGGAGGTATTCATGCTATCTGCTGCCGGCTAGTCTTACAGCATAAGTGAAGGAAGATTACTCTGAACGGGCTTTTATGCTTGCGTCTTACCAACACAACATGCCCGATGAAATTAAGATATGCATATGGAAAAGAAACAAAACTAATATGCAATGCTCCTAAACTCTAATTTAAATTTCATTTTTCGCTTCCTGAAATTTTTTCACGTGTTGGCTTCAATGCTACACCAGGGTTTCCCAATCCTGGCCCTGGAAGGCCTGAATCCAACACCGAGAAATCTGCAAACCGGGTTGGATTCTAGCCCTCCAGGACCGGAACTGGGGAGCCCTGTGCTACAATAACAGGGCTATAACAGATTACAACGTAACAAACACAATCCATAAAATTGAGTAATCCTTTTAATGATGTTTTGTTTCGATTGCACATTAATTCTCAAATACGGAACAGAACATGTATTCCATGTATATTTATGAGCTAATGGAGTATAAAACCTGTCTTCTAAACTACTTGAAACAGCCAGCCCGGGGTAGCTTCAATTCACTCAGAAGTGCATTACAGCACGCTCACAAAGATCTGCTTGCACATTAAGGGCAATTCTGAGACCCCAGCTTGGCTGAATGGCATGTAAGATTGTACTGGGTGCAGAACATACAGATAAAACATACAAGTACCTCTGAATCGTTTTATAGACCTGTGTGTGAACTCAAGAGAGAGTTAATGCAGGCCACAAACAAATGCATAGGTATTTATAGCAGTCATTTTCTGTGTGAAACAGGATTAAATCAAATATTTCACTGATGGTTTTACTCATAGCAGCAGAACACGATACCCTTTCAGATACCAGGATGTTTTCACTTAGATGGGGTAGGAAAGGCAGGCCTTTCCAGGAACTCGAGCTTGTAACCTTCTGGCTAAGAGGACACAGGCAGCAGCCAGTAACACTCAAACTCAAACACAACGGGTAATTACATCCACATCGCTTGTATTGACATTCTATATTCAGAAACGGGTCCTGGGGGGGGGGGGGGGGGGGTTGCTTTTCCCCCAGTTTTAAAAACAAAAAAAAATTTATGTAGAAGGGAAGGGGGGGGGGGGGGGAAGGAGGGTGAATCCC
>JAODKM010000032.1:6769578-6808852 GCA_026780845.1 Petrocephalus sullivani | reverse complement strand
CCTACATGCATAAAGCCTATGGACTGTGGCCTACACACCTACATGCATAAAGCCTATGGACTGTGGCCTACACACCTACATGCATAAAGCCTATGGACTGTGGCCTACACACCTACATGCATAAAGCCTATGGACTGTGGCCTACACACCTACATGCATAAAGCCTATGGACTGTGGCCTACACACCTACATGCATAAAGCCTATGCATGCCAACTCTCTCACCTTCCTGCCAAAAAAAGAACACTGAGGTACCATCTATTTTGAGGTGCAAATTTTCAGCTTGGCATCATAGCTGCCCCTGTAGGTTCAGCAATGAAACTGGCACACTCCGACACATATGGGAATAGGCCAGATTCGCCCTTGCTGCCGCAGCCACAACGTCGTACACACCTTAAACCTCGGCTCGCAGCTAGCTTCCCGTCACCAGACAAATAAATAAGGCCAATAGACAGAGTAAAAATACTGCAAAGGCTGTCAAATCTGTCAATAGGCTCTTTCATACTCTTAAGAAAAGCAGTTTTGCACATGATTATAGTGGTATGAGATCAAATCTAAAGCACTGTTGCGGTGTTCATTTTCATGTGCGTGGATGCCATCTGAAAATTCTCGCAGTTTTCCCCCAGATACCCCAGGGTACCGCGCTTAAGCCGTGCACAGTGCATACCCTTGTCAAACAGTACAGAAAAGCCCCAAAGTGGTACACGTAAGGTGGCATGCCCGCATCCTACACTAAAATGCTGAGCACCCGGCTCAGAGATGCATCACAGCAGATGTTCAAACTGAACATACTCTTTGTGAAAGTGACGACGACATCACATGCGCGTTACAGGCGGCGAAATGGGGCGGAGACGGACATTTTAACGAAAACAATAATGATGATGATTAAGAAAGAAAAAAAAAAAGAAAAACACGGACTATGATCCTGTGGCATTTGTCTGGGTGTAAAAGCATTGTTCTGTATGTAGCACAGCTGAAACATTAAAACCCTACTGGATGTCAGCTTTCAAGTTAACTAACTAGCAGACGGTGTAAAAACAAACTTGCTTGTGCCCGTGAGTCTACACCACAGCCATAAAGCTGCATTAAAGTGAAAGATATACGATTATTTTTTCTTTCCGACACGGACAAACTAGCTCAGAGGCGGCGCATTACGTCCGCTGAGAATTCACCGACGACAGCGAAGTGAGTCACGGCCCGCTTGCCTGCTTATAAAAAGGCACTAAAAAGGCAAACCTACAGGAAACCGTTACCCAGAACTCTCCTTCTCCCAGCACCGCCTGCTTTCATGCCTGGTGGCACGGGCACTTTAAAAACGTGCTTGCTTAGCGCAATGTTTACATTAGTAAAATTACACGACAGCGATGTATAACAAGAGCAAACAGACCTCACAACAGGAATTACATATTTAACGCAAGGCCAAACCATCTCTAAAAAATATTTTAAAAGGAACTGTGTACGAATTAAGTTCAGGGAAGCTCAGATGATAGATGACACAATGATTAGTGGACTAACGTTAAACAGATCAGCAGCAGCAATGATTCTACTGCCCTCTACTGGTGGTTATGTGAACTATTCGATAACCATACAGTGAAACAAGGCTTCAAAATGCAGCTGGGTGTGCGCACTGACCTATCAGGAGGCTCAAGGTAGGCGAGCAGGAGGGGAAGGCGTGCAGGAGATCCAGCAGGCAGAGGCCGGGGTCTCTCACCAGGCTGTTGTATTCGGCCGAGCCCTGTTTGCTGCAAAGCTCCTGCAGCCTGCGTCTCTCACCGGGGTCCGCCGTGCACTCCACCAGGGCCCGGAGGAGAGCCTAGGGAGAAGCACACATGCTGCAGCTAAGCTCACATGCCATGGTAACCAAGCTCACCTCCCCACCAGGTTTGGTGGAAGCCGCACCTTTTTGGGGACACTCCTGATTTCCAGGCACCAGGTGAAGAGATGCTGCAGAGAGCAGGTCCCCGGGACGTGCTTGGGAATCTCAGCACCTGTCGGGAGAACAGCGAGGCAGAGACGCCCCATGAGCCCCCACGGCCTCCGACCTACTGACGAAGCTGGTACGCCAAGGGCCCGGCCGGCCACCCTCACACGGCTTACCCTTTTTCTTGGTGTCGGCCCGCAGGCGCAGCTGGACGGCGTGGCTCTCCTGACCCGCCAGGCCCAGCCGGCCCAGCAGGTCCGCCACCTCTGCCTCGCTGTTCGGGCAGTGCACGTCGAACGAGTCCCCGGGCTGGTAGGGGATGTCGTGCTGCTGAACGAGAATGAAGGAAATGACAATGAACACAACATGGCTGCCTGCAGGAGGACGGGCCTTGTCAGGGGCCCTAAGCCAAGCTTTACACGGGAGGTCACACTACCAAGAACACTTACGAGCATTTTACTGTCAGCCGCACTGCAGGTATTACTATAAGGACAAAAGTATTGGGACACACCTCTCAATCACAGAATTCAGGTGATTCATTCGGACCCGTTACCATGGGTGTATAACATCAAGCACCTTACCATGCAGTCATGTTTACAGACATTTGGTAAAGAATGGGTCATTCTGAACAGCTCAGTGAATTCAAGCGCGGTACTGTCATAGGACAGTGCTTCCAACTTTGTGGGAGCAGTTTTGGGGGGGAAGGCCCTTTTCTGTTTCAACATGACTGTGCATCGAGCCCTGACCTCAACTTGACAGAACACCTTTGGGATGAACTGGAACGGAGATTGAGAACCAGGCCTTCATGTCCAGCATCAGTGCCTGACCTCAGAAATGCTCTTCTGGATGAATGGGCAAAAACTCCCATAGACACACTCCTAAACCTGTGGAAAGTATAGTCACAAAGGGGGGGACCAGCTCCATATTGATGCTTATAGCTTTAGAATGGGCCATCATAAATGTTCCTGTGGGTGTAATGGCCAGGTGTGCCAATACTTCTGTCCACGTAGTGTATATCTGGGCCCCATCTCCCTTTATCTCCTTTTCCGTGTGTCCGCAGTTCTTTTACCGAGTCACTGACTGCCACCCGGAGAAGCCCGTGAATTCAGTGTCACTAAGCGGCAGACCCTAATGGAAGCAGGTCAGCTAAGAAGCCAGCTCCATGCTTCCACCCAGGCCGGGAAGATTCATTAGGGGACCACAGAGCGAGCAGACTCACAGAAACATCCAGCTCCACCAACAGGGCCGTCTTCACCGCGTCCTCCCGGGTTAGCCGCACGGCTGAGGCCACCGCCACTTCGTAGACGCCTTCTTTCTGACACGGCCCGTTATTCTGGAGGGAGGCGAAGAGAAACTGTCATGAGAACTGAATACTAAATATTTGAAGAGACAGCGCTGCATATTAATTACCCCAATACACATCTAGGCCTCTTCACAGTCATTACTGCTAGCTTTATATGAGATTTCTGAAAGTACCATTTAGGATACACAAACTCTACCCCCGGCTTTAGCAAACACAAACCTTACAAAGATATATTCATTACTATTAGTCCAGAATGATCGACACACACTAGCAAAATTGCCATGAGGTCTGGGAACATTCAATCAGTGCTCTTTTTAAGGGGTAATACAAGACATTTTTATTTGCGTGTAATTTGTAGATCTGGGAATTTATTGTTGATTGGATCAGTGTAACAAACCACTCAATATACTAAGAAAGCTTTGTCACAGATGGCATTGTGTCTAATAGTTTGGCAGGAGGGAAAAAGCATAATGCTGTATTTCATTTAGCTCCTCAAACAAATTCACACATGAAAAATAAACCGTAAATCAAGCAATTGGAAAAATAAGGAATCATGACCCGGGAGGGCAGCCAATACTGAAAGTAGCAAAGTTTTCTGGGAATCGTAAATGAAAAGCTGTCAGTTCAGTTCCAAGGCAGAGAATCGGCATCTGCGCACACACATCACCCCCACGCCTGCCTCTCCGTGCTACACCCGCACACACATCACCCCCACGCCTGCCTCTCCGTGCTACAACTGCACAAACATCACCCCCACGCCTGCCTCTCCGCGCTACAACTGCACACACATCACCCCCACGCCTGCCTCTCCGTGCTACAACTGCACACACATCACCCCCATGCCTGCCTCTCCGTGCTACATCTGGACAAATGCTTAAAATGCTTTCATCTGCTCACTGGAGCTCATGGGGGGGGGGGAATTAAACACCCTAGGAACCTGCACATCTCCTCTGTATCCCGCTGCCCTCTAATGTGGTTTAGGGAACACGGCGTAAAAAAGCAACAGCACTGAGAGGGGTTCTACTGAACTGCTACATGTAAAACTACCACAGGCAACCAAATAACACAAATCATCATTTAAAGAACTACTATTGGTTGCTATTACTATAAGTTTCTCTCTTGGCAACGGACAGCTTGTGGCCATCCACATAAGGAGAATGGGACAGAGTACCTCTTCTGCAGAACTATCTAACAGCTGGGCATCAAGAAAAGAGGGTGGCAGGGTGGGCACGTTGAGGGCAGACTCGGAGAGCGGGGGGGAGGAGTGGGTCAGTATGGCATGTTCTGTCCCAGACGACTCCTCTGCTCGTCCAGCTTCTGAAAGCTCACGGCCTGGACCATTCGAGTCGCTGAGGCTGAGGAGGTGGATGTCCAAGCTCCCCCCTGATTTATCGGTACTTGGTTCCTCCGGGGTTGCCAGATCGCAGTTAGGGACACACTCAAGGTGGCCAGATGTTTCTTGTCCTGAAGTGGACATCTCTGATGAAGCTGTTCTCGTAGCGTCCCAAAGTCCTTCGATCCACGGATCCACCACTATTTCCAATCTAGATATACAAAGGAAAAGTTGGTAACACTTTACTTGAGGGGGTACAAGTAACTTGGCAAGTCAGTTACTACTCAAGTACAAATCATGAACAAATACAGTAACTGCATTAACAACCAAACATGGGATCACTACTTAACTAACAATTAGCTTCCAGTTAATTAATAAATTAAATGAGAGTGCACTACTAGATTATTTGTGCCCCTTCAACTAAAGTGTTACCAAAAAGTTTTCAAGTTTAATAAGACTGATTTACAAAAACATAAATATATAAACAAAAATGTAAATGTTAAAAATTAAAGGACTACAGGATTATTATACATCAATCAAGACCTGTGTGATGTCTAAAAAAGAAAACGTTTTTGGTTTTAATTAAAAAATATAGGGGCTAATAATACCAATAATATTGAGTTGCCCCATATAATCAAATCACATAACCCTATATCCATCAAGCCATCCATCCACCCACTCTTATGCAGCGCTGGGTCGTGATGTTAATATCAGAAGCCCACAAACTCACACACTATAGACGTTAGACTTGCCCTTCCCCACAACAGAGACCTCTCACCACAAAAGAAAACTGGAGGAGGCCAAAGCAGGAGTGAATAAGCAAACTCCACACACAGGCCCAAACTCCACACACACACAGGCCCAAACTCCACACACACACAGGCCCAAACTCCACACACACACAGGCCCAAACTCCACACACACGCCCAAAGGCGTGTGCTCCCCTTTCACACCACAACATATGCACACGTGACCTCCTTAAAAATATTCTGATGTTCTCGTATTCCAAAAACCCTCTTTACTCTCACCCAACACTATCATCCGCAAATCCCGTGGCATAGAAGCGTTTGGCTCCAAGTTCCGCCAGACGTCTGTCAATGGTTCTCCCACATTCGCAGAAATATGTATAGTTTGTGTCGCCCAGGGCTTGAATGGACAAATGACAAGCGGGGTGAGGCCTTCAATAAACACCTTAAAGGAGCATCAGGTCAGCAACTAGGCAACTGCTTGCCTGTCATCAAGTCCACCGATAAAAAGGCCAAACTTAACAAGATGCTTTCAGGACGATTTACATATTATTGAATTTTTAGGGTAGTGCATCTTATTGTACAAAAATGAAATGTCCTACCCAAAAGGGCATAGTACAGATGTTTGTAGTGATCACTGGCCAAGGTCTTGTCTTTTATTGCCTTCACAAACTGGAGGGCGGTATCCGGAGGTTCTCCATCCCCAGTGGTAGATACTACAAAAACAACAGGGGCACTTTCTTTTTCCAGGTTATACTGCAAGAAATAAATACAGAAAATAAAGAAAAATGAAAGGACTGCACAATTAACACTTGAGTCATTTCTTCCACACATGATCACCGTTTAGTGCTTTTGCCTTACAGTAGAAACACAACAGTAAGACTCAACGTCCCCTTGGAGAATAATGACAAACGTTCAGAGTCCGTTCTCTGAAGGTCCTCAGTAGTCCCTGGGGGTCAGTGACTGCCGGGTTACCCTCTCCCTTTGGCCTAGGCAGTAGGTGTCCGCGACAAAGCCGCGCTCCCCCGCCTGGTCGCGGATCTCCTCGGCTATGGACTGGGCCTGGCCGCGCTGCGATCCGTAGAGCAGCAGAAAGCGGGTCTTCGCTTCGCGGGGCATGGCGGGCGCTCTGTGGGGGGCGACACCGGGGGGCGGCGTTTATAAAGCGGGCACGGCACAGTCCCCACGCTAACACGTGACAGTGTGGTCGGACCCAGTTAGTTACCCCCGGGCTGCTAGTCACCGCACGTGAGCCGCGTGAGTGAGTCCCCGACTAGTCACCTGAGACACGCGGCAGGCGGGCGGCCGAGCGCGCGGCGACTCCCATCTCGCCGTGGGACTCGGCAACACGCTGCCCGGCCCCGCTCCTTCCGGCTTCGGCGGAGTACCGGAAGTGACGCAGGGCCGGCCCCGCTCTTTCCGGCTTCGGCGGAATGCCGGAAGTGACGCAGGGCCGGTGCCGCGCGGCACGCGCCGCCCTCGCGGTGTAGGACGCCGCGTGCTTTTTCGCCGCTTTATCGGTGGAGCAGCTTGCGCGGGAGCAGTGCTGGGTTTTATGATAAGGCTACGCATTTGAGAAAGATGCGACATTAATGTGTGTCGCTGCAGACGGGGTTTGCTACGGAAACGCCGATCATATTCATATGCAGACTTATTGCAGTAATTAATATTGGATTAAAATGTGCCCTACCCATAGGATACCTTACCGTCGACTTGTGTTTGGTTCCACTGCGATTATTTCCCATCCAGGAGTGTTTCCATGCCACCTGTCTATACCAATGGGCTCACACTAGTCCCACTTTACTTGGATGTTTTTCTTGCAGATGTTTTAGCAATATATACGGCCGAAGGTATTTGCAGATGTGCGCAGAACGTCTTTATTCACTTACGTTTACCAGACGTTTGGGCCTAGATTGTGTACAGTGATGAATGACTAAATGGCCTCGGTGAATGTTTATTTAGGGAGTGTGAGGTTAACACCCCTCTAATACCACCTAGGATTTTATCTGGCTTATAAGTAGGAGTGCCGCTACTAACAACGTGCATTAACTGCAGTTTAGTTCCCTTACCAGTAGCTTCAGTCTCCACCCACCACAACCAGTCTGCATATGAAGAGTTTAACACACTATTCATAAAAGGAAAACAGGAAGCAAACATTAGCCATTACGATTCATAATTGCGCAATATATAGCTAGATGTAACATACAGTAATATATAACCTGGCTTATAATTTTGTTGCTTGATGTAAACACTATCCCTGGTTACATCCATCAAAGCTGCCAACAAGCACAAGGCATATAAATGAGTACAGCTTTGAAAATGTACTATGGTATTCAACTTGGAAAAAAGATTAACTGGCAAAATCATTTATTTATGACATTTAAACTATACACTTTGTTTTAGAATATTAATATATATTATTTGATTAGTAATGCCTATATGAAGTCATATCAGTTCTTGCAAAGACTTAAATGTATAGAAATAGAAATTCAAATTAGTGGATTTTGGTATCGCAAGTTAGTTTTTATTCACTGGCTGCCAAAGACAGCTAAAGGCCCGCAGCTCCGCACTGCCTTTGATTCGCAGTTAGACGTATTTATTCAGCCAGTTCAGCATGTCCATCCTGGCCTCCCGAATAAAGGGGCTGTCGCTGGGATTAATATCCTCCCTTTTACGGTGGACAAAGCCGTGGGTCTGTCCCGGAAAAATCTTCACTTGAAAGTCAACGGCACATTTCTCCTGTAACTTATTCTCAAGGACGGTCACCTAAAAGAGACAGTTGTTAAGTTACTCTCGAACCCGGAACGCAGACACTTATCGGCAGCATGTACAAACATACCAGAAATGTCTGTGACCTGAGAAGCACAGGACAATATTACGAGACACACAGGAGAAACGTTTCACAGAAAAGTACATATAAAAGAAAAACGTCAGAACTTGCTAATGCACAGAAGAAATGTATGGAACACACTGTCACAGATGTCTTAAGGCAAGAGAGTAGCATCAGAGTACTATGTGCAAAAAATGGAGGCAAATGCAAGGGAAACCAGTGTGCTGAGATTAATAAGCAAAATTCCACAGATGTGGCACAGACTGATAAGACTGCGCAGAAAATATAAGGTTCAATGTAGAAGCTGGGGGTTGAAAAATGAGCAAAGGCCTTAGCTAAATACTAATCAGGATGATCAGGGACAAATGAAAACCCACTAACCTGATCGAGAGGTATAACAACATCCTTTTCGGCAAAAATGAATAAAGTGGGACTCTGCAGGTTGTATCTGTCTTCATCATCTCTGATGATTCCTACAAACAAATAAAAATGAATGAATTCCCATGGCATAAAGTATACCCAGCGGCAACACTGTCTACCCCCGTCACCACAGAAAATATCGGCGATATCATTAAAAAAGCGACTAAGGAGTGAAGTGGCCGTTTCTAAACAGCTACAGAAAAATGGACTTACCATACACAGAGACCCCAGCTTTGATCTGTGGATACCGGAGGCCCAGATGGTGTGTGGCGACACCCCCCCAGCAGAAACCCACCACGGCTATCCGCGTGGCCCCACACTCCTCCGCCAGGTACTTCAACACCACATCCACCTCTCTAAAGGAGGGATGGAGAGAGCACATCGGTGCTTCGTTACTGAGATGCAGGCCTGCAGCATGTGGCTGTTTTCGTTCCAGATTTTCTTCCTAAATAAGCACACTCGAATGAATCGTTACTTATTTATACTGGTGGGCTTCCGGTCTTCCAGCCACTCTTGGAAGGTCGACCAGTCATGAGACGGACTCCATGGTTCCTTTCCAACAAAGAAATCTGGGCAGATAGCGCTAAAAAACATTCAAATAATTAACCATAAATAAGGGCACTATACATAACGAAGTACCTACCCCCAAAATTATATTATTAAACAAATAATGATCCATAATAGTACACACGGAAAATATACATTAAGTATACTTGTATCCTATTGATAAAATTTCAGTTTTCTATCAATTTTTGCTTTGAACTGAACATGATTGACTTCAGTTCAACAAACATCTGAATGAGAAAAGGTATGGTGTCAAAGTGGGCCAGTGTCATTTACATGTATCCATTGGCAGCTAGAAGATCAGCCATGTATCTGGTGTTGGGAAGCTGCCAGCCGTAAATGTCCTGAATGACGATGACAGCCTTGTCGGACTTGGCGGCCGGCTGGGACACATAAGCTTGGACGTGCTCGACCTGCACCTCGGCTCCCAGGGCCCCGTACTCCATCCTGTCCCCGAGGTCACAGGGACACGGCTTCGCTTCATTTGCCATCTAAAACGTGGGCAAAATTACAGCACTGCCAGGTTCTGATGGCGACACCCTGCCAGGTCTGCATGCTGCACTTACATAATCACGTTTCAGATCAGGCACATGCAATACAGCTGCAGATCAATGTGTGAATGTTTAAAAGATACATTCTTGCATGAAGATGTTCTCCCTAAACTCATGTGGCCAAGTGCATTGCTGGACGGAATGGGAGTTATAATGTTCCTGTGTTGGGACGACTTGTAGACAAAATCTAACCAATCTGGTAACGCAACATACCGGAATCGGCACTTAATATGCGCCGTTGCTCTATTTTATAGTGTCGCAGAAAGGGAACAACGCCGTCCCATTACGATGTCTGCTCACTTAATCGGAGGACATAAAGAAGACGGCAGAGTACAGCTCTCCTTCCCGATAACAGACCCCGCGTCTCCTGTATCGTTAGCGATCTTTAGTCTGTAATCACGTTACCGAATAGTTACCAATGCAGATGAAATTGCAGCGTTTCGGGCTTGCTGTCGGTTATGCTAAGCTGTCTATGTAAAATGCACGGTCAAGTCAAATATGTGCATTATGAAATATATAGAAAAGAGGAATAAAGACCTAAACAGACGCGCAGGAGTGCCCCGGACGTCGGACTTGCGGTCGGTTTGCCTTCTATTCCGTCTCCCACCTCCCCCTGAGGGCTGGGGCTGGGGCTCTCTCTCTCTCCCCGCCTCCTCGACTTTGCCCAGCTTTCCCCGAGTCTGCATGTCCCCCACTGTGTAAATAGCACTGCACCGCCACTTAGCTAAACCAAAACCATCTAAACGTAGAACCATCCGAGGCATTGGTGTTTGTCTTTGATACGATGTGATAAGTTTCCGTGCGTACTGCCACACTTTGGCTGCGTGCAATAAAAAGCCCTCGGCAGGGGCTGGGAGCAGGTAAGCAGAAATATGGCCATAAAACATTCAGGACTAAACCGCTGCTGCTCGTAAAGGTACAGCACGCTAACCAGTTTGGGATGACTAGTACGTCTCGGCTTTCTTTAAGACGAAAAGGCACCGCTGGGATTCGAACCCAGGATCTCCTGTTTACTAGACAGGCGCTTTAACCAACTAAGCCACGGCGCCATACGCTCCACGCAAAAGTTACACTCATGAAAACTACTATAAAACTCTTTGCAGTTATTTTTAATTTATTTGTGTTTCCAGAACTATTGATGCTTTACATGTGAACAGATCGGACCTTCCATAGCATGCCACTACACAGCTTAATTCATATGCTGCCCGCTTAGGCTTTAAGTGACCTTATAATGTGGCACTAATTAAACTTTTTAAAAATCCAGCTTGATTTAGCCCGAGGAGGCTGTGATTAATTTGCTACTTTGCCGCAAGCACGAGGCAGAATATGTACTGCTTTCTCAACGCGTTAATATAACACGGCATTGTTCATGCTTATTCCATGTAGTCACCATTCGAAATGCGTGCATGATTGACACTCAGCTTTCTCAGACATTTTTCAAAAAATAGCCTGTTCTGTTGGTATTAATGCATGTTGAATAACTTTATTATTACGTGAAAGAAAAAAATCATAGCTCAGAACTAATCCTATGTGACTATATTGCAGCCAAAGTACTTACTGTCTTCTGTTTATAATGGACGTTGTAACATCATGCATGCATATAAGGTTTTCACTGAATTATGTTCATATATTAATAAAATAAATTATCAACAGCATCTTTTGCTATTGTAACAAACAACACAGTATCATATCTGACCCAACGACCCGAGTGTCACACAGAAATAACATTATAATACACTTTTATATGTATTATTATTATATATATATATACACACATGTGAAATTATAGACAGTTCCATTATACAAAATAAATGAGTGATGAAAGGGGGCACTCAGTACAATTTGCAGACCTGGGGGGGGGGAGCTTGGTAATTTGGCAAATTTGGTCAGTGGTGCCCCTGCATGATGGGCCGGGGGACGATGGTCCCTCTGCCTTCTCTGCCTACTGCCAGTAATGAAAGAATCTCTGGCAGTGATTGCTGACAAATTAACATGTGAATTTAACTTATTAAATAGATTTTTCATTTTTGGAAATATCAGCCTTTGCAGCCACTGCCAAATGTTATATTTTGTCTGTGTAATTCTCAGGCAGGGAATGACCCGGGAGAGGGCTCCCGCATATCGCAGAGAACCTACACCATTCAAGCACACATTCGCGGGGCAATGCTGGCCACGGCCGCCTGCCGCTGTCCACCCGCTTGCCAAATAATTGTGCACATTGATCATCATAATAATTTTATATAAATTTAAAATTAACATATTAAACTGTTCCTAACTGTAAAGATTAAAAAGTGGGATTGTTCATACGAATGCACCTCATTCCAAAGCTGTCACTGTTGCATAATCATAATCTACGAAGAAAGACATTCCCGAATCTTTGGGCACTGATGGGGCCTTTAATTATAGCCGAGACTAGTGACTTGCTAAGGTGGCCACTCCTTTTTTAATTATCTATAATCCTTGTCTGATGTCATGTTTTCAGGCAGCACAATTGCACTGCTGATTCTGATTTCAGTGCGTAAATTTTAAGTTGATTTAGAAATTGCATAATTACACATAGTTGAATACTTTTGCTGAATTGTTGAATGTGCCCATTAATAGATAACCAAAAGGAATAGTTGGTCTGATTTAGTATTTCCCCATTTTCTGTAACTAGAATAAATTGTAAACTTATTTAGTAGGGTCTTTGTGGTGGTACTATGGAGGAGACCCCCTATCCATCGGCTGGTCTGTATTAGATCTCTCCAGGGGTGAAAGACAGTCACACTCCGGCTGCTGACGTCCTCTCTTGCAATAAAGCAATTACCCCACTACCCCGGTGTCCTTACAACTTTCTGCTGCCGCAAAATGACGAGCAGTGTCGTGAGAACCAAACAGTGCCGTCTTCAGTCACGAAGTGTCGCAAAGTTTCTTTGCTGTGCGGATAATCCCCCCACCCGGTGTCCGCAAAGTATACGGTTACGTTCACTTTAATGTGCTGAACCGGCAGAGTTTGTCCCCGCTGCGGGGAATAGATGGGTCTCGTCTGGGGGTGTCCGGTGTTTTGATCGCCAGGCTCCCCGAACGGCGCGCCGATGTGCCGTGTGTCAGGCTAAAAGCGCCTCCGGTCTGTGCGTCACCCTACAAGATGGACACCGCCGAGGAAGGTATCGCTGACACTGGCCACCTTTCGCGTTAAGCGGCGCGGAGGTTATTGCCTATAAGCGGACAGAGCTAGGCTCCCCGACGTACTGGGACGGGGAGCCGCTTTCCCTGCCAGGCTGAGACGGATCCTTATTTATAACCTTATTTACACCTGGCATATACTGTTGCGTGCAGTCGGCTGATACTTGCCCAGGCTGGCATTCGTATACCAGATAGAGTAGCTGATCCGCAGTGTGTGTGACAGGTGAAGCGAAATGTTTCAGCGGCCATCAGTGTAACTATGGGGGGGTTTGCGTGTTTGTCAGCTGCAGCTGGGTGCGCATGTCCCGGGTGCAGGTGTGGCAGGTTCTCGGTGTTTGAGCACCACTGATTCTGCACACTTTGGCCAGTACCTTGCTGACCAGACCCGTGCGATCGGAGAGACTCGGAGAGCAGACCCGTGCGATCGGAGAGACTCGGAAAGCAGACCCGTGCAATCGGAGAGACTCGGAGAGCGGATCCGTGCGATCGGAAAGACTCGGAAAGCAGACCCGTGCGATCGGAAAGACTCGGAAAGCAGACCCGAGCGACCGGAAAGACTCGGAAAGCAGACCCGTACGATCGGAAAGCAGACCCGAGCGATCGGAAAGACTCAGAGAGCGGACCCGTGCGATTGGACTCGGAAGTGACTCGGAAAGTAAACCGGTGCGTTCGGAAAGACTCGGAAAGCAGACCCGTGCGATCGGAAAGACTCGGAAAGCAGACCCGTGCATTCGGAAAGACTCGGAAAGAAAGCGAGGATAGAGCAGCTACAGGTGGATTTCCAGTATGCCTTTTTTCTGTCCACGACGGACGGGCACTAGTCGATGGGTTTGTGCTTTGACATGCAGTCCCTTCATCAGTGGCCGTCAGCCCAATGTCTGCTGTAAAGAAATGGGATGAACATTTGACTGGACTGCAGGATGTCACATTGCATTCCTACGATGGCTGTATCTGTCTTCCCATTCATCCATTTTCCAAGCGGTTAATTTACATCTAGCAGAAATGTTGGATTATCACTGAGCGAGATGCTTTTGAGAAGCAGCTGGGACCTACTTTAAAGTGCAAATCCTTTAGTATTGGTAGTACTTTAGAAATCAACAAAATATGTTATTAAAGATGCCAGAGCTAACCAGCTTTGGTCAGCTGACTGGAGTGAGATTTTTATTTCGTGACAAGTCTGCACACACTCACGCATTTACATGTATGTAACAGTTTTATTATTTTATAAATCGTCTGTAGGGTTTGCAGTACTTTTGATGTAGCTAATCTCAGGTTTATAATGGAATAATATGGATTTACCATATTATACCAGACTTCTTACTTGAGTGTGAGAATCTAAAATTTCAAAGACTGAGAGGTGGAGTTTTCTGTCCTTGCTAAAGGAACTGACTGATTTTGCTTTTGTTTTCCAGCTGATATATGCAGGGTGTGTCGGTCTGAAGGGACCCCCGACAAGCCTCTGTATCACCCCTGTGTCTGTACAGGCAGCATTAAGTTCATCCACCAAGAATGGTAAGAGCCAAATGGATGTTCAACACATTCAGCCTCCTTTCCTGGAATAAATGCCAACTTGCACTTAGTGGTCTCTTTATTAGGTACACTTAGCTAGTACTGAATAGGATGCACATTTGCCTACCGAACCCCTGCAAGGGTAGATGAGGTGTGCTTCAGAGAAACACCACTGTTGTTCCGAGCTGTTACATTGAGCTGTTTATTCATTGTGGCATTTCTGTTAGCTTTAACAAGCCATTCTTCTGTGATCTCTCTCATCATGCTCTTGGGAGTTTTACTTACACAAAAATGTTCTGAGGGCAGAATGATAAATGATTGGTTCAGAGAGATAACCAATCAGATCTTGTATCAGATGTCAGAGCAACCAATCAACCAGACTTGATATGGCTTCCTCCAGTTGCTTGGACACGCCTCCTCTGCCATTTCATTGGTTATCTTTCTGAACCAATGATTTTTCACTCTGCCCTCAGAACATTTTTGTGTTAGTAAATCATCATCCATAGCAATACCGTGCCTAGATTTTTTAAATAACCTCAGTAAACTCTACACACTGTAGCGCCCAAATAAATTCCAGCAAGGTGGCTGTTTCTGTGGTGCTGGAACCGTCACTGAATTGTGTTCAGAATTGTTTATATCTGTCATCTTAGCTGTTCTGAAGCTTCTAGGAGTAGGAGTCTAGAAGTAATTGAACATCTTGACCCGGTTTGTGTTCAGGATGTATTGAGCTGCAGCCACATGCTTCACTGTTTGGAGGAACAATGTTAACAAGGAGGTACACATAAGAAACCAGCCACTGAGTATCCCTGTTGGCAGTGTAATGTGAATTTTTCAAAAGCAGTTCATCAGTTGCCCAGTGAACCTAAGTTAAATGGGTCAGCTGGGAGTTTGCACAGAGGCTGTTTACAAAAAGGGCCATTTCTGGGTCAGCAAATGGGTGCCAAACCAGGGGAGAGTCAAATGGAGTCCATTATGTATTACTGTGGAGCACCGGATGAGTAGGCATGCTTTTCCGGTCCTACAAGTACTGTGGGTTTGTGTCATGTAGCGGCTCTGAGCCCAATAATCAAAACTGGGGCTTTGAATAGACAAAAAAACACCACAATGCTTTTGTTTTTTCTTTTTTTAAATGAAAATGAGGTTAATTTGACTTCATATTATAGCTTTAATCATTTGACTGGTGAGACTCAACAAAACCCTGCAGGACACTGCTGGCTTTTAACGCCACAACTCCTTACTTTTGAAGATCAGTAAGGCAGCAGCACATCTGCGATTAACCAGGCGAGGGGAAGGTGCTGCTGTTTTACCGGAACGTTCTTTTCCTTACAGCTTGGTTCAGTGGCTAAAGCATAGCCGGAAGGAGTACTGCGAGTTATGCAAGCACCGATTCGCATTCACGCCAAGTAAGTAGCTATTTGCGCATCGCTGTTCCGACGCACACGTAGCTGCGTTATGCATGTTGCTCATATTCCAATATACAGCTGGTATTATGGCGGTCGTGGTGTATTTAGAAGTCAACGAGCTCCGGAATCACTTGAACTGAAAACAGGTCAGATAGCTCACTTAAACCACAAATGGAACAGATTGTCTTATGAAAATATTTGCAATAACAAAGAATGTTATTCAGAAGTGCAGTAGTTGGGGGAAAAACAACTATGGTGTCTTAAAACAGTTTAATGTTATTACTTCAAAAATATTTGAAATAGCTATTACTTTTAAAATGTATATTAGCCTAAGGAACTGTGAAACATGCAGTTCTTGAATTGTTCACGTGATTCCCAATTAGTTTCATCAGTTACTAATAGGATACAAAAAACAAATAGGCAGTGACATTTTTGATAAACAGTAATTTCAAACTGAAGCCACGGCGGAGACTTGACTCGTGAACATCTCTGCACATACGCCGAGGACGATTAAGATGATGGTCGGTTACTGCGCGTAAAACGGCCTCCCGCCTGCCTTCCCAGTTTATTCCCCAGACATGCCGTCCCGGCTTCCAGTTCAGGATATCCTGGCGGGACTGGTGACTAGTATCGGCACGGCCATACGCTACTGGTTCCACTACACGCTTGTGGCCTTCGCCTGGCTGGGGGTGGTGCCCCTGACAGCATGTGAGTTCAGCCCCCCTCTGGCGTTTTTATAGTGGCCTTACCCGTCTCTCCTGCCTGGGTCCTTGCTGGATGGTCCGTTGGAAGCGAACTTAAACTGTACTGATGTGCCTGAAGCTCAACAATGGAATTGGAATGTCATGGTATAAGAAAAAAAAATGGTTGTGTTCTCAGTCTCAAATAATGCAAAATAAAAAATTAAATATAATAAAGTGCGGCCCACAATTTAAATTTGAATGCAAGTTTATATCCCCTTTATGTGCTGGCACATAAATGCCTGTAAATAAGTTAAATCTGAAGCAGTAGCAGTAACACTCCATGTGATGTTCAATCTGACGCCTGTCCTCCGATGTCTTCAAACAGGCCGAATGTACAAGTGTCTGTTTACCGGCTCTGTGAGCTCCTTACTGACGTTGCCCATTGATATGCTGTCCATGTAAGTTCCAGTTCCGCCTCGTCCAATCAAACCCCCCAACGCTGGGCTCCGGGGCATCGACACAACGGGGCGTCTGTCACTGCCACACACATCACCATGCAGATACTGGCAATCAGATGCTGGGTTTTGGGGCTGGATTTGTTTTCAGACGTACTATTGGGTACTGGAAGTAGGTGTGTCCCCTGCAGGTCTGATTTGATAAATCCATAAGGAAGGGCAATAATATTATACATTAGCACAAGGTTGGTGTCGTAACCCTGGTTTGCTGCTGTTTTACCCGGTTGGATGTGGCCTTTTTATATTATTACTTTTTATTATATCAGTCGAAAATGTGGAGAGATGGTAAAACCCAGTGTCCCTGTCTGTAATATATACGGTTATTATTAGAGCCGGTCCCCTTGCTCTAGTGATTTTCAAAGCTGGTAGTTAGCTTCGGTTGCAAAGCTGAATCTAAACAACCTGCTTGATGAGAGGTTTGGAGGGCGGGGAAGTCAAGTAATGCCCTACGTGTCTGTCCGCTATGGCGCAGGGAGAATTTGCTGGCGGACTGCCTGCAGGGCTGTTTCGTGGTGACGTGTACCTTGTGTGCCTTCATTGGCCTGGTGTGGCTGCGGGAACAGATCGTCCATGGTGGCGCCCCCCAGTGGCTGGAGCAGAACTTGGAGCAGCCCCTCAACGAAGCTGGCCAGCCAAATGAGGTACCAGGAGCATTGAAACAAGACTCATGCCCCTCTTATTCTGGAAGAAATATCAGCAAACACAGAGAGAAATACATGGGTACAAAGATTCTGTGACGATTGGACTTTATAGTCTTGTCTTGATGGTAATTTGCCTGTTCAAGGCTCCAGGTGAGGAAAACGGTCTGGTGGAGAATCAGCCCGTGGTTCCTAATGGCCCTGCAGAGGAGGAGGAGGTAGCTAATGACCCGGAGGCTCAATTGGACGCAGAGGAGGACGAGGATGGAGACGACGAGGAGGACGAGGACGAGGACGATGCCGCAGAGGATGGGGAGGAGGCCAACAACGGGGCCCAAGGTACGTTTGGCCTCATCGGGGCTCATGGGGCGGATGTTTATCCACAAGAGCACCGCAGCTTGACTGTTGGCCGGTTGTCCTCATAGATGACATGAACTGGAATGCACTGGACTGGGACCGAGCTGCAGAGGAACTGACGTGGGAGAGGGTAGGTTACCAAC
Source organism: Petrocephalus sullivani (assembly GCA_026780845.1). NCBI lineage: Eukaryota > Metazoa > Chordata > Actinopteri > Osteoglossiformes > Mormyridae > Petrocephalus > Petrocephalus sullivani. The sequence goes on along the minus strand of JAODKM010000032.1, from coordinate 6,790,773 downwards.
TCGCCGGCCATTGGTTACTCAGCCATTCATGACAGCCACTTGACGTCAGTCACTTGTTTGTTTTGCAGATGCTCGGACTTGATGGCTCCTTGGTGTTCCTGGTAGGTGTATCATTGTTTTGCTTTGTTTTATTATGCATGACCGATGAGTGAACAGTGTTTCAGATAATGGTGCACTGAGTAATCGAGGGATACTGAAACCTGGAAATGTGGAAGTTGACCACATCGTTAGCTACTATATTCATTTAATATTTCTATTGCAGTTTGCCTAAAGATAAAAATGTTTAGATTAATATATAAAGTTATACATAGTGAGAATATGTGAATGACATGAATTATGGATATGTGTTTCCAGGAACACGTCTTCTGGGTCATCTCGCTGAACACCCTCTTCATCCTTGTGTTCGGTATCCAATCTTTCATATTTTGTTTAACGTTGCTTGGCTGTTGCAGACTGTGACTGCATCAGTGTGATGTTACTAATGACAGGAAGAAGGCAGAGCAGTGGTCATGCGACAGTCATGTCGGTTAATTATCCAAAATATGTCCCCTGGCACATGCTCACCTTCAGCCACAGAAATGTAAACACAGCAAAAGCAGACCTGCACACACAGGAGATGTTCTTACAGCAGAGGTGAATCGGGGCTGAGCTCGAAAGGAAAACTGAACACCGCCCCCCAGCACTTTTTGTAGTTTTCTAAGATGATGTTACGATAAAAATATCAACAGTTGAATTGACTCAGTTATTTGAATATCGTGCGGCATAATGCACTGTGTGATTCATGCCGCACTTCCTCTTTATCCCAGCTTTCTGCCCATATCACATTGGCCACTTTTCCGTTGTGGGACTCGGTTTCGAAGATTATGTAAGTCCGCTCTATGCTCTCTTCGGCACAGTACTGCATGCATGAGTTGGAGAAGCTTAAACATTCTAGAAACCCAATGTTGCCCAGAGGTTAAAACCTACTAGAACGTTGAATTCATGACCCTCATATGTTCCTTTCTTCTAGATAGATGCCTCTCACTTTGACGGCTTGATCACGACATTTGTGGGCTACGTCCTCCTGGCTGTCACCTTAATCGTGTGTCATGTATCCTTCTTTGTCTAGTCTTTTCCTGTGGTGTTTTATCTCCTAACGGGATAATGGCCCCATTAAAATGGCAGGGTAATGGATGGAGTGAAGGTGCTAATGCCCCCTGTAGTTTCCACGCGCATAGCTCGTATGTTCTTTAACAGCCAGCATCTAGGGTCTGGCGGCCCTGGTGAGGCTTCAGAGGTCACGGCGCTTGTTAGGGGTTTGCTACATTGTTGTAAAGGTAACCAATTTCATTCACTCCGCGGTTGTTTCTTTTTAAGTGCCTGAACACCAATTGATATAACCAAAAATATCGCTTTTCAGGTTTCCTTGTTGGTAGTGGTGGAGATTGGCATCTTCCCGCTGATCTGCGGCTGGTGGCTTGATATCTGTTCCCTGGTATGCCTTCAGCCAGCCCTCGCCTACATGACACTTATGAGACTGCTGCTTTAAGAACGAATCCATGCAGGAGAAACATCCTGCCAGCCACGGCTGGTGGAGCTTTTAACGCGGGTTTTGGGAAATGTCTCTCAGGAGATGTTCGACGCCTCTTTGAAAGACCGAGAGTTGAGCTTTGACTCCGCCCCTGGGACGACCATGTTCCTGCATTGGCTTGTCGGCATGGTTTATGTCTTCTACTTTGCGTCCTTTATTCTTCTGTTGCGAGAGGTAGGAGTCTAGCTCCATGTTCTGAACTTTGGTCAAAGTTGTTGGCAAACATGAGAGACTGAACATTCAGCACGTATCTGCTGTCACTTTGGTGGTTTTCAAATAAAATGGTGAAGGACTAATAATTACACATTCAGGAAGTAGGCAGGTGGAGCCACAGGAAGTTGATACTAGAGCCCAAAGATGGCATTTCGTGGCTTCCTGATTAACCCTAACGGACACATCTCTGCCTTTCAGGTTCTGAGACCCGGTGTCCTGTGGTTTCTAAGAAACCTCAATGATCCTGACTTTAACCCAGTGCAGGAGATGATCCATCTGCCCATATACAGACACCTTAGACGGTTCATTTTATCAGTGGTATGTAGACGCTTATCTTTTTCCACTCCTAAGCCATCTTCACTCTCATTGTACTTGGGCTCTCTGTACAGATGAGCCAAGAAAGACATGCTTCTTCTCACAGGTGGTGTTCGGTTCCATCGTCCTTCTAATGCTGTGGCTGCCCATCCGAATCATCAAACTCGTTTTTCCAAACTTCCTTCCTTACAACGTAATGCTCTACAGGTGTGGTACTTGGGTTATGCAGTGTGCCTGTGTCATATATAGTTGAGCTCATTTTGAAGCCTGTCAGTAAGATTCTTCGAGGTGATGTGTTGGCCAATACGGGGCCTGATATGTCGCTGACTGAGAGCCCTGTGCTCCCGCCTTCCCCACCCAGTGACGCTCCGGTGAGCGAGCTATCACTGGAGCTGCTGCTACTGCAGGTGGTGCTGCCAGCGTTACTGGAGCAGGGCCACACCCGCCAGTGGCTAAAGGGCCTGGTGCGGGCCTGGACCGTCACTGCCGGTTACCTGCTGTGAGTAGCGACCGCCGCGTTAGCCGCCCGGATTAACTGCGGATGTAACGTCAGCTAACCTTTCCGCTTATATTCAGCACAGATGTTTGCCATAGCTGCAAACCTTTGTTTACATGCAGCCTATATTGAATTCAGACTAAATGTATTATTTATAATCAGTTTGTGCAGGTAAAGTATCTAAATATGGGTGACACCGTGGCTCAATAGGTCTCTGTTACCTCACACACCTATTCCTGTCTCCTCCCATACTTCAAATGCGTACAGTTAGTTGGGTTTGCACCTCAAAAACACCCTTAGTGTGTGATGGACTGGTGTCCTGTTCAGGGTGACCCGCAGATGATTCTAGGGACTCATGGGGCCCGAGGCAAGCAAACTGCATGGGGGTCCCCCCCACCTCACCCTTCCCTGACATGGTAAAATTTATCACGATTATTTTAGTGTGAAGGCTAAATTAATAACCTCATAAAAGACAATATAATAGACACAACTCCTTTATTTTCACTTTTATGAAAACAGAATACACAACTTAAGCAGATTTGTCGTTACAATGTACTGTAATTGGCTGTCGTCAGGGGCCCCTTACACGTCGGAGCCCCAGGCTTGACCTGCCTTGCCTGTCCTGTCTTTGTGCCTTTGGATGTACCCCAGGCTTGTGTACCTGGAATAAGCATAGGGCTCCCTATAGCCAGGATAAGCAGTTACAATAGGGGTGGGCAATCCTATCCAGTAAGGGCCATTGTGTATGTGGATTTTTGCTGCAACTCCCTAATTAGGTTACTAATTAGAGGACTGATTGACTAAATAGTCCTCTCACCTGGGTTTGAGCAACTGACCTAAAGGTTATTCCAGAAGCCGGCATACACACTGGCCCTTTGTGGATAAGATTGCCCACCCCTGAGTTAGAAGGATGGATGGAGGGATTGTTAATGGATAAAGGATTGTTGAAAATGTATTTAATGTTTTAGTTAAAGTATATTTATGAACTTCTCCATATACCGTTAATGTTTTTAACAATCCATCCACCAGAGATCTTCACTCTTACTTGCTTGGAGACCAGGAGGAGGGCGACGACGACGGCCAGCAGCCAGCCAACAACAACCAGCAGGCCCGCGAGGAGGAGGCGGCACCGGCCGTGGGCGAGGGGCTGCATGCGGCACACCAGGCCATCCTGCAGCAGGGCGGCCCTGTGGGCTTCCAGCCTTACCGGCGGCCCGTCCGCTTCCCCTTCAGGGTGAGGCCGCTGGGGTGTTCCTCTCTCGGGCCCATCGCTTCTGCCGGTACACTGCCACCTCTGAGATGCGGCCATTTCGTTTCGCAGATCGTGCTGCTCATCGCGTTCATGTGCGTGACCCTCCTGGCCGCGAGCCTCATCTGTCTCACGTTACCAGGTGGGTCTCAGTCATTCTGCCTCCTGATTGGACAGCGGCACTTAACCCAACTGCATCTAACGTCATACTGTCCAGCTGCTGAAATCAATGGTCAACTGCAGTCAAAGAATCAGATGCATACATGCAAACATCCTGTTAAGGGGTAGTGTCATCGCTCATGCGAGTTTTGCTTACACAAAAATGTTCTGAAGGCAGAAGGAAAAATGATTGGTTCAGAGAGAGAACCAATTAGATCCAAGCAACTAGAAGAGGCGGAACCAAGACATCTGATTGGTTGGTCTGACATCTGACACAAGATCTGATTGGTTATCTCTCTGAACTAATAATTTTTCCTTCTGCGCTCAGAATAAAACTCCTCAGAGTGCCCTCAAGTAAAACTCCCATAAGCGCTGTCATCCTAAGCCCAGAGTTGTGGATTTGAATCTGGACCCAATTGTGTGTTTCTTTGTGTAGTTTGCTCTTCTCCATTCTTCTCCATTTGTGTTGGATTCCCATCTCCTCCCACAATCCAAAGACATGCTAGAGTTGAGTCTTTCATAGAGGGAAATGTGTGTAATTTCCCCGTGATGGACTAACCACTGCCCAGGGCATATTTTGCTTTAGACCCTGTACTATCGGAGATTGTCTCCAGATAGCTTTAGAAGTTGCTCAGAATGGGCAGGCAGATTACCCTTAATACCCCCCCCCCCCCAACTTCCCGCACAGTGTTTGCCGGCCGCTGGTTGATGTCATTCTGGACGGGCAGCGCCAAGGTCCATGAACTTTACACGGCAGCCTGCGGACTCTACGTGTGCTGGCTGTCTGTGCGGGCCATCACCGTCCTGCTGGCCTGGATGCCCCAAGGTCGCACAGTCCTCATCCTTAAGGTCCAGGAGTGGTCAGTGATGGTAAGGAGGAGAGCTCTTTAGCCTCCCATCTGCCCCCTGGGTACTTCTGACATGTTGCATTCAGTTAAGGACTCTGCATTCCTCCTCAGTTTTAATGTATCCATACTGCTCGGTGATTGTTAGAGGCTTCAGCATGACACCTACTCATTTAAACAGCATTGCAGCTTTTCTCAACCCTATTGTTATGGCTAATTGCTAAGTTCTGCTACTCTGCTGCAGATCTTGAAGAGTCTGGTCGTGGCCTTTCTGCTGGCTGGAGCCATCCCACTGCTTCTGGGCCTGCTGTTCGAGCAGGTCATTGTGGCACCTCTCCGCGTGCCCCTGGACCAGACCCCGCTCTTTTACCCATGGCAGGTGAGACACAGAGGAAACTTCCACCACGTGGGTTATCAAAGATCGGGTCCTTGAACAAAACCATTAGAGAGTAACCTTTACGGATAAAGGTGCATGTCTTTGTCATGTTCCTCTGCTATATAGGATTGGGCCTTAGGAGTCCTCCATGCCAAGATAATCGCCGCCGTCACCCTCATGGGTCCTCAGTGGTGGCTGAAATCAGTGATCGAGCAGGTGAGCGGCGATAACTGTGCCTTCACTCGGTTGGGCTCGTTGTCTTGGCCTGCCTTGCATAACTTTTCGCCGTGCGCTAGGTGTACGCCAATGGCATCCGGAACATGGACCTGCATTTCATCATCCAGAAGTTGGCGGTTCCAGTCATTTCCGCCTTACTCCTGTCACTCTGCGTCCCCTACGTCATAGCTGCGGGTATCGTTCCTGTCATGGGTACGTCCGATTTATATTTTAACGAAAAATCGCTAATGGTGATGCTTTATTTAAAAAGTAAATGTAGCATAAGCCAAGACACAAAAAAGTGACAAAGTTAGGATGGTCTTGAAGGGTGAGGTTGGGCTCGGTTCCTTGAGGGACCCCGTGACGGCACACGGCGCTGCATTGTTGCCCTGCAGGGGTCACCGCGGAGATGCAGAACCTGGTACAGCGCCGCATCTACCCGTTCCTGCTGATGGTGGTGATGCTCATCGCAATCTTGTTCTTCCAAATCCGACAGTTCAAGCGCCTTTACGAGCACATCAAGAATGACAAGTAAGTCTACTCCATAACAGGGCTGCCAACTCCGATCAGCTGGCTGGTGTGAGGTTTCCCATTCCAGACAAATCTTCACACACACACACACACACACGCATTTACATGTATGTAGCAGTTGTTACCTTGTAAATAGCCTGTAGGGTTGGCGAACTACCCCAACACTTTTAAATGTAGCTAATTTTAGGTCTGTAATGGAATAATATGGATTTGCTGTAAGACTTCTTGTGTGAGTGTGAAAGTCTGACAGCATGACTGTCACGCCAGATGTGTGAGACTTGCCAGCCCTGCCAAAAACTCCTGCCGATTTCAGACATTGCGGATATTAAGAATGCTAGTCGGGATATTCGTTTTACACGTATCATACCCATCCGACTGAACATCCGTCACTTTTGCCTTTGCTTATATGCGTCAATAAAGGCATAATGAAGCGATATTGACTGCATCAGTTTGCAGGTTTTGCCATTTGAAATGATCATGCTCCCCAACTCATTAAAGATACGGTGTTGATTAGCTAATCAGAGATGTTTTCACTAGTTTCTCTCTTTCCTGCTGTAGGTATCTTGTCGGTCAGAGGCTTGTAAACTATGAGCGCAAGGCGGGCAAAGCCAGTGCAGCTCCGCCCCCCAGCTCCACACAGGGCTAAGGCGGTAAAGCAGGACATTCGGCTGAGAGAGACAGCCTGGCCCCGCCTTCCGATTCCCTCAACGCCATTTTTCACATTCAGGCTCTTGACACCGACCCAAATTTCGTCCTCCGCTTGTAAAGGCAGCCTATGCACTTTGGCGTTGGTCAGAAGCCACCAAGCTCGGACTGAGACGAGAAGGAGCCTTGTACATGTTAAAAAATGTGGGTGTTAATTTATTAAATCAAATGGTCACTTTATTTCATGGATTCTTGTCAAGGAGTCTGGACAGGAATCTGCTGCCTTTGACATATCAGGCTACCTACGTACTGTTGGGATTGGGAGCCTGTTTTTTTTTTTGTTGTTCTTTTGAGACACTTGTCCCCCTCTCAGGGCAGTGTAGTATTCGGGTCTGCATCCAGACTGCTCATGTCCTGTCGAGCATCACTTAGCTTCCACGACATTGCAGCACCATTGCTCTCTTTCATGATATTGCGATTTTAGTTGAGCAAAATGTATAGTAACTGCTAAAATATTCAAGGGCAGTGACTATTCGTATTTAACCTATAACAAACTGTTTTTTTTTCTTGTATTGTTGCTGGTTGTCTTTTGATGAATTAAGAATTGAAAAGCTTTAACGGTGACCTTACAGTGATGGCAAAACAGCATGTGTGGGTCATTTTCAGCTAACCAAGTGCTGCTATTTATTTTTTTTCTGCATTGTTCATTGTGTATATTTTTTTTTAGTTTACAGAAAATACTTAAGAGTATGGACAGTGTTCTTATACACCACCATATGGTTATAATGTGATATTTATTACACATTTAAATTTTTGAATTAAATACAATCATTTTTTGCATTTCACCGTCCCTTGTTTTGACAGATTTGAAACAATGTTTAGTTTTTGATGAATTTAGAACAGTCGGGCTGTTGTTCATTGCTATTTATTAGACAGAAGCATTTGTCTAAGCCAGACCTCTGATGCATGCTAAAGTTAAACTAAAGCTAAAATAGATCATACCACTACATACGAGGCTGTATGACTGCCTTCAGTTTTTCAGAGAAGGGAAATTCCTCAAGGCGAGTCTGCTAGAGCAAGGTGGCCATATTTAAGGCATTTTTTATATCCTAGGGGAGTGTAAAAATACTCATGGAAATGGAATATTCACCACTGCACAGTTTCTGAAGGGGCATTTGGGAAACACTAAATGCATTTAAATTAGGTAAATAACTACATGAATACAATAGCTAATAATCTGTTGATTGTAGGTCTGTGTGAATTTGTTACATGACTTTCTGTTACTGCTAGATCTTCAGTATTCTGGCTAGTTTTAAAGCTGAACGTTTGCTCAGTTTTATGTATGGCTTTATAAAGTTTAAAATCATAGGAATTTGTAATGGCTTATTTGGAATCAATTATCTTAAATATAGTGAAATCTGCATGCCATTACACATAGAACAGTCTAAATGTGTATCTCCCAAGAAATATGAGGGGAGACTCATTTTATATGGAAAAACTAATTTATAAAATACAACGTGTCCCCTTAATTGACTTGTGGATAAGCAAGTTTGTTTACAGTGAATTTATTTTTCTTCCCCTTAGGGTGTGACCCATTGTCTTTTCATGCTGTATATGCCAACACATACCTACTTATGATCCATTATAAAATGCCTTTTACAACTTTTAACTTGAAATTGTTGATTACTTAAAATAAAGTGCATTTTAATTTGTTTTACAATTACATCTGCTGGGTATTCTATATGAAACGCATCAGAGTCCCATGCCTGAGCCCGGTAGCACTGGAGAGCTTTGGCCAATAGATCCTGAAAATGCTTACAAAATTCCATGTAGGACCACATGCATTTCCCATCCGACAGCTTTCTATACCCACTTATCCCGTGCAGGGTCACGGGAGTCCGCAGCTTATTCCAGAAGGTATGGGCACGAGGCAGGGAATAATCCAGGACCAGGCCCCAAGCACATTGTTGAGTAATTTGGGAACTCCAATTCACATTTTTTTTGGACCGCCGGGGGAAACCGGAGTACCCGGAGGAAACCCCGCAACAACACAGGGAGAAGATGTAAACGCCACACACATCAAGCTAAGGTGCAGACTTGAATCCTGGTCCCAGAGGAATGAAGCAACAGTACTAATCATATTTATAAATATGATATATGCAATGTTTTTATGTAGCTTGGCTGTGCTTATGTTAATAATAGATTTAATGCCCAGCCTATTCACTCACCATGAAAGAGGCAGCAGAGCGCTAAGCGCATAGGTTCTGCAATGGCCACCTGTATACCTTGTGTGTCCATTACTTCCCCCCCCTCCCATATTTCTGTAATGCTTCAAATACCGGATGGAAAGGAATGCTAATAAATGGGAGGGGGAGGGATAATGACCTCATCTTTTGGGACTATGGGAGAGGGTAGCTCTACTCCGAAGGTCTCCCTCAGAAGCTCTGGTATCTCCTTGTCTGATATCTCCCGGGTGGTCTTAGAGATAGGGTCACCCACTTGAGAAGGGAAGCTAGTGACTGTCAACTTGTGCCCCATGTAGGTGACCCGTCCATTGGGTAGTAGCAGGGAACAGAGAGACTTGCAGTAAAAGATTGAACTCGGGGAGGTCTGGTGATAGGCGCACATCGCTAGAAAATCCTCCCATTGCCTAGGCTGCAAGGTGAATTTGTACAGCCCGGTCCAGCTCTCTCCCTCGTCCATCCCTTGGGCTCGGTCCCCCTCCGCCGTCTCCAGAAACAGGGTCTCCCCCTCACGCCGGACACGGAACACACCGTGCTGCTGCTTCTGGGGATCTTCCGTCTCCAAAGAAATGGGGAGCTGAAAACCTGCCCCGAAGCCCACGTCACAGAGCCACCGCTGCCCCTCCAGCACCACCATGATGACGAGGTGGTCTAACGGAGGCCCGTAAACCTGAGTGATGGCGTTCTTGACCTGAGCTGACAAGACGGTGACCTTAAATCCCAGCTGTGACAGCAGCCACGAGAAGAGCCCGTTATTCTCGTAGCAGAAGCCCCCCCGTCGCTGGGTGACTATTTTATCATAAAGACACTGTGGCTCCAACCGTACCAGGCCACCACTGTGAATCGTCAAATTCTCAAAGGGCACGGACAACAAGTGCCGCCAGTGAATGCGATTAAGGGTCTCAAGTGTTGGCGTTGCAGGTCCATCAAAGCCAATCCTTAGCAAGTATTTTTCCGTGTCCATGTTACACTGAAAATAATAACAAAATGTTAAATTTGCGGACGTACACTAGAGCATACTTTTCTAAATATTACATAAAATGTAATCAGCGTCTCAGAAGTCAACAATAAAGGCAAGAAATTAATGCGATGTCATATTCTTTGAAAAAATCTGAGTAACATATTTAAGGTACACAAAACATATAAAATCTACGATATCCGACTTCCTGGTGTAGCTTTCGGTTTCGGACAGTAGCTTCGCCTGCTTAATCTAACCTTATAAATAAGTACAAACCTGGCGAATTTGTCGCTTCGATTCTATCCCAAAGCTTTCTGTCAGGAAAGAATAAAGCGGCCGGCGATCGCGGAGCAGAGACCTGGATGTATAGTACGAGCGGGGGACGTCTCCAGCTGCGATCCTCGCCGTACCTTAAGAACAGAGCTGCCAATTTCAGGTCCAGAAAGTAAAAATCCAGACCAGGATTTTGTTTCAACCAATCAGTCGAGCATAAAGAGTCACAGTCACAGAGTGCGCGACTAGTTGGTTGAAACAAAATCCTGGTCTGGATTCGTACTTTCTGGACCTGAAATTGACACCTCTGCTTAAGAAGAAGTTAATCAGTGACGGAGACGGTTATCGGAGCTGCACCGTCTCCTCACACAAGCTCAGGCCTCATGTGTATGACCGCCCCCCCCGTACATTAATAACACTAGTACGGTTTATGGCCACATTTCGCCATCTATGCGGTAACCATGACCCTGGGCTTGAATTTGCGGGGGAAAGCGGCGCACAGAAGGCGAGGCGGACTTTCGCGCCATCAGCCCCCGTCACACTTCCGGGTCGGAGACCACGTAACTCCGCGCCCCGCCCACGTGCCGCTTCCGGATGACGCTGCCGCCAAGCGTCCTGTTGCTAGGATACCGCGCGCCGCGCGTAAGCGTCTTCTCCTGAGTGCACGCGTCCGTCAGCAGCAGCCGAGTTACCCGAGGCGGCCGCGTCTGCTTGCATTCGTCCCGATATCCCATTGCACCAGGTATAATAAACGTGTTTTATTCATTAGCTGGCGGAGCTATTCAGCTGGAGGATGGGTGTAATCACATAGATTAACTATATTGGAAACAGTCCGAGAGAGGCTTTGACGTAAAGAGAGACGCAGAAGGTATATCCATCCATCCATCCATCTATCTATCCATCATCTATCTATCTATCTATCTATATCTATCTATCTATGCATCATCTATCTATCTATCTATGTATAATCCATCCATCCATCTATCTATCTATCCATCCATCATCCATCTATCTATATCTATCTATGTATCATCTATCCATCCATCCATTTTCTGTCTATGTTTTATCCAGCCATGCCCCCCCCGGAAAGGCTGTACTGCGCCCAGCAGATCAGCATCCCCCCCGAGCTGCCGGACATCCTCAAACAGTTCGCCAAAGCGGCCATCCGGACGCAGCCCCCCGACGTGCTGCAGTGGGCGGCCGCGTAAGTGCCCCCCGCCCGCCGGCCGGCACGCACGCAGCCCCCAAGCCGCCTCTTTATAAGCCTTTATACTTCCCGCTTTGCGCCTTCAGCTATTTCTCTGCACTTTCCCGGGGGGAGACTCTGCCTACCAGAGAGCGGCTGCAGATGCCCGTGGCCGCACAGGGGACGGACACCGGACTCACCCCCGCTCTCCTGAAGCTCCTGCACGAACAGGTATGTCGGCGGGACCCCGCAGCCCAGCCCGGCCCGGCTGCCGCCCCGGTGCACTGAGCTCGGCGCCCCTGCTCCCCCGCAGCTGGGCTCCCAGGAGACGGTCACGGAGGACGAGCTGCGGCGGACCTGGGGGGACCTGTGCCTGCCGAGCGAGCAGCTGGATTCGCTGCTGGAGCTGGGGGGCTTCGGCGCTGACATCGGCTGGCTGCGCCTCCTGGCGCTCTGCTGCGGCGCCCTAGGCGGGGTAAGCGCGCCCTTACACGGCGCCCCCGCCGCAGGGCCACGCCCCCTCCTTAGCTGGCACTCATTATGCGGCGTGCACGTGTCACGTGACCGGAAGACCATTTGGCCGACTTGCGGGGGTTATGGCATGGCATGCGTACTTCGTTTCCTTTTTTTTGGAAAAAATAGAGGTAGACACAAATGTATCTGTTTCAGATTAATGACCAATACTTTTCTCGTTCAGCATTTCTTTGGTCACAGCTCAAGGGCCCCTGACTGACTGCAGCCCTAACAAATTTGGAACATAAAACGATCTGGGTTGGGTCCCAGATATAATATGCTTTCATGGGGCTCACAATCTTTAGCGGCACCCTGGAAAGCAAACATATATGTTTGTAAGCATCCATACATTTACCTAATCATGTGTCATTTATTTTGGAATTCTAAACTTCTAAAACCTTTTGAGTTTTTATCACTACTGTATACCCATGTAATAGGAGTAAGGTACATTTCTCGGCACTCTCCCCAAGGTGGCGCTAAAGACCTACCTTTAAACGACAATTTCATTTTTTTTCCATGTACATCGCACCTCATGATTTGAAATATTTATATATTCCCTTTATTAAACGGGATGCATGGATATGCTGGTTTTATATGGAGAGTTCCGCTTGAACATGGTCTATTTCCAAATTCACAACTGCGTGTGCACCTTTCCTGATTTGTGATGATGTGCCAGCTGGTGGATGTATGCGTGACACTTTTGTGCTCTGCATTCCGTCTCACTGCAGACCATCGTCAGTGCTCTAGAGCACGCCTGCGAGATCCTCACCCAGGACCCAGAGGGAGGCCCTGCCCGCATCCCCTTTGATACCTTAGCGGGTCTCTACACCTACCTGGCACACCTGGATGGTGAGATCCCCCAGGAGCAGATCGACGGCTTCCTGCACAGCATGCAGCATCACGCGTGAGTGACTCTGGAGAGTGACGCACCGCTCTAATTAAATACACTTCCCCGAGTTCCCCAAATACACCAAGTTTTGCTGAGTAACATTAAAATAATGGATTTTAGGAGAAGACTCAAAGCCCATTGCAGCATCATCGTGGATTACTAAAAGAAAACATTAATTAACTGGCCCTTTGTGGTACATATATCAAATATGCCGGATGGAAATATCCTAGCTTTTTACATTTTTTCACAGAGGCTTGGCCACCCTCCTCATCTCTTCCTAATTGCCGAATTGTAGTCTGTCTAACCAGCTACATAAATCTAAGCCAGAGCGACAACAGGGATTTGTATTATTGACCATGCTACCTGTGATAAACTCTGTATGGGTGGTTCAGTAGTCACTTATTAATATATCCAAAGCACAGGATTGTCTTATTACAAGTGGCATTAATTGTTAATATTTTGTATAGGTGATGTAATCAGGGTTGCAGTGGGTATGGGCAGCCCTGCCGTGTCATGCCTCTAGGGTTGTGGGCCTGAACCCCATGTTGCATGTTGTTTGTATGAAGTTTGTATGTTTTCCCGGTGCTCTGACTTCATCCTCTAGTCCAAAGACATGCAATTAGACTAATGAGCACACAAGCATAATTTGAGGTTGATTTCGAGTTAGATTACGGATATTAAGGATTGTACCCTTCCTACACTTATTGACCTAATTTTTTCCCCATGCCCAAACCGTGTTGAGTTGCATATGTGAGGAAGAGACACACATATTCAGATGGAATGGAGTCATTCACTCACCAGACTGCATAATCTACAAGTGAAGAGACATCAGGAAATGACATCAGGGGATTTTATTTCCTGGCTAAATGGCGAGCTGAGACGGGCCAGAATCAATGGCCAGTCCTCCTGGCACCCGGCCAGTGATTCTAGCATTACCAAATGCCAGTTTGCATCTGCCAAAACCACTTATATTTCCTATAATCCTAAATACACAGGAAACATCAGATTTCCTGCAGTAAAATCGTGTCTATTCTCGACAGCCGTGTTTGGTGTTTCCTTTGGTTAAAGCAAGACGTGGCTGTTAGTGTCATCTTCAGGTTTTATTGAAGAAGTGAGAGTCACTATTCTAATGAGAGGAGAGCTACAGCATCAACGCAGAGAGTCAGAGCTAGTATGCGAAGCCCCAGCATGTAGAGAAAGGAAGATGAGGGGACGAGGGAGAAGGCTATGCCTGAGAAGCACGTCTCTCCAGAGCAGCCCCCAGCTCTAGGCCAGGCAGCACACCTCCTGCTTCTCGCTGTATTTTTTGACATTCACCCCGGGGCCCAGAGCGCTGTTGGGAATGAAGAGACGCCTCCCTGCGCCTTGGTACATTTCCAGAGATGAGCTTAACTGGGGCCTTCATTAGCTGATTTTCCACGGCCCGTGCCCTGGGGATAGATGCACTGCGAATCGCCTTCCTGCCAAGTGTGGCGCAGCGCAGTTTCGCAATCAGAGGGCGTGGGTCTGACCTCAGCTCCTACGACCATATTCAGCAGAAGATCTTGCTAGTTTGTTTTTTAAGCAAGCGATTAAGCACTGACCCCCCCCCCCCCCTTGTTTTCAGGAAGCGTCAGGGAGGGATGGTGCAACCAACCAACTTCACTGGCCCTGAGAGCTTGGAGAACATTTACTAAAGCCAAAGGTAGCTTTTAAGATGCAAACTTTGCTGAGTATTAGCAAGTCTGATGTCACCAAGTCTTAGATTCATTTGTTCATTTGGATGCGTGTGACTAACAGCAGTGACATTTAAACTGTGCTGCTCCGACTGGAACAGGCTGTAAGGTTTTTGCTCAGATTTATGCACTGTATTTTGATCTTTGATTTGCATTTTGAAATAAAATAATTTAATGATCCTTTTTTGTGGCTTTCTGGTTTATATTCTACAAACTGAATTTTTGGTCACATCTAAAGGGTCCCAGCGGTGAAGATCTGAGCTCTTTGGTTCCAGCACTGCAGTGCCATACAGAACTGTTTAGGTTTAATGTCAGTGCCTCTCATTAGTGGAGGGACAATGTAACTGTTAACTCCAATAAAACGGGGGACATATTCTTCTCATAGCTTAAAATCATTTGTTGTAAGTTACTCTCATTTAGTAAATACATTAGTTTGTATTGAAGATGAAATCACGCTGTGTAAAATGTAACTTGCATACTTTTAGTAGTATATCGGGCTGAGTATTCCTGATACACAAAATGACACCCTACACACAAATTGTTAAACCAAGCCTGTCTAGTCCTTAGACAAAGTGCTCTACATTTATTTTGAGAACTTATCAAGGGTTACCAGCTACCCTTTTCTATAGACTTTAGCAGTTACGTTAAACATCTCCCCTTTGTTCAGCTGCATTGCCCCATTAGATATATTTGCACGCTCTCCTGTCACGCTGTGCCAATTTACTCTTATTCTGAATTTGGACATAAGCGGCCGTTTAATGACAGACTTTCAATTTCGGGCTCCGAGGACCCGAGGGACAGCACATCTTCGCTTTAGCCCAGCACTCACACACCACTTTCAGATAATCAACCTGTAATCAAGCTCTTGATAATTTGCACCATGTGTGTTCCTGCGCACTTAGTTGTGTTTATTCATAGATACATGCTGCCCTATGAATTGCACTGGAAATGGAAAACAGTTCTTTAGGTATATTTATTCATGAAAAGGTATTCAAAGCTGTAGAAGATATGATATGATATTAGTCAATCAGCTAGTCGCTATATTATTGGTGAAGCTTTATTTTATTTCGTGTTTAAGACGATATGTATGAATTACACAAGAAAGACAGCTTTCTCCTCACCCTTGGCACCTCTGGCTTGGGGCTTTTGGGCAGAGATTATGTAAAGCGCTTTGAGACAATGTAATGTGAAAATGCGCTATGCAAATAAAATTTTATTGTATTGTCTTAGGCAAGGTTATTTTAATCAGCTTTCACAAGCCCATGATAATGGAGGTAAATGTGTCCATTGATGCATTTATATATAAACCACTTTATCTTTTTGATCTTTTCATCTTTTCCTTACAGAAATGTTTAACTTTTATTTTAGCCAAAGCAACACAACTTCGATACATCATCATGTTTATTGCAGATATACCGATTTTTAAGAAAACTTTTTAATAATGCTCACCGCAGCAGCGTTCCTGGGTAATACAGCCTCCATTTATACTAGCAAAGAATCCCAAAATAAACTGAATAAGTTTAAGTTAGTCTGAACATTTTTCTGAGTGCTGTACTCTTAAAGGGCCCAGATAAACAAGCCTGTAAAACAAAAAGACAAAGACTTTCCTGTTGAGCCAGGGTCAGCCTGGAATTCACGCTGCGTATAATCAAAAATCCCACAGCCTCTGTGTCTTCATCTGCCTTTTTGCGGAAATGTGTGTTCATGCGATCACCTTTTAAGAAGTGACACTGTTTTTTCTCCCATGTTACTGAGTTCTGATGAGTACTTGGCATAATCTCACTGAAAATCAAAAGGCTATAATCCTTCTGTAGTGCCACATAGGACAGGCACTTAAGTGTTAGCACCACAGCCCACATGTAGTAAGTCAGCAGATGAGTCAGATGCTGCAGTGGAGATGTTCAAATGAGTTGGGTGCTCTGAGGAATGAAGGAAATGAAGTAGACTGGGAGGTTTCCACACAGCAGCTGTTAAAAGATCATAGGTAAGGTATTCCTGTGCCCACTTATCATAAACCCTTAGAAACAGAATGGACTATACCATGTAAGCAATTATACATGACAAAGACTGTAAGACTATATAAGACTATAATCTCAGCTCAACGTAAATTCAAACCTGGGGCTCCAGCTAAGTTCCTCCAGTAAAAACCCTCTTGAAAAGACCTGGACGCTGACCAGACTTGCTGTAAATGAATCACTTAACTGAAAAGTTAATTAGTTACCACTTATCAATTACGTTTTTGAAGACCCCATACCTAATCTGTGGTGACCTTTAGGTCGATTGGTGCCCTCTTGTCCAAGACGAGATTCCTAGTTGTACTTTCAAACCCAAAAGCAGATGGCACTGATTATTTGGTCTTAGACCACATCACACGTATCCGGATGTACCCGCTTCAAGCTTTTTAAGTGGCCTATAAAGAAGAGCGTGGTGTTCTGTCTCTGCAAACATTGCAAATAAATGGGACACCTCAGCTATCTTCCTCTCACACACACACACGCGCATGGTTTATTGCTACCAGTGCCGCAACTTTCTCATCACCTGCACATATTTTCCTCAGGCAGGCACACGGACACCTATCGCTCATTGGGCTTTATTATTTAAGCTAATAATGCCCCATGTAGAAAATCAGAGAACGCCTTGCAGTAATTACGTTTACAAACTACATTTATTTAGTGAGGCAGATAGTACATTACAAACACACAGCAGTCAGGGAGTCGAACAGGCATAAGTTCAGCTAACCTGAGCTTTGCCCAGCGACAAATGCCAGAGGCATTACATGTGTTTCAGGGCACTTAATAACTACCGTCAAGCTATTCTGCTCCAGCAAGCTGCACTTTGCCACGTTGCTGACTGACCTCAGAAGAGCAGTCTCTACAAACATGGCTCTGTCTTCTAGCCTTGTCAGCTGAGGTTAGCTGCCCCAAGAACTATACTTTATTACCAGTGCCATTAAATAATTAAAGGGTTATCCAGCGCATCGGGGCATTGTCATTAAGACAACAAATAATTTAGATGCTGGGTGAAGAACTGGCTGCGTTTAGAATTATTTAACTATAACCTTATATGTTAATTTTTAAACGCAAAACTGCCGCCACATGAGAGTGTGGATTATGGGATATTATCTTGTATTGTGCAACATTTAGTAGTATAACATCTAGAGGTTGTAATCATTAGCATATTGCTAGAATGCATATTGATTATTGTCTCATGACGTAATCCAAGTAATCAATTCATTATATATTTGCACTTCATGTTAGTCTTACAGCTCTGTATGAATACCCACATTAATGAGCTCAGTAGCTTATCTACCCTGAAGGCCACACTAACGAGCTCAGTAGCGTACCCATCTTGAAGGCCACATTAATGAGCCCAGTAGCATATCTATCTTGAAGGCCACAGGTAGTATCAAACTAAGCACCCGGTGTCTGGTTAAATGCACCAAATCTTCCTTTTAAGGAGTAGGAAGTCGCTCGACTGTGCCAAGAAAGAACAGAAGGTCATTTTAAAACGCGTGGGAAAGACTCTCGCCACCATTACTCTTTACAGAAAGACTGGGCAGCGTAGAAATATGATCAGCAAAACGTATCGCAGAGGGGTGTGGATCAGGGAACAACAACAACAACAACGATGGCGAATGGCCAAAGTAATGATGATGCTTAAGTGATGTAGTACTTATTTTCTTATTAAGATAAGAAAATGCACAAGAATCAATGTAAAATCATTATCGGACACGCGCGCTTTGTCCAATCTCAGTTGTAACTTCTGTGGTCACGATAAAGGCTGAACTTAGAATTCTACACAAGTGGCTCCTGACTTCTCATTTGGCAGGGAGGAAAAACCACGACAGGATCCCGTGTGGAGTCTGTGTGTGCGTGGAGCTTGCGTGTTCTCCCCATGACACATGTGCTTTGTCCCCAAAACCTGCAGTTAAGCTAATTGGCGTCTCTAAGGTGTCCATAGTGGTTGTGTGCTGTATGTGCCCTGTGATGGACTGGCATCCCATGCAGGGCGTACTGCCGCCTCTAGCTCCAAGAGACTATGACCAGGAAAAAAATATTGAAGACGGATAAAATATAACTTCCTGAAGACCCTCCAGAGCAGTGGTCTCCAACCTTACTTACAGCGAAAGCTGCTTTTACGGGAGCAGTAACCTGGGGAGCTACTGGGTCGCCACAGTAAAAGCTGACAGCCTGGGGGGGCAGGGGGCTGCTCCTCCGCGGTGAGGGGAGGTGTCAGTCTGACCAGGCATGTCCAAAAGATCTATCTGTTGGTTGCAACTGACTGTTTGCCCACGGTTCCTCTACGAAATGTGATAAGTATGAATGGTAACGATCTGGAATATAGGGGGGTCATCGCCAACTTTGTTGGATGGCGTGGAAGGAATCACCTCCTGTTAAATGCCAGTAAGACCAAGGAGATGGTGACTGACTTCCACCACAAGGCGACTCCATCTGCACCAGTGGAATTCTGGGAGTGCAGGTAGAGCTTGTGTCTGTGTACAAATGTCTGAGTGTTCACATAAACAACAAACTGGACTGGTCACATAACACAGATGCCCTGTACAAGAAGGGCCAAAGCCGTCTGCACCTGCTGCGAAGGCTGAGATCCTTTTGTGTTTGCAAGACACTGCTAAGGACCTTTTACAACTATGGTAGCATCTGCTATATTCTTCGCGGTGGTCTGCTGGGGGAGCGGGAGTCCTGAGAGAGACAGGAAGAGACTGAATAAACTGGTCAGGAGCGCTGGCTCTGTGCTGGGCTGCAAGAAGGAACACTTCCGCCGGTCCTTCCTTCCATCCGCCATCAGACTTTATAACAACAGACCACTGCATCCAACATGCAAGAAGGAACACTTCTGCAGGTCCTTCCTTCCATCCGCCATCAGACTTTATAACAACAGACCACTGCATCCAACATGCAAGAAGGAACACTTCCGCAGGTCCTTCCTTCCATCCGCCATCAGACTTTATAACACCTCAGTCACCTAAAGTTCATAAATGTCACTATTCTGTATATTTTGCAATACTGTAACTGGCTGTTACAACAAGTAAATTTCCCCAGTGTGGGATCAATAAAGTCTTTATCTATCTATCCATCTATCTATCTATAATGCCTTATGAATGCATTATTATTTGTTATGAATGTGTTTATAAATTACTAAAAACATGGCATAAGTAATGTGCTACCAATATTTTATCAGGTGAATGTAAAGCTGTTTGAAGTGACAGTGAAACGGCAAACATGTTTACGTGCCATGCCGGCCGTGTGCCAGATCACCTGACTGCTGAGCACGGCCCTGCAAAGCAGCTTCCTGTGATGAAACATGCTACTCCTCCGAGCAGCAAAACAGCTTAAGCGTGATTGGAAACAGGCTCATCCAAGGCTATGGCGCGTGCTTAATAGCCAGCAAGGCCTCACTTGTGCCTGCTGAAGCACTCAGCTCTTGGTCAGGCAGCGTTACCAGGTACTAAGTAAGTACTAAGTGTTACTAAGTTGCACACAGGCAAGGAAACCAGCTAGGATAGTCCTTACCTCTGTTCCAATATTTTAAATCAATGTTTAATATAGATAGTTATGGAATTGTATAATATAAAAACTTATACGAAAATAAAAGGTATTCTAATATACTATATGATTTGTAATGGTCACTGAACATTATATAATTTTTAAGCCTGCATTAAATCTAAAATTCAGGTCTTCTAGATAAGAAGCCACAGAACCTCACAGTCTGGGGTCTTTATTGACCAATGAAAACCACATATGCCCACTCTTTCATATCACTTTTTACCATAAATTGAATATGCTCAATCACCTCTGTCTACTGATGCCTTGTGACATGTAATTGACCAAAGAAAAAATGTTTTATGAAGTCATCTGCTTTGTACTTCATCTACTTAGTAGCATTTATATTTCAACTAGTTAACATTTGTACTCATGATGGTCGCTTGCATGGATTACTTTATATGACTAATTTTAACAATATAACATTGATAGGTAGCTAAGTAATACCATTGCTAATTTTGAACATAAAGTGAGGTTAGTTTGTATCTTGTTGACACTGACATATTTGCCTCATTGAAAATATACATAAGCCCATTTAAAGCAGTAAACTGTTCACTGGTGGTTTTATAATGATATGTTTCTATTTGTGGTGCTAAGGGTGTATCATTACATTGTATTTTGGGTTGTTTTGTAAGGTAGTTTCTGAGTCAATGTGTGTTTTCACGCTCATGAAATAATGGAATTTTGGAGATACATGTTTTTCATTGGACAGCAATGATGATTGTATATCCAGGGCATAGTGAGCCTATCCCAGGCAGCACAGGGCACAAACAGGCGGCCGCCCTGGATGGTATGACAGTCCATACCATTCCCCAACCAGGAAAGTACTGCCCCCAAGCCCCCAAGCTAAAATAGCTGCCCACTGCTATGTCATAGTGTCAAATATGGGTTAAATGCAGAGGACACATTTCGCTATTGTGTGCTGTGGTGTCTACAGTAACCATTAATTACCTTCACCTGAATATAAACAGAATATAAGAATTGTCAGGCTAGGTTTACCTAATTATTATTCTGTTCTTTTTTTGTATTATCAACCGCTGGATACACTTGACATGTAAAACAATACAGTTGAATATAACAAAATACATAGTCCTATAATTTACTCATATACTTGTTATGAGTGTCTTGTGCAGAGGTGTCAATTTCAGGTCCCGAAAGTAAAAATCCAGACCAGGCTTTTGTTTCAACCAACTAGTTGAGCCACTCTGTGACTGTGACTCTTTATGCTCAACTGATTGGTTG
>JAODKM010000032.1:6755060-6765522 GCA_026780845.1 Petrocephalus sullivani | reverse complement strand
GGGGGGGGGGGGGGCGGGGGGGGGGGGGCAAATCGGATTAGGGAGTGGGAGTAGCAGGCGCTGCAGTCCCGCTCCGGGCTCCGCAGCAGATGCGCCTCATGCATGTAGCGATTCTTTATAAGTGAGAGATGACTTTGTAACGCCCGCTTATACCTGTGGGCTCTGAGTTACTTTCCTAGTGATTAATTCGCATTACTTTTTATTTTTATAAACGGATGGCAACTTTGATACGACATTGTTTCGCATTTTGGGAGCGCGGGAATGAAGGCGAGCAGACGAGGAGCTCCGCGGACCGGGCCGCTCCCGGGAGCCCTGCGCCAGTCCCTCTGACCGGGTCGGGGTCCGATTTAAGGGGTCGCGCTCGCGGAGCGCCGGCTGCGGGCGCGTGACGCCGCCGCGCGGAGACTCGGGGGGGCTGGGGGCATGCCCTCCCGCCGCACGTGCACGCACGCTTTCGGGGGTTAGATGGTGCTGATCACGCAGGACAGGGACGGGGGCAGGGGGGGCCCGCACGTCAGATGCGGGGACGTGCTGGTCCATCCCGCACCGCCCGCGGAGGACGGCGCCCCCCCGGGCTCGCCGGACCCGGACGGCGAGGACTGCGAGGAGTACGCCGACTTCTCGGAGCTGCCCGGCGGCAGGAGCATCGCTTCGGACGACTCCTTCTACCCGGCGGACGCCGGAGCCGGAGCCGGGCCGCCCGCGGGGAGCCCCGCGCCGCAGTCTTTTCTCCAGGCGTGCTGCACCAACAATGCGGGGCGGCTTAGGGCGCTGCTCCGGCGAGGCGTGAGCGGGGCAGACGTGCGGGACACCGACAGGAACGGCCGGGTGAGTGCCGCCTGCGAGCCGGCAACTTCCCGGCAGAGGGTGATGGTCCGAGTCCCCGACTGGCGCATGCGCAGTGGCTCGCGCAGATTAATGCGCTATTTCTGATCGGCAACTTAGTGGCGTTAAAGCGCATTAGTGACATGTAACCGCAACATGTAACGTGCGCTAGCCCTGCATTATTAATACGCAGCATCGTCCTTTTTAAATAAGAAATAGTTTCTAAGCGTGCATCAGAATAGCATTAGGAACTTTGATAAGCATACACAAATACTTTGATGAATTATGAAGCGTGCTTCTTTCGGTTTTGCCGTCAGTTGCGGGGACGATGGGCCGTGTCCCGCACTGTCACTTTCCCCATCATGGGGCTAAGGCGCCCCTCGGAGCCCGCCTGGCACTCCGGCCTTTTAGTAACAGCCCCTGCATTTCCTCACTGGTGTTATTAAGGCTTTACGGTGCGGGTCACTGCTTCAATAAGGACACCCATGTCAGCAGACAGTATGGGCAAAGGCGCAGACCATAAAAAAGCGCGAAAATCACGCTTATAACTCCATAGTTCATTATCGCAAGGGAAGACAATATTTGCATTCAGAGGTTTATTATCCCAGTTTCAGTAGAACTTAGTAGAACTTCAGTAGAATATAATTCCAGCTAAACAGTTTTTCTTTGGTTATTTGTTTAACTTTAATTGTTCTGGATAAAGTATATCCAGAACTAAAAATGTCACTGCGTCCACATTTCAACCAAGTACTGTGGTAATAGAAATGAAGTGGAATATTTATGAGTTTAATCGCCTCTCGGGGGCTAGTTGGGCAAATGAAGGTGCCGAGCTGGTCAGGCCTCGGTTTGCACAGATCTGTGCCGCCTCAGTGCTTCATAAAGGGCGCCCTATGGAAGCCCTATGGAACTGCACACTGCACCTCCTAATGAAATCAGCATGTTGCTGACTGTTGCGAAAGGAACACTAGCCCTCTCCCCCGCAGACCATTCCCGGTTTGAACAGGATTTTTCAGGCGTAATAGTTGAAATATGAATGTAGTTCTTATGCCTCTGATGTTGTCATCCACCGCAATCCATACAGCTTGGTTTGCAGTGGAATCATCTCATGACCCGAGCTCCCAAAGGACAATGCTCCTTTACAATAAGCAGTTTGGACTTAATAGAATTTACGCTGATGCTCATTTATTCAAATTACATAATGCATTTCATCAAGTTCCCAACCACCCAAGTAAGCAAGACAGAAATATAACTGCAAGGCCAACGAATATTAGTCCGAGCATTTAGGAATACAGTATTCAGGAGCTTAAGCAAAATGGTACCAAATTCAATCCTGATAACTATGCAAACAATGTATCCTTGTAAACACGGTAAAGAATTAGCTTAATTTCTAAATGTATTGTAATCGTACAATCAAATTAGAATTGTTTTATAAATATAATTATAAACAATATTATGAATAACATGGAGGCGGCATGGTGATGCAGGGTTGCCTCGCACCTCTGGGACCAGGGTTGAAGTCTCTGCCTGGGTTCCACGTGTGTGAAGTTTGCATGTTCTCCCTGTGTCATCGTTGGCATTTCCTCCTGGTTCTCTGGTTTCCCCCCCACAGTCCAAAACATGCTGAGGCTAATTGGAGTTCCCAAATTGCCTGTAGGAGTGCATGGTTTTTGGACTGATGTGTGAGTGTGCCCTGTGATGGGCTGGGATAGGCTCTGGACCCCCCCCAACCCTGAATAGGACAAGCGGTTTCAGAACATGGATGGATGAATAACACGACGGCTCTTATTGCTCTTACTAATTACTACACGTGCAGGCTTGCTTCTATTTTGTTGCAGAAATGGAAAGTAACATCCCTCATAGTCATTTCCTGAAGGTATAGTGAGGTTCAGTTGAATTGAAACTGATTACATGATAAAACTCCGGGGCTTTTGGGTGGCAAACTGAGCAGTCTTTGTGTTTTCATTTCAGAGAAATACGGTGCGGGGATTTTTGTCTTTACATTTTTATGATTTGGGCACCTTATCGGCTAAAGTGGCACCTCCCCTTCAGGGAAACCCGGAGTTTTGCCGGCTGTATATTTGCTATTAGCTGTTGGGCAATAGCAGCCGTGTGAGATGCCTCAGCATGTGAGCTGCGATAACGTTATATAGTCAGTGAACGTACAGATGGTATAAACACCGTCACTCCGGTAGGGCTGCAGCTATCGATCATTTTAGTAATCGAGTATTCTGTCGATTATTCTGTTGATTAATCGGGTAATCGGATAAATACTTTTGTCTTATTGACGTGCAATAGTAACTGTTCAAAAGAGAAAAAAGACAGGTCTTCTGTGTCGTTTGGTCACCGGCCTCCTGGCTGTAAGGCTTTGCAGCTGAAAGCGCTCCTCTCTCTGCAGAGTGTGCTCTATCCCCTGTTTTTCTCTTGTGTACTCCGGGTTTCCCCCGCAGCCGCAGGGCTGGACTGGCCATCTGGCACACTGGGCATTTCCCTGGGGGGGGCGGTGGATCTGTGGGTCGGCAGCATCTCACACACTGGACCGCCGTCCTCCCAGATTGCAAATTGTATTGCTTGGCAAAATATATCATAGGTGTCCCCCGCCCGCAATCAATAAAATGTATGACACAGCAGAAGCAGAAATTATTATGCCCCCCCCCCCCGATCAGCAGAATTTATCATGGGGGCCCCCAAAGTCCAAGGGCCCCCTTTAACAGTAGGCCGGCCCTGGTCCAGAGGCCTGCCCTCCAGCTTTGCTGCTGCCTCTGCAGCGCTTCCCTTTGGTGTCTGTGCGTGACGGCGTGGGAGCACCCTGGCATCCTGCTCCAGGCTGAGCTGCCCTGACTCCTTTTATATACATACTGCACTCTTACTAAAGCTGAGCTTTTAAAAGCCATTATGGATAACAACTGAAAAGGTTTTTACTCAAAATAGTACAAGAGTTGATTGATTTGCATGCAGAAAAAAGTACAATAAATATATAAATATCAGTCCATCTTTCAACCGCTTATACAGTGTTGGGTTTCTGGTGTGGGAGTGGATGGGGTGGGGACATGGAGCCTATCTCAGGTAGTATAGAGAGCACAGCTGAAGTACATAACATACACAGAACATGCAAACCTGCACACAGAGAACATGTAAACTTCAAACACAGCGAACATGCAAACTCCACATACAGAGAACATGCAAACTCCACATACAGAGAACATGTAAACACCATATACACGGATCATGCAAACACTGCACCCACAGAACATGCAAAGATTGCACACACAGAGTATAGGTGGAGATTAGTGCTACTAGAATGCTTGCTACTATCTTGAGAAGGAAGTGCAGAAAAGCCTAAAGTGTAGCCCAAAAGGATGCTTTCAGTTAGATGGCAGCATGTAATTAATAATTTATCTCATTCAGCGGATGAACCTTTAGCCTTTTCAAACAAATTAGTCGAATGTATAACTTATGATATGCTGAGGGATATACAGTACAGTGTTATGGATATTCTTCCCCTGATTTCCAGTTTTCAGCTGCCTTTAAAACCTGTATTCCAGCCTCCAGGTGACAGTCTTTGTCCCATTTCCTTCTCCTGCATAAATTATGGCTCTGGAATCTGGGAAGTGATATTATAGATGCTTTAGATATATACACTTGCTACCAAGTATATATATATGAATGAGTAAGTCACTTCGGATAACAGACTCCACAAAAATCGTTTTTAAGCTAGGGGAGTATGAAATGATCTGAATGAACTAGTCTTAAGGGGATCCATCCCCCAAATGCATGCATTGCGCGTTTATATTCTCTCTGTTATTCGATATCCAAAAGGGTCCACGGGGAAGTGAATAATTGCAGATATTCTGCCAGTGAAATAAATGAATGAATAAATAAAATTAATTCAATTATCTTGTTCCCTTTTGTACTAGAAGCAGGGATATCTCTTTGGCTGTAAGTACCTCACTATGCGGTGGTACTCAACACTTTATCTGCGTTTAGGTTATCGGTGTTTATGGGGAGCTGCTTACTCAGTAGGCAGAGAGCAGACTAGAATCCACTACTGGGGGTATTACATCTTTCGGCTAATCTGATAGCACCTTCGCAGTCACCCAGGAGGGGTTCCAATCTCTTCCTGGGGAAATGGAGGTTTGAATTTCCCAAAGACCTGCTGAACAGTCTAGACCTGCTCTTCCTGATTCTCACAGAGATAAGTGCAGCTGAGAATGAACGGCAAAATGATTGTGTTTAGACTGTAAAACTGTGTGTGGCTGTGTGGGTCAGGATTTTGTGCTCATGCCCGGAAAACCATCGATTCTGATCCCTTGAGTAAGGCCCTTAGCCCCATCTGCTCCTGGGCTACTGGATGAATGCCACGCCCTGTCCTCTGACTCTTTGTTCTTACCATGCTGGAATATGTGAAGAAGATGTCTGTCTTTGGAATGCTCACCCAGCCACTTAATTTGCATAGAGGGAAAAGCCAGTTGGAATTAGGTCACTTTAAAGAAGAAATCCAATTTATAATGGCATATCCTACATGGTAGGAAGGTAGATTATAATTTTGCTAGATGTGCATGCATACCGGATGAAGATTTCATGGTTTATAATGACAGCTGTTTTTTTACAGTTCATGCCAACATTTAGGTGTAAACGAAAAACTGTACATGGTTTAGAAAAATTCTCACTAGATGTTGAGGCAGAGTGTTTACTTATTTTACAATGAGCTATACAGTTACTTTGTAATGTTTTTTAAATAAATCTAATGTAGATGCATTCAGCTTGTAGGGCCCAAACATTTCTTCATTGGCTGATCTGTTTCATAAAGCAAGACCACTGTCTCGCAACTCAAATCGGACTCAAGTCCAATGAAAACAGAAGAAAATTAAGACAATTTTGATGACTTCTGACTTGACTGAGCAAGGAGACATGGGCTTGATCGGCATCGAGGATGGAAAGACTTTGGCTAAACTTGGACTTGATGGCATATGACTTGAGACTTGGACTTGCCTTGGACACTAGAATTCAAGAAGACTTGAGGTTATAGTCCCCGTAGGTGGGACTCTGGTTTTTTTATTTTATAATTTCAGTGTACAGACAAAGTATGTGAACCTTTTGGAATTTCATGGTTTTCTGCATTAATTTGTCATAAAATGTGATATGCTCTTCATCTAAGTCAAGGGTATTGACAAATATAATGTAGGTATAATAATAACAAAAAAAATCTGATCATGTCTTTTTTGAGAACAACTATAAAAAAGTTAAAAAAAAAAGTAAGTGGACCCTTGAGTTAATGACCTCAAAAAAGCTATTTAAGAAAATGAGTTTGGAGGTGTGGACTAGAGCTACTTTGACTGATAAAAACCACTCAAACTTTTTGAGTTTGCTCCACACAAGAAGAATGCACTTATGTGAGCCATGCCTTGCAAAAAAGAGCTTTCAGAGGGTCTACGATCAAGAAAAACACCGGAGCAAGTCCACAACAGAATGGCTTCAGAAAAACATAATCCGCCTTTTGAAGTCAGAGCCCAGACCTCAACCCAATAGAGATGCTATGGAATGACTTGAAGAGAGCCATACACATGAGACATCTAAAGAATATGACACAGCTAAAGCAGTTCTGCCTGGTAGAAAGGGCCAGAATTAATTCTGATCAATGTGCAGGTCTGATCCACAACTCACAACCTGACCTGAAGCCACAAATTTGATGACTAGTGATACGACGACAAAAATTATGGAAAGACATGGACTTGAGGGCACATGACTTAAGACTTGAGCCGGACTGGCAATGATTTGACTCAAAACTTGACTCTTACTCACTAAAAATTGTCTCATTTCCATACCTGTCATAAAGTAATCAGTTGGAAAAAAATCAAGATCTATCAGTCATCCAGAAACCCATGTTGTCTATGATGCAGGCCATCATGTGATTCACTTTCCTACTATCAATTCCCTTTGAACACCACACATTTCATGGTTCTGATTAGCAGGCATGTCTTTTGAATGCTTTGCTGGCATTAGGATGTTGTAGGTACCTGACTGATCTGGGGAGATATTTGTGAGTGACTTGAATTTGACATATACATTGCACTAAGGTGACATATAGGTCAATGCAAACAGATTCAGTAACAGACAACGAGCATAGACACAAACGCATTACTGGTAAATGCAGTATGGCTTGGCGCTGTCGCGTATCTGTATCTGTGTGATGCTAAGACATTACCCTGTTACACTATATTGGCCATCGTGTGCCAGCTGAGATGTACTGTAGGGTGCTATTTACAGATGTGCTACATTGGTCTTTGCACTCAGAATGTAAAACTATACGCACTGCTCTGATCTTGTAATGATGTAAGAGGCGTTTTGGCCTGGCTACCATTCATGGAGTGGTGGTCATTTCTGCTCAGAAAGCTCTTTAAGAGCCCCGTTGCCAGCAAGCGGGGGTAGGGGCTGGCAGCGCAGTGTCGGCGGGACGGGTGGCCGGTGCGCTCCGCGTGGCGTGAAAGCTGACAGACAGGGGCTGGGGTAACAGTTTCGGGCAGCCGATGGGGAAAAGACAGGCGTCAGAAAAGGCAGACTGTTACTCATATATACACGGAGAATAGTCAGGAGTCCTTTGGAAACCTCTATGCAGAATGTGCACTTGTTTAAAAGTTACAGATTTCAGCTGCGGGAGCCCCTCTTATTGCCTCTCATATTACAGTATATTTTTATGTGTCCTCCCAACATAACACATTAATTGTACCGGTACCTGTATCTGCTTCTGACTTTCAGCAGGCGTGACTATCGTTGTAATTTACCGGTTGTATATTTCACGCTGTTTCGTTAATCTTCCTGCTTTTGATAAACCTGCTAATTTATCTAATCTAGTAATTGACCAAGCTGTGTAAGCAGTAGGAGGATAGTTGGAGTTACGTAAATGAACACCATCTGACATTCAAAAAATAAATTATAGCAATATTTTTACGGTTTTATCTCTTATTTAAATGGGATGAATTAGTAACAGCACTGTAGTGTTACAGTCCTGTTTCCGAGGGTTTACATAAAATATATTAGTTTCATTTGCCGCAGACGTGATGCGATACTGCTTTTTACCGTTGTCTCCTTACCCTCAGAGAGATGGAGTTTTGCCACTGAACCCTAATCCTAACTCATTTTACGGCGATTTTAAGGAGACTTGCATAACCATTATGATCTTCTGAGTTATATGTAGCAGAAGTCTGAAACAGGAGACGCAGTGATAATATCTGTTATCATAATATACAGCATATTTCTATCTTTAAGGTTCTGCTATTTATCAGTTGTTACCCTATATCAAAATAGAAGGTGATTTACGATGATATTCCGACATGACTATTCCTTCTAATAAAACATGACAGGCATCTGCAAGCTTTCCAGAAGGACGTCCTCTTGTCCCAGTTCCCCAGTAGCCCCGCGCCCACATTCCGATTATAGTAATCTATGATTACCCTTATTCTGCCCAATGTCTCCTTGCTAATCCATGACATTTGATTTGGCCTATTCAGTCCTCCTGATCTGCCTTTCTGGGTTTCGAACCCGTTTGCGATTCACTCACCCACTTCCCTGGTGTTTTGTGTCTCTGTGTTTCGGGTCGGTTGTATTGGTTCTGACTGGCTTTTTCCGTAGGCCTGGCCCCTTTGCTTGGCACTGAGGCTGTACCCCCGAGGGTCTGCCATTTGTAACCCTAGCTGTAGGTGACTGTACCACTTCAGGGGCTGTGGTGGCATAGTGGTTAGGGACAAGACTGTGTGATCGAAAGGTTGCTGGCTTGAGGCCACGACCGGCAAGTACCACAGAGATACTCCGAGCAGTGCACTGCTCCCCAGGTGCTGAAATAGCCGCCCACTGCTGTGTCACACTGTCACATACGGGTTAAATCCAGAGGACACATTTCGTCGTTCAAGATACAGAGTCTGGACCCTGAGGAACATTTTTATACCATTGGGGGTACATTAATGGTGTTAGTGCCTTGGGGATGTTCATGAAACCTTTAAGACAATTAGGCCTACCCTTGAGGGTGCAGCCCCATTGACTAGCAAAGGTACAGATTGGTGCCCTCTTTCCCGAGAGTGCAACTGCTTATGAGAACTGATGCGTCACAATTAATTAATGATGAACAAACGTGAGATCAATTTGTAACTAACACTTAATTTGTGGTTAATTAATACAGAAGTAATAGCATCATAATATATTTGTGTCTCTTGAAGTAAAGTGTTACCAAAATTTTATGCTGTTTTCATGGGGAAAATATAGGCAGAATTTTTTTCTTGTTACTTGTTACTGAGGCTTCATTTGACAGAATAAGAAGCGAAATTTAATTTAGTGGGGGATATAAATGTCCCGTTATGTTGTTTGACAAATAGCGTGTTGCAGAATAGAGAAAATGATGCACATTTATTATGTTGTTGTGACAGGATTGATTTCTTAGATTGCTTTATTGAGAAGATTTGTTTACCACAGAAATGCATGTCCTGGGGGTGAATGTTTGCAGTTTGGCTTAAATTTTGGGCCAATTTAAAAAACGAAAAACGATAACAGCCCTTGTACACTGATAAACCAAGAGGATTTAAATATATCTGTGTATATCTGTGTTTCCTAGGAGATTCAGTGCATTTTCTTTGTGGAATATAAGAATTTAAATGGTAAATGAAACTGGTTTCTTAGCATATTTGGTTGGGGAGGATTAATATGAATGAGGTGTTAGAGTGGGTGATCTGACCTAAAATCATCATCACGGTATTTTTCACTTTTGGGACGGTGACAGTATTATATCACTTTAGCTGTGTGTATGCTTCTTATCTGCATCACTTGTACCAGTAATGTGGTAAATGGGGGTCACTGTATAGTGAGGACAGGCCATGGTGAGAATCAGCCCCTACTATGCCATAACAAAGATGTACAACTACTGTAATATTTACTTTAACCCAGGCCCGGCTTCACAGGTGGGCCTGGCCCACTCAATTACAAGGCTGGCCCACCCAGCCAAGAGGAGGAAGTATATTTTTTATATGTAATTGCCCCCCCAAAAAAAATCTTCCTGGCCCACCCTGTTACTGAGAGCTGGAGCCGAGCCTGCTTTAACCTCTCCTCACCATTATGTGGTTTCCAGACCTCAGACTCTGACGAGTGCAGGCCTAGTTAAAAAAATGCTTAGTGACTAGTGTGCTGGTATTACACTGAACCTTGGAAAATCAGCTGCATTCTGTGCATTTTGACTAATAGTGCAGGGAGAGCACTGAATAGAAAAGGTGGCATGGATATGATATTAAAGCATGAAACTGGCTAAAATGTTAACAGATCTTCTCACCTCCTTCTGCCTCTACACCTTTAAGAAGAGAGAGAGTGACTGATAGGCTGTAAAACCAGGCTGCCACATGCAAGGAGCTAGGAATCTCTCAGGGCTTACGGACATTATTCATAACAAGTGTTTTTAACGAATCACCACTGACAGCTTTAACCCTCAATCATCTGACCGCTGACACTGAAAGATGAGTGCTCTTAAACGAGTCAGCACTGACAGCTTAAAGTCACCTGACCGCTGACACTGAAAGATGAGTGCTCTTAAACGAGTCAGCACTGACAGCTTAAAGTCACCTGACCGCTGACACTGAAAGATGAGTGCTCTTAAACGAGTCAG
>JAODKM010000032.1:6719195-6751482 GCA_026780845.1 Petrocephalus sullivani | reverse complement strand
TGCTTTCAGCACCTTGTTGAATCAGTGCCACGTAGAATTAAGGCAGTTCTGAAGGCGAAAGGGGGTCAAACACCGTATTAGTATGCTGTTCCTAATAATCCTTTAGGTGAGTGTATACCTAAAGTACTCGGTTAACATTCAGTCATTTGTTCAAATATTTGGTCTTTTGCGGCACACCAAATATGTGGAGAGAGAAAATAGGTTAAAATTTTCAGTCAGACTATAATTAACTCCTATTTAAAATCTAATGGGCTTCCATTAAATATTGTAATTAGATCCCCCGCCTTGAGCGGCTGCTCCCCACTGACTCCGCTTTCATGGGGCATCACTCAGGCCGCAGGGAAACCATTACAACTGCTGTTTATTGGCATCCTGTCTGCTGTTGATTTTCTGCAGCATTATTCTTCAGGTTTACGTGGCTGGGTTTCCTGGGATTTGGGGAAAATACACATTTTTCACCTATAAAAGTGCTTTGTTTCTCCATTGGGATGAACCCCTCGTAAAACTGTGTGATGATAAACCCTTCAAGTGACTGGGTAACCATGCCAGAAGAGTAGTGTTTTATGAACTCTTTGTTTTAATCCAGTTAGTGGATTAATGACCATCTCCATATGCTTTCAGGACATATAACCATCTGCAACTATCTGCTCAACTATTACCCTGGACTTGACCTCGAGCGCAAGAACTGTCATGGCTTCACAGCCCTCATGAAGGCGGCCATGCAGGGCAGGACAGAATGTATCCGGACTCTAATGCTTGCAGGTACAGTTCAGAAGGTCCTTGGTCCAGCACAACGATGGCTCCAGATCCAAACTCAAATCCAAAGCTAAATCAAAGGCATGCACATCCTCAAGTCCAAATAGAGTGTTTGCTCACAACTAAAGAATCGTGTAGATGTGTAATGCTCAACAAAGGTGTCTGCTCACAACTAAAGTAACATATAAACGCGCAATGCCCAAGGTCTTGCTACCTTCACACACAAAGTAGATTCAGCACTCAGTCGCTTTGTCTTCCTCAAACCTGCAGATTCTCTAGTGTACATAAGCTGTGTTCTCCCAGTGAAACTGAAACTGCACAAGCAGTGTGGTGTAATATGGAATTCGTATTTAAGTAGGGCTGCAACGATTCATCAAGTAATTCGAATAACTCGATTACAAAATGTCCTCGATGCAAATTCTTTGCTTCGCTGCTTCGGTAATCCACGCGATTATGTACTGCTCAGTGATCACCGTGTCGCACACGGAGGATCATTACTGTCGCATAGTCTGCTTATGCCGCGTTACGTGTAGCAGTAGAAATAAACAGAGTGCCGAGGCTGTACAGATCGTGTAGTGACAGCGACATTCCTATTCTAAAAAAAATGTTGGAGAAATTTTCGCCAGACTTCTGAGTCACGGAGACGGTGAATAGTTCCAAACACTGACATTCACGGCACAGAATTATAGTCATTTCCATTGCTAATTACCGGTATGTTGATAAAATAACAGATAAAAAAAAATTATACATTGGCTGTCATTAATATACTAAATACTGTTTTGTTTTATATGTGCGTAGCACTAGTTGTTATTGGTTATCATAATAAATAGTTATGACCGAAGGTAGCTTAGCAGCTATCGAGGCTAACGTCCCCATTTCACTGATGATTTTGTCTAATGACGCAGGGTAACGTTACATATTAAGTTGTTCTGGTTATCAATGGCTTCATAATTAGTTATCTGCACTGCTACCGTTAATACAGCTTATTAAAATATCAGTTTACAGCTCTTCTCGGGTCCCATGGGTCAATGTGAATTTAGTATTAAATTCATGGTTAAATAACTTACATTATTTTGTGGTAATTTGTGTCTGTATTATGTGCTCTTTTTAAGTGCTGCATTTGCAAACAGCGCTCACACATAATGTGTTTTTTTCATGATTATTTCAACTCCCGCATGTTGAATTACTTATAATACCATCACTATGGTATGCAGTTTAACCAATGAGTTGTTCATTTTAAGAGACCTGTTTTTTTCTCTTTTGAACAGTTACTATTGCATTTTAATAAGACAAAAGTATTTCATATCCAATTAATCGATGGAATAATAGAATATAGAATACTCAATTACTAAAATAATTGATAGCTGCAGCCCTATATTTAAGCAGTTGCAGCATCAGAAAGACAGCTACCTTGTACCACATTTTCTCTTCCCTGTAATGATACTGGAGATCAGTAAACCCATAATTACTACATCACCATGCTGCCAAAATATTTTCCACAAACAGGCTTACTGTTATTTTCATTCCGTAAAAGCAAAGGCAAATCCAAATGTTATCAGTTGAAAATAAAAAGTGGTACAATTACATTTGTAATTGTAAAATGACATCATCCGGCTTGTCGGCCCTCAGCAGATGACCCAGACTCTAGTACAGGAGGCTTACAGAAGGCCTCAGAAGTGCCTGATGTATGTCTGGTGAGCAAGCAGGCAGGCATCTGATTTGCAGGGCATGGGTTACAGTGTCATTTGGGTGACCTGGCCTGTAACTTATCTATACAAAAGACAAAAGCAAATTTAAATTGAAATAAAAATGAAAATAAATGGAATGTCCAGGAAGTGTGTGCAAATGTGCATGTATGATAAGTACCATTTTGTCGTATCACACGTGCAGGGTGCTGTTTCACCAAGCGCACCACTAACTGTGGCATAATGACAAATACAAAAATTAATATATCATTCCTTGGATCAGATAAATTTGCTTGTTTATTTGTTTATTTGCTTGTTTTTTCATGTCAATATTATTTCTATAAGCAGTGACACGTTCAAATTGTGTTTTTCGTAATTATTAAGAATGAAGTCTATGTAATTGTATGAATTGTTCAAAATAATGTATAGGAGTTAGTATATTCATGTATTACGCCTTGAAATCGGAAGGCTGTTGGGTCGAGTCCCAGGAGGGGCGCTATATTAGATGGCCTCTTTTCAGCTTTCGTTTTGCTTCCATTTAAATTGCTTTAAGCTGTACAACAACATGTATAGCATTGTGCTAACAGCGTAAAGGGCGTGGCTTCAAGTCCCAGGGAGCACACAGCTGTACCAGTTCCTCCTACTGTAAGAGATACGAGTGTGATTTAAGAAGCCATTGTGTTTTGTCTGCTCCATTAGGGGCAGACCTGGGCGCCCGCGACCCTGGGCGGAAGCTGACATCTTTGGAGTGGGCCGTGTTCACGGGCCGCCACGAGACGGTTCGACTGATGGAGCGTCTGCTGGCCAGGCCCTGCCCGGAGCAGTTCTCCGAGTCCTACAGGCCAGAGTGGCCCCTGCTGCCTGAGCTGGTGGGCAAGGCCAAAAAGCGCAAGGGCTGCCTGAGGAAGGTGACGGAGGCCTTCCGTAGCACTGTCTTCTTTGGGAGGCGCGCGGAACCTCTGGCGGATGGCGTGATGGACCACATGGTGCGCATGACCACGGGGATAGGCAACCCCTTCGTGGCCACGGCCTGCCAGACAGTGTGCCCGAGCAGCCCCCCACGTGTCGGCAAGCGGCGCTACTCCGTGCAGGAGATCTTAAAGAAGCAGCGGGCCGAGCAACTCAAGAACCTGGGGCCCGAGCGACTGGACAGCTACAAAAAGCTGTTCCAGAACTCCCACGTCACTCTGGTGCCCAGGAAGACGGAGCGCAGGGCTAGCCTGCAGTCCCCCCAGGCCCGGGAGCCGGCGGGCGGTGAGCCCGCGGCCCTGAGGCGCGGCAGCCTGCTGCCCTTGCACATGGCGCGGCGTCGGAGCGTACGGCCGGGCGTGGCCCTGCCCAAGGTCCGGGTGACCAAGGCCCCGGCGGTGTCCTACGCGCCGGAGAAGGATCAGAAGAAGGGCGGCACCGTCAACGAGAAGCTGCTGCTGCAGGTCCCCAAGTGGCGGTACAAGGAACTGAGGGAGGAGAGGAAGGCAGCAGAGGAGGCGGAGAGGAGGAAAAGGGAGGCGCTGCCCGAGAAGAAACGCACATCTGCGGGGAGGAGCGCGTGACCCCCCCCACTTCCTGTACAGGCGTTACCCTCGCTGCCGAGCCGAGCCACACACCATGCGGGAATTTCATACTTGAACAAGAATTCATATTTATTTTCCTATTTATTGCTTGGAGAGAAATAATTGACTTTTATAAAACTTTTTATGTCAGAGAGGAAAATCCACTGCTGGTGACCAAAGGCCCGAAAATGGAATTATTTCAAGAGCTACAAATGGACGGAACTAGCATATTTATAAGTAATTTCCATGTGATAAGGCCAAGTTCTTCAAGTCAATAGCTGTTAAATGTTCAGCATGGTGTACTTGGTTCACTACGAATGCAGACTTTTGCCGAAACACTTTTGTTCACTGGCAGACAGAGAGAAAAATCCTACAGCAAAACGAAGACACTATAAGGGCTGAACCATCTTAATGTCTGAATGCCGTGCGCTGTAAGTACCCTGCTTTTAAAATGTAGCGAATCGCTATAAAGAAACACTTCTCATCCTTAGCACCATCTCATCCCCACTTAATGAAATAAATACTGGGCAGCACTGACAGGCCCGCTACTCTCCCCCACAATGAGCCGAGTTTATTAATAGTCAGCAGACGACGATTTAACCTTTCTGGACATTAGCTGGTCGTGCCAGGAACTCTGCCCGTTAGGCTAAGCTGGGCTGTGGCTCATTTATTATCAGCATGTACCTCACAGACTTCGATCTCTACTCTGTTTGTCATCACCGTGCAATTTTACATGAGTGGCCCTACACTAAAGTAACCCGTCAATATCTGCACTGATCTGGACACCCCCCCCGTAGCAGTGGGGTGATTTTTGGGGTTTAACTAAGGGCTACTGGGCAACAAATCTCACTCCAGACTCTTTCTAAGCAGATTGGGTAAATAAGCTCAGTAGAACTAATCATCTCCCAGCCTTAGTGTCTGAACGGTGACAACAGTCTGTGTTGTATAGATCCGCCTGTCCCACTTTGTTTCATCCATGAGCTCATCACACCCAAGGTCTGTGGATGACGTGCTTCTAGAGAACCAGAGAAATCCCTCACCACTCTCATGGTCCTCATGGGAGCAGCGCATCATGAAACCATCCCTCATCAACAGCCAACATCTGCTCCTCGGGCTGTCGTTCAGTCGCGAAGTCCCAAAAAGAACCATCTCAGGAAGATTCCTCACACCTCGTCGTGCTTGTCACAGGAGGGTGTGGGGACATTCGGCTGTGAAAAGCTTTCGGAAGAATCAGGCCTGCGTGAATATTCCTGGGTCTCCAGCGTACCACATCTTCCCCCCACCCCTCCGCTGGCCAGTCAGTGGCTGGGCTGCAGCCGGGGGGGGCGCTGTTGCGCGACTAGTCAGGCCATTCTCACTTTTTAAATGTCTTTGCAGACCGCCGATATGGCAGCGTGGGGACTTGTTTACACTGTTATGACAATGAGACTAAATTCTAGCCACACATGGGGGAAAATGTAACTGCAATAAACTTCAGATGACACTGTGAAGGCAGCACTCCGCCATCTCCGGCGTGGACTGGCGTCCTTTGTGTTGGCCTACAGCTTGATGCCATGTATCCAATGACAGAGAGGCGCTGATAGTAAAAGTGTAACAAATCCCCTGCTTTCGTTAACTCCCAGATGAAAGTGTGTGTGTGTGTGTTGAGAAGCTGGGTGTTCAGTTCCAAACCCAGGCAAAGAGAGAGTCCTCTTATTCTGTAAGCCGAAAGTGTGACTTTTTACAGGTTTGTACGAAGCCTTTCTAAATACATGGCTGCAACCCCCTGAAATATGAGATCAAAGCCTGTGCAGCTGTGGTGCTCAATATCAAATTGTGCGTGCGCACACACACACGCACACACACACACATATATATATTTGTACTCCTGTCTTAGTGAGCATGTTAGCTATAGGAAATAGGAAAAACCCCTACCCAGCCCTGACCTTAACCATAAGTAACCAAACAAAATACAAGACTTCTGGCATTTTTACTTTTTTGATTGAAGTCACAGATTTTTATAAAATT
Source organism: Petrocephalus sullivani (assembly GCA_026780845.1). Classification (NCBI taxonomy): domain Eukaryota; kingdom Metazoa; phylum Chordata; class Actinopteri; order Osteoglossiformes; family Mormyridae; genus Petrocephalus; species Petrocephalus sullivani. The sequence continues at coordinate 6,745,481 of JAODKM010000032.1, read as the reverse complement.
AAGTGGGGGAAAAAAATTCTCACTAGTCATGTTTTTTGAGGATTTGCTATATTTGTGAGGTCTTTTGATCCTCACAAGTATGGAAAAACCTGTATATGTGTGTCTGTGTGTGTGTGATATATATATATATACACATATACACACACACACACACACACACACACCATGCAACCTGGTGTGGCAGACGGACCAGCCGGGCCGACCAAGGAGAGAGACTGCAGAGTGCACTGTGACATTTCATTACCTCTTCAGTCACTCCAGTTTGGAAAACAAAGCTTTTATTATTTTATTCCAACACCAAAGATTAAGGACAATTGCACTTTCTTCATTTCAGATAAAATAGTTAATTCTCCAAAACACAAAAAAGTTTGCAAAAATTTACAATTAATGTCAGAAATTATTAGGTAAACAAACGTTTTCTACATCTTCCTAAGTAAATCAAATGCTGCTCATAGCTATGGCTAATTTCTTAATTTGAACAAGACATTTAGCGTTAATTTGCTGCACAAAGGCGATAGGGGGAAGGGGGGGTCATTGTTTTTGCATGTGATCTCACGGCAGACACCAGCTTGCAGGCGTGGCCCCGTAAGCACAGGCAGATTGGAGAGACCCCGTGGAATGCTCGACAGCTGTCTTGGGAACCTGAGTGAGGACGGGCGGGTGGTGTGGTCCTGACCCCCGTCGTGAGGCGCCCTTCACTTGCGGGGCTGGTGGATGTGCTGGTTGATGTGGTGAGATGGGGGCAGTTTCTCCACCGAGGGCTGGGGCTTCTGATGGGCCACCTGCGCGGCAGCCGGGGTGAAGTCCTTATCGCCCTGCGTCACAAGGTCACAAAGTCAACTTCTGGGATCATCTCCCATCGTCTTCAAGCTCACAATCATCTGAAGGGTCCTTCATGTCACTGGCAAGACTAACCATGAACCAACTGTGAAAAATGTGCAAATGGAGGACACGTAGCCAACAAACTCTCCACATTTCCAGCACAAAACTTCAAAGAAGCTACAGAAAAGTAGGGAGGGGTGGTCCTTCTTGCGGAAGATCTCATTTACTACTAAGGGCCAGTTTGAACTTGAGAAGAGCAGGAACCCAGAGACGAGGCTGACGTCACTAAGCTGGAGCAGGGTAGGGTTAAGATGCACCACTGGTACCTCTCCATGCTTAGCGAGTGTGGGTCCAGTGCAGCCCGATTAGCGGCAGCCTAAGTAATAACATCCCAGACTGCTGGCACTCAAAACTTCTGACAAATAAAACATAAATGGCCCAGAAACTGCGGGTCTTACAGAAACAGGACACAAACAGTTAGGCCTGGAAACCAAGCTTCTATGGACATCTTACCCTAGAAGGTAAAAGCTCCCTTTTCAAGTTAGACCCCTTCAAAAAACAGACAAAATATTTTGGTTGCTTTCCCAAATGCTTTCATCTGTTTTTGGGTGGGAATTAGAAATCAAACACCACAACAAAGCGAGTTATGCCCCTATATGATACACAGACCGATTTTATGTCGTCTGGGGTTCTGGTAAAAAAAAAAATAAAAGTGGTTCAATTGGTCTCAAGTCCCACTCAGAGGAAAGTAAGAACCAGAATACATTTGTTTTCAAATAACTAGACTGTTAAAGCATTTATTTGCCTGTTGGTTTTATATGAGAGCCCTTGCAACTGGCCCTTCATCTGATACGGCCTGTTGTCACCGGGCCTTCCCTAACGATGCTCCCTCACACCCTGACATTTTGGTGCCATGTCCAGAACCAGGCTAAGCCAAACACTCAGCTTGACACACTGCTGTATTTATATGCTTTATATTTATATAAAGCCTCTGGCATCACCATGATCAATCAGGAGTAAGACAATGGGGTATCCCAGGCTAGCACAGGCCAGCCCAGTACATCAGTGTACAGCCCGATAAAGCGCAATTAAACCATGACATCCCTACAGTGAGCCTGACGGTAAGAAGAAGGGATTAAGGTCAGCCTTCAGCAGGGGTGGGAGTGGCTAGTCTGAGGGTTGCAGGTACTAACCTGGAGGGGGAGGCACACATTCACCACTGGGATCTCAGGCTCAACGGCAAAGGACTGGAAAATGTTCCTCCAGATGAAATGCGCTCTCACCCCGCGTTTAAGTGGTTTTTCGATAAAGCACCCAGAACCTTCATGATCATTAAAGTGATCTTCACCGTTGCAAGGTTCTTGTACAATTAACCCCATATAATTCCTGGGTTAAGGACAGGATTATTAAAAAGCCCTTACATCACTATCATCACTATTGTGACCCTGAGACTGTATACAAAGTACACCTGCTTAACAATACCCCAGCTAAACTACTTGTGTGTGACACAAACACACCTTCCCGTCTATTCTAGGGAAGTGGCGTTTCCCAGGAGACTCAAACGCTCACTGCACCTGCAGGAAATTATAACCGTCACTCAGTGGACTGTACAAGACATCGCTGCCGTTTCCTGGCACACTTCCCCGTGCGGTGCAAAATCCGCTAACCTAGTATAGCGGCTCTCGTTCCTTCAAGACACGCCTCCTGCCTTCGCCTGCCTAGCTGAGGCTGACTGACCTTTAGACACTGGTCAGCCATGTTTTTTGGAGCACCATCAGCTACCGGCTTTCCGACTTGGACTAGTTCCTTCCTGCTATACAGTCTGCCCCAGCCCCCCATATCAACCAGAGAGGTTAGGCCCGTTTTAATGATGCATGTGCTTCCTCAGCACTGCTGTAACATCCAGCTAGCATCTGACTGGGTGGTCCAACAGCCAAGACCTAGTCTGACAACCCGCCAATCCAAATTAAAAGATAGAAATAAAAATGGTCGTACCTTTGTAACCACTCCTGAGATGATGAGGGGAGCCTTCGGGGGGCTGCAGAAGGAGAAACAGATTTCAAAGTCAGAGTGTTTCGGCCAGTCGGCAGGGGGGCTTTGGGGGACCTTTCAAGATTCAATTCAATTTAGTGTGAAAGGAGCTACAAAAAGGTTTGACCCAAGGTGCTTTACATGGCTGTTGTGATACATTCCTGCATCATTTATACAGAATACATTCTAAAACTGGGAAAAGGGAAGAGAAAAAGCCAAATGACAATGGAGGAGAAACCTCTGGGGGTCCAAGGTCAACTGCCCCCCCCAGGCATGCTAACATTTTAGAAAGAGTGGGCCCGCTTGCTAAAAGCAAAATGCAAACTATGGTCTAGCCAAAGTCCATCAATGAGTCAGCTCTCCGTGCCTGCCTGTGCTGGGGGGGCAGAGTGATAGCTGCTAGAGTGATCCCTCATTGGAACACAGTCACCGTTCACTTTCCAGTAGGTCTCCTGAAGCACCGGGTTCCGGACCCTCAAATAAACATAAGCAAAGCCAAGGCAGGGACAGCTAGCCGTCATTCGGGAAGCCTCGGTCCCTCACACGCAAGATACCAGCCTGGCAGTTACGGGAAAACTCCAGCGGGCAAACTGCAGCATAATGAAATCACAATAAATAAATAAATACCACCGCTGATCTTAAACGCAAAGCCCCCGAGACTGGCAGAGCAGCATACTTGAATACTTGTACAAACAACCCGTGGGATTTCCACTGGCACGCGGACAGGGGCATCCTAGCCCCAGTGCCTTCCGCCCCTTTAATATCCTGTTTAATTTCGCAAGGCCAACAGACACAAGCAAAGGAAGCCCCCTGTAGCGTGACGCCAACTGTGGAATGTTCGCTTGTGGTGCATCTCTCCAGCAACCAGCAGAGATGAAAGTGTGCACGACAAACACAGGCGCGCGGGACTGATCCAGACAGAGGCTCATTAGTGGGGCCAGCAAGTGATGCACAGTGCCCTCACTTAAAAAAAAAAAAAAAAAAGACATAAACCCCATCACCACCTTCCAGTCACGAAGGTCTGGAGGCGAGGCCCACGGGGATGAGAGACGTCCCACAGATTCGGTAAAGACCACCACAGAGCAGCGGTCTGGATTCCAGAAAACTGCCAAGATTAACAGTGAGGTGCAACACGGTCACACCCGAATGCAGATCTGTGGATTCAGAAAAGGGAGGAGACATGACTCAACAGAAGGGAGAGAGACTAAAACACACACACACACACACACACACACACACACACAACATGCCCTACTAACCCAACACTAAGGATACAATCGACGTGCCAGGTCTGGGCAAGGCGGTGAGCCTTCACACACGTGGTTTACCATGGAGAAACAACAGCTGCATTTCAGAAGCACCACTGTGTATTAATGACTTAAAGTCTAAAAATTCTATACCCTTATCTGAATCAGAAGAGACCTCGTTTACATGCCACTGACTTTGCGGGAACCACAAGGTTATCAGGGAATATTTCATGCGATAAGACATCTCTGGACAATTAGGGGCCTTGAAGACTTTTGCAAGGCTATTTCTACATTATATTACCCTACATAAAAAGCCTGTGTAGGAACATTTGTAAATGGAGCCCAGTTCAGCAGAGAAGGGCCATGGCCGAATTGCCTATTTTTAAGTGCAATTCAGGATTAAAAGCCCTTTGACCTGTATTAAGTAAAAGTGGACTATTTAGTTTAATTAACTGTGACTCAACAGCACACATAAGTACCACCATGGACCCGGACCGCTCTCGGCAGGCGCGACAATTGCATGAAATAGTCTGGCTCCCTGGTTCTGGTTTTTCTTAAAGCTTCACAGCCCATTAATTCTCAGGCGCATGTTCCCCTTACAGTCACAGGAAATTAAAGCGAAACTCCTCACACACTCAACTCTGCAGGCCCTACCGATGCGGCAGGCTGATTGTGTACGTACGTACGTACACACACACACACACACGTTCATCAAATCTGTAAGCTTTAAAAAAATGCAGGAGACCAAAACATAAGCACTAAACAAATGTGAACAAACCACTAAACAGAAGAATGCATGACTACAATGCCCCCCCCCCCACTCAAGTCTGCAATTCGCCATTACTGCCCACTTTTAGCATTTCTTGTCTCCACACTTATCAGTCTCTGCCACGCTGTAGTATAGCGTGAAGTATAGTAGGAGTATCGAGCGAAGAACCAGAAGAGGACTGAGAACGATGTATTGTCGTTATTGGGGGGGGGCATGTGGACACGCTAGCCACACACTCATAAACGTGGGCGTAGGAGTCGGCTTCCTGAAATAACACTCCGTTTAAAAGCATATTTTTCTATTGATCTGTTTAATTAATTTCTAGTTCAGCAAAGGTTTTTATGACATTTTTATCATTCTGTGCCCCTCTATTTCTCCTGTGAGGTTAATTGCCTTTCATTCCTGCTGCTTGGCCGCTATGCAGGGCTCCGTTCACACATTCCTATTGAAGGGATCGGCTCTGCCAAGGACTCTTACACCAGGCCGTTTGTTACCTAACTGGGCTGGGGCTGGATTTGGTAAGCATTTCAGCAACCGGGAATGTCTGTCTGTAGGCCGAGGACAGCACTTGCATGGCACACACTTGGGGAACTGTTTGTTTGGTCCCACCCCTACTGAACAGAAAGGCCAATGTGCAGTTTTAGAATTGGACAACAAAGGCTAGAAGATGTTCCAGCTCGTGAAACGATTTCACACTCATGAACCACTGCAGATCTTTTTCCTAATGACAGCATGGATTAAGAATACACTTTTTTGGGAGCATCCACTTTGTGCATCTACTGAGAAGTGCTTAGAGCACCTTAAGGTGATGATACACAGGGCAACTTTTTAAGAATGTTGCCGGGCAACTGCCAACCAATGGGACAATGGGCAACTTGTCCATTGCCAAAGTTCTTCAATTAGAAATTTGTTGGCTAATTAAAATGGGAAAATGCCCGAGTAATGTTGATCAGTTTGCCCTGTGCATCATCCTTAGTCCACTAGGAGTAAGCATTAGCACTGAGATAAGATCATAGGTTACATATGTAACTGTAAACACTTATCCAACATCTCCACCATGGTGCCTCTACAGCCAAAACAGAGACATCTCAGGATGGTTACTAAGATGCTGGAACCACCATGTCTGGCACCATCATGCTCAGTGCACATGACAATAGGACTAGGGTAAATGGAATGATGTATGTAAACTATGTGCGGTCTGTGTCCAACCCCCCATGTTTGCACTTGTGTACTTAACCTGTACTTTACCCTGTAAGAGTGTTCATACAGCCCCTAAGTTTATGATGTTGCACCGCGGTCCTGGGGAAGCAATGTCTCGTACCACTGCACACTTGTCTATGGCTGGAACGACAATAAAGCCCACTTGACTATATTCAAAACTGCTTAAAAATCAAGCATCTAACCCTCTTCACCCTGTCTGTCTGTGTATGTATTCAGTCACAGCCAGATGACTCACTGCTCTGAGGAGCAGAATGTTCGCATTAATTAGCGAGAGTACCCAATAAACTTGCCACTGAGTGTATATCTGTGTATACCAACAGCTTTGTTACATGACCAGAAAATGACTTAATACAAGCAAAGGAAAGGGCACAAACCTTGTCCTTTGTCTTGCGATATGTTACATATGATACGTGAAATGGGGCAAACATTGAAAAAGAATACCTAAAACCACCAATCACTGGGTACTGCACAAGATTAGGCGATTTACATGCCAGACTGGCACTGCAGGGACGTCCCCTTTCTTTGGTTGTTAGTGTAGGAAGGGAAGATTGAGGAAAAACACACACATTATGATGACAACCGATTTAAGCTACTGCCCAGCATACATGAGCATATGCACACAGCTGACCTGGGAGGATTACTCACTAAGTGCTGTTGGACAGCCTATGGACTAAAGACAACGCAGCAGGCCCTGAAAATGCCAATTAGAGGCCATCTGATACGAGGCCTTAATTAAAATACTGCAGCTCTCTAGCTAACGGGGCCTGTACAGGCGTGAACACCACAGGCAGGAGATGACCGCACAAAGACGGGGCCCTGTCAGCAGATACCCCAAAACGCACCCCCACTCCACACTTCTGCATTTTTATTCAAAGCACTCCTCAGTGTGATCCCCGGCCCCACTAACGATCAGAGGATCTTCGGACTTATTTAACAGAGCCATCAATAGTACCTAGATTAGCCACTTACTGCAATAAATCACAATGAATGTCTTTGATGGGAGGCGAAATTTCAGATTTGCGGTCCCTAATAACGCCTTGAAGGGATCAGGCAAAGCCGACATCGAGGGCCCAGCTCAAAACCAGGAGTATAGTGCGTAGAATGAGGTGCGGGCAGGACCGTGATTACCCCTCACCTGAGCCAGAAAAAAAATCTTCCTTCAGACTGTATTATTTAACATTATTTCCAGGGTGGCATGGTGGGTAACACTCTTGCCTTACACCTCCAGACATGGTAAGTGGTCGCTCAGCTGCGTGTAGCCTATGACAGCGTGTGTGGGTATGTGCCCTGCGATGGCCTGGCATTCCAGGACGTTCCCCAGCCTTGTGCTGCCTGGGACGGGCTCCAGGGCCCCCCTAACCCTGACCGAGAAAAGCAGATGGACGGAATAGGAGTTCCTGACCTCACATTCTGCTCAGCTTTGGGGAATAGAAATTAGATGATAAAGTTTGGTTTTATTTGGCTAAAACCATCTGTCAATTTAAGCAACTGACATGCAGGGCAACTTGCCTCTTATCCACAGACCAAAAAAAAAATCCATAAAATTTGAACATATTTAGGTAATAAAACATGTATAAAGCATCATTTTGAAGTACTAGAGAGAGAAGACTTTCCCGGTATTGCAACAATAACTTCAATTCAGCTTTGCCTTATTACACATGTACAGCACTATACAAAAGGCAGTATAAAGAGATTATTGATATTAAACATCTCTGGCTGAACCATTATTGCAATGTGATTTAAAAAGCTCAACCAACAGATTATTCAGCCGAGGCTCTATTCACTGGCAAGTGGGTCAAAATGCTTGGTCATGCTGTACTGCCAAGCGGGCCTGATGCAATGGCATGGATGGCCAGAAGAGGGCAGCAGCAGACCTTTGTGCAGAGGTGGGGGGGTGGTGGTTAGAAATGAATCAACTCATTTACGTCTATACTCTAAGGGATAGTGCGTTTGCAGCTGAAAGGCATACGAAGAGAGTCTCATGGCTAAACGATAACCTTACCATCTAGCAGCAGATCTCCAGGTGTGTTTCTTTGCATATTAACCGTAATTGACAGCACTGACCAATAAATAATTAACCAACAGTCAGAGTACATCGAACTTGTGTGTCACATAGGGAAGACAAACGAAGAATGCATTGGGCACTGTGCCATAATCTTTAAAGCTGAAAAAAAGATTATCGATTGTTCTGGGAAATATAACAAGCGGTGTAGTCTGATCCCCCGCAAAACACCCAGAAGATGCGGAGATGAGAGGGGCCCGTCACGCGGCACTGATCTGCTCGCTTTCGCTCAGTCTTCTCAAGGGGGCACAGGGGAGGCCGGTCCAAAGTTTGAGATAAGATGGCTGTGATAACAGCTTTCAAACCCTTGGGCAGAACCTTTCCGAAAACAGTTCTGTTTGTGCCAATTAGCGCCAGTGGCCTGACGTTAGCTGGGCGATATCACCATGGCAACAGCTGAGCATGGCTCTCATTTGCCGTCGGCTCTGAGGTCTCAAATGTAGCAAGAAAAATAAAATAAAAAAATACAAGAAAATATAAGAATTAAAAAAAGAGAAAAAATAAAACTGGCCTGGGAAAGGCCGGAACAAAAGCGAAATGGGCTCAGCCAGTACACCTAGGACACACTCCCAGAACTTCTGCTGAAGCTTATGTGGAGGACAGCGTAAGATGCCATGAATGACAATGACATTCCTGTGACACCTCAGAATCACCACTGCATCCATCACCCTCTCCTCCCCAAACGACCCCCATGACAGTCACACATAACGGTACTGGATTTAACGGCAACTACAACCATCAGTGTAACACCCTTCTTATGGGTGATCAAATTCACCTCACACCTGATCCACATAACCAAGTGGAAATACCACACAAGAGATCGAGACATGATCCAGAGAGCTCCCCCACCCCCCCACCCTAAGTGGCAGTGTGTGGCTAAGCAGGTTAGGGCATGGTGCCTGTGACCAGAGGGTCACTGATTCAAATTCCAGGTCTGCAGAGAGATTTTGCCATTGGGCCCCTGAGCAAAGCCCTTAATACCGAATCGCTCCTGGGTCTGATCCTGCTTTCATAAAAAATATAAATAAATAAATCGCACAAGTTGCTTTGGGTAAAAGTGTCTGCAAAATAAAATAAAAAAATAAAATTGACACTGCAACAGAAGTCTCTTACCATGAACAAAGTGTGCATTTAACCTTCTACAATGACACTGCCAGGAGCCCTTCATCTGAGCTCAACTCAGACAGCTATAATTTTATTTTTTAAATGCTAAATGCCCTTCTTTGATAACTGCTGTGTGTTGGTCGAGACTTACACACATACCCTGCCCTTCAACGGCCAACAAGTCTCTTGGAGGCCCCAATAAGAAAACCTGTCCTCCAGCTTCCAACATCATAATCTTACTAAGCCCAAAGAGCCCCACAGGGGCGTGCCATGGGATATAACTTACTAAAATGTAAGGAGCGTGTAATTCTCGTGTATTCCGGTAAACTGGGCCTGTAATTGAGGTCATCTACGTTGGATACCACACCCATTGGGTTTCCAATGTCAGCCTGTACTCTACGGGTAAAAGTAGAGCTGAGCAAAGGAGAGATAAATTGAAGCAAATGTTTCGTGACAGTTAACTTGCATGTAGTGTCATGGAGTTAAAAAAAAATAATTAAAAAAAAATACCACATAGTGGTAGTCTTTGGTGATGTGGCACAACATGACAGATGTTCACAGATGTACCGTCCTGTCCTGATAGCAGTTGAGTCAACGTTGTGTTTTTTTCCCCCTTTTAAGCACTTGAAATGGAAAAAAAATGTTCTATGATGAGTCTTAACTGATAGATAAATCCCTCAATGAAGTCATAAATAAAACTGATTTAAAGAGGCCCAGAATTCCCTTTGCTGTAGAATGCAGGTGAAATGACCGGCACAGTCTCTTGGCTTGTTTAAGCACAGGTTTTGTCAACTGACGAGCACATGGCGAACACGGGCACATGCTCGGCCGTCAGAAGCCACACAACAGAACCGCAGAAGGCGTTCCGACGCAGAGATGCGGCACATGACCGTCAGCCAGGTGCGTGGAGGGTAACGGCGTGACCTTTTCAAAACATCGGACACCTGCCGTTGACTCATGTTTCTGGCCTTGATGAAAACATCGTTTACCAGCCTACTCTCCCACACCACCTCCCTGGGGTGCGGGACCACCCCTGACCTCCATCACAGCCTCTGCCAGGCATCCAGTCAGAGTGGACCACAAGCCACAGCCTCTCCATCACAGTCAGAGGGTCTGGCTGTTCTGACGGACCTTATATGAGGAGCACCGATGGTGCCCTGACCCATAAGCCGCTAATAGCAAGCACAACCCAGCCCCTACCGAAAAACCCAACACAGAGGTCTCAGATTCAGTGATGGAACGGCATTCCAATTAAGAGGAGCAGACCACGTCATCGGGGCCGGGGGGTATTCTGTCCCACGAGCTCCACCCCCCCAACCCCATTCCGTGCTCAAATTTAATCCATCGGAAAAAGCCAAATTGCATCTGACAGGCGATCTCCAGACAATCCCGCCTGACTTGCTCCAACAAATGTGCAATTCTTCCAGCAGCCACCTGGTCTCCTGTCCCCCGCAACCCAGTGCCGCAGCCAGGGGGACAGGGAGGCGGGCTGAGGTGGGGCGGAGCGGGCAAGGCCTCAGGGCCCAGCCGTCATTGGACGGTCCTACCCCATAACGAATGGACAAAACCCGTGACAACGAGACACAGTCAGGTTACACATGGGACAGGCAATCCCACACATCGGGCCCCCGACGGCCCCGTGGATGACCCCACCCCTCTCCAAGGAAGCCAATGGGTTCAACGCAGTCCTATGTGACAGATCATCTTTAACTAAACATGCCATCAAAGGGGCTATGCAGTGTTTATATAAAAACAGAGCAACACTACGATCTCACATTGAAAGTTACTCGAGAGCAATATCGTAATCACTGGCTGACTGCACTCCTGTTTTAGACTACAGAGGGCTTTCTGTTTGTCAGTAGGGGTCAATTTGACCTCTGCTGACAATCTGCCATTTTCTTTATCTTCAGTTCCAGTAAGTCAGTTCCCCTTCAGAAAGTGGACTGGGAGAGAGATCGGAAAAAAAGAAAGAAAAAAAACACGCCGGGAAACGTACAAACATTTGCCCACTGCCGGAAAGTAAAATTAAATGAGCTCCAAGTGAAAGGTGGCTGTGTGTGTGACGTATTCAAAACTGAACTAGCAGAAGGGGACTTTGGCAAAGATTCTAAACATCCTGCCCCTTTCCCATATGACACGTATTTAGCCATTTCCGGCGCTCCAAAAAAGCCCAGGAGAAGACGAGCACCAGCTCCCCTGAGAGATCACATCACTGTGCTGCTTACGCCCGAGCGGGGCACAACAGCCAATCACAGGCTTGTCTCAAGCCTTCGCTATTCAAAATGCACTTGCATTTTACACTTGTTTCCTATTACAATATAGGGAAACGTGCCATATGACATAACCTAGTTAAAGGTTACCAAAAAAAAAAAAAAAAAAAAAAATTTCATGTGGTTTCATGAAAGTGAGTTTACACTAAATCACAGAAACCATATTAAATTAAGGGCACAAGCATCATGTTCAAAGAAGACCTTGATTTACAATAAGTTTAATCCTCTATTATTCATTCAATATTATTACTTTACCCACCCAAATTTAAGCACTGTCCATTACTCTACAAAGAACCAGTGTTTAAAATTGTAGTTTATTTAATAATACTAATAATGTGTATTTAAAAAAAGAAAAAAAAAGCTTACTCTTCCAGATTTAAGACTATATTCTTCAGAAAATAATTTTTCCAAAAAAAAATAAATACAAAATTTAAAATTAAAAAAATGCAGACAAAAATGCAAAAAAGGCTCCAAGGTACACAACTGCACAGAAATGCAAGGAAATTAAAAAAAGTTAAAGGCAGAAGTTTTTCTGTTTTGCACTACCAGAAACACACTACCAATAATGTGACTAGGAATCTGGGCGTCACAGCTCAGGAACACATCTACGCCATGCAAACATCACCTACGGTCAACAGCAACGGAAAGATTCATTCAGTTCTAATGTCATGCATGTCAACGTGCTACTGAATGACAAAAATGTAATAATTCCATAATGGCTGAACTGTTTTGCCTACAAGCAGCAATTAGTTGCCAACACATGTACATGCAGATTTGAAAATGAATAGTAATGAAAATGCACATAAATGTAACAGATTAAGATGTACAAATCTGAGGACTTTCCCCTCACTCACACTAACCACGCTGAAATGCCCGGATAACAGTGCACAGCAAAAATATGGCATATGCCATGTGACACACTTAAAAAAAATATAAAGTAACAACCAGGTTTCCAGCGCCTGGGGTGCTCGCCTCCCCAGCGGCAATCTGTTACGATCCATCCTGGCAATCATCTATTAAGCCGAAGCAACAAGACGGATCGTGCGCCCGGCGAGGGGGGCAGGAATTCACCTGCAGTGTGGACTACAGAACCAGCAGACCAACAGCTTCTGCTCACGCGTGGGGTTTCTGAGGCCTGGGGGCTGATTAAGAGGAATGAGTCACGATGGGACGAGGGACCCGTGGCTCAGGAAGAGAAGGCAAAAGGAAGGGATCAACAGACACACACACACACACACACACTCTTCAGCAGCAATATTGGCAACGCTACAACAATTCAATATGACCTCAAACAAACTCAACAACTCCACCCCCCCCCTTTCACTGACAATGAGAAAACTGTAGCCAGAATTTTCCAGAAGACAATCTGACTGGAAACACAAAAGCCCCATTTACATTTGGTTTTGAAATGCATCTCATGCCATCAGTTCACAGGCGGACAGCACTACACTGAAGTGTAGGTGACCAGCTAGACGCACTGGGATCCGATCAGTCAAACCTCTTGCCTGGGTAGGGTGGTATGAATTTGACCGTATCTTTCGTAGCGTAAATGCTGATATATCAGAGTGCATCCCAGACAAGGACGTCCCTAACTGGGTGGGCCCATCTGACTTCCTAGCAGAACTTACACAGACAGTAGTGATTCTGAAGGCAAGGGGGCAGCTGGATGCCATGAAGACGGCTGATAGACACAGATGTTAGTGGCGATGTTTCAACCGTTACCCTGCGATCCGACTACCCAAGATGCAGTTTAAAACCAAGTGTAAACAGGACCGAATACTCAACGGGGGGATACAAGGGAGACGGATTTTCATTTAAAACCCATCTAAATTTTCTGAAAATCTTACCAATATTTAGCTAGAGCATGGAAATAAAGGGATCCACTCGACAGCAGTGGGAGATGCAGAACGATAAGGAGAGTGGGATTCCTCCTAGCATCCGCACAAAGCATCCCCCACCCGAGCGCAGATAAGACCCCAAGCCCCGAGTCTCGCTTTCCTTCCAATGGGATTTAGCTATCGGGCCCAACTGCTGATGCGATCTAAACCAGAGTGGGCGGCCACACTTTCCAGCCAACGGCAGATTCGATACACTTCTCCCACAGGGAAAGTGCTCCACGAAGACAAAGCACCAAAGCAGCCACCGTGTTACTAAGTGGCATGAGAATGGTCTTAACAGGTTTTCCCAGCATACAGCACAGGCCGGATGAAGTCTTTCATTCAAAATGTTTAAAGATCTGACACGCAACCTTAATGAAAGCTGATTTCTGTTTAAAAGTTGTGTTTGTTTCCATGCAAGTATGTGCGTCGGGGGGGGGCATTGCGTAAAGGATAAAAGAACTTACGAAATACTATGATACTCCTGCCAGAGAGAAAGCTACAATACTACTTCCTGAGGACTTGGTGGCAGACACACCCAGGCCCTTTCCCTGCAAGAGGGGAATCTGTCTGTTTGGCTCTGTGGCACAGTGAGCTATTTGGGGACTAAGACAAGGATAGAGTAAGGCTTCCCCTGGTTCTAACTTTTAATAATAAAAAATTATTTTTTTTAATAATACTTAATAAAAATGCACCAAAAGCAGGAGGTGAAGGTTTGGAAGAGTATTACTCGTTAAGGATGATGGTGAGGTGGTCCTTTGTGTACAGCAATCTGCAAAAGGCCAACACTCTGGGCCGGGTGGGAACTGCACACCTGCTCAAGGCCCAACTTGGGGAAAGAAAAACCAAAAGGCAACCAGGTGCGGGAACTGGTCATATGGGAAAGGAGTGCTTCAGTTTGGCCTTGACCAGCCTTCCAAAACGGTGAGCCCCAAGGGCCGAAAGATGGCGAAACTTTGCAAGCACACCAGGCTAAACGCCCGAAACACGGTCCAAGGACAAAACAATAGTTCACCAGTGGTAGCAAACAGAAAGGCAGCAGTTATTTTTTGCAAATATGACTCATGTCTTTGGAGAATAGAAAACATTTGTCCTTGTCTGACATGCTTTGTACCATCTGAACGTATGTCTGCAAGGTAGGAGCAGACAAAATTAGGAGTTGAATAAATTCCTTTGTCCTCTCGGTGATAAATCGAGGCTCCTCGACTTCCCATTACGGAGCATAAGGACATAGACAGACGGAAAGGCACTCATTGTGCCTAATGTCAGCATGCTTACCTGAAAAAAAATCCCAGTAATTACAGGGTAAAAAAAAAAAAACCTGAACAGTGCATGATTAAATATGATTTATAAAGCATAACCTTATATAACAATGCATTTTTCAGGAATGATAGGCCTACTCCTTACTGGACCTATAAGAGTATATTTTTAAACCATGTAATGAATATTAAAATTGTGTATTTTGAGACATTATTTTCCTTTCCACTTCTTTCAGATGGCATTTTCAAATACTGCTTCATTACAGTCATGCAAAGAATACTAGCCGTGTGAATAAATGCCAGCAAAATACCACCAGTCCCATTTATTATGAGCTATTTATGCAACATTAAATTGTCTACTTTAAGACTGCTTCCTGTCTAATCACTTCTTTCAGATTCCATGTTAGGACATCGATTCTTTTGTTATATTTTTTGGAAATAACCAAACGGACTGATGGTATTTTAGACGCAAAAGCAGAGGTCCCAGACCTACAGTGATGACAGCCTGCACGCGGCAAACAGATGTTGCCCAGAGTAATGCCAGTACAGATGTGCTGCCGCAGCCTCCGCAGGGGCCTTTACCTGCTGCTCTCAAACTCCTTGCTGTCCTTATCCGGCACCGGCTCCGGGCCACTCTGGTGCTTCTGCACTATCCTCATCCCACCGGCCTTCACTGTCACGGGAGATGAGCCAGAAATCAGTTTGCACGTCCCCTAATGGCAGGGTCACAGCAGCCCTGCTCCCAGGCTACGGCCGAGCCCTCTGCATGTAACAAAGTCATTAGGGGCCATTAGGCGTGCGTGCAATCCTACTATCAAGCTTAGATCAACAGCCAGCACAGCCATATAATCTGCTCGGCGTCGGCACGGGCTGGGTGGCGTCCATCGTGTCCTGCATGTACACGTACGCCTTCCCGGGCCGAGAGAGCCCCAGAGCCGCCGGCACCTGCATGCAAATGCCATTTATCCGCTAATTACAGGCAGTAACGGGGCGCTTAGCGTGGCGCGCGGACCTGGGCCCGCGAGGAGGGGGGGTAATAAGCGAAAGTGAGAATGCGGTTCGGGACCGGGGGCCGGGTACCGGGAGACGGAACCGGCCTGCGGCTAGCGGGCTAACGGGGCCGGAGAGGCAGCCATGGGCTCTGGCGCAGCTCGCGGCATGCAGCGTCGGGCCAGTGCACAATAGTGATTATTATAATGGTGATAACAATAACGATGCCATAACAACAATAATAATAATAATAGTAATAATAATAACAGTAATAATAATAGTATCTCAGCAGAAGCCGGGCCAGCCAGGCACCCCAGGGGCGCCGCGGGTCGCAGCGCCTAAGGCACGGAAGCCAGAACGCAGCACAAGTCGGAGAAGGCAGCAGGCGGACTCGGAAATCACGGCTCGGCTCGGTTCGGTTCGGCCCGGTTCGGTTCGGCTTGGCTCGGCGCGGTCTCGCTCCCGACCCGCCGCGCGACATACAGCACGGGCTTAATACCAGCAGGGGGGTGTCCGGCTTTCGTCCCCGGTCTCTCTTTCGGCGGCGAAGACATGTCTGCGGGAATGAGGTGAGACGCGGCGCGTGGCGGGGTGAATAGGCGCGTGCGCTCCCCCCCCCGGCCCGAGGTTCGGCTGGCTTCCGTTCGCACGGCGCGCGGCGCACTTCGGGCGGCACCGTCAACGTGGCTTTTCCCGTCTCGCTGTTTGGCAACACCGGCCGCTGACGTCACAGGATGCGGTCAGCGGCGCCGCGCATTGGCTGGCGCGGACGTCGCGCTGACGTCGGGGGCGGGACGAGCGGGCGCGTGGGGCGAATGATGTCTTCGCTAGCTGTGGCCCTAACTGGTAGTATAAGTCAATATTAAATATTAACATACCATAAGCAATTTGACTATTCCATTAAATCCATTCTTTGAAGAAAAAATAATGAAGTAAATTATAAATAAAGCGATAAGCAATGGACTTAATGTTTTA
The DNA here is from genome assembly GCA_026780845.1 of Petrocephalus sullivani. NCBI lineage: Eukaryota > Metazoa > Chordata > Actinopteri > Osteoglossiformes > Mormyridae > Petrocephalus > Petrocephalus sullivani. Next base: position 6,728,854 of record JAODKM010000032.1, on the reverse strand, counting down.
ATGCACTATTAATGGTTACTTTGCATCTTGCCTTTTTAGAAATGTACTACAAAGCTTAAATTTGGTTTTAACCTGAATAATCTGCCTTGAGAATCTGACCGATGTAAACATTTCAGCAGAGTTACATCCATTCATTTCCTGTACCCACTCAGCTTGCGTGGGATTGCAGCAAGTAAGGAGCCTAAACCAGGCAGCATGTACACGCACAGCCATTTAGTGACATTACTGTCTTTGATCATGGGGATACCCCTATGGGGGGCACGGAAACAGCACAAAGCCAGGGCCTGGGTGCCCACTCAGCCACTGTCAAACTCACCAACTTTCTCAAATACGTCTGCTTTGAATGAGCTTTCTCAGAGGAATGTCCGTTTACATACTTCTGTCTCCATGGCTATTTATAGTTTAAAGTTTTCCTTGTGCGAGATTCTCTTACAGATTACCATTTAAGGTCACTTTAAATTTGTGGATAACGTCAGTCCGACCATGTCCAAAGTCTCCAATGTTGCCTAGTACGTCAGCGGTCAGCTTTTGCATCTCTTTAAAGGCAAACAGACTGCAAACTGTCACTGAAACAAGGCAGAACTGCCAACAGATAATTAATTCCTCATTAGGGATGAAGCAAAGTTGGACATGCTGGTCGGCAAGCCCATTGCCCACACTGATAATGAAATTCTGACTCGCTTTGAGGATGTCACAGACAGTATCTGACACCATTACTGCTGGCTGTATCACTCCATGTGCCGGGGGCCTTGCCAGTCATACCAATCCAATGGCAAGCTCTTCAGAAACATAACGGAAGCTACAGCCAATTCTTACACTGTATGAGGGGACAGAGCGATGCCAGACAACCAGTACCATGGGCTCATGTGTCAGATTAGCACAGTGTTAATGGAGTCAAGAAGGCTACCCTGAATACGAAGGGTTCACTGGCACGATAGGACAAAGATGCCTATTTAGCCACAAGGACTAACAATGTCCAAAGGGCATTCAGCCTCCGGAAAAATCCACTGGACATTCATTCTGTGTAGTTCTCTTATCACTTCATTTGCAATTAAGTGAAGCAGACCTCACCACCACATGTCTGCTATCAACTGCTAGCCCCCTGACAGGCAAACACCATGCAGAGATGCTGCTGAATCCTTGCATGCAGCTATGGAGACACACCTGTCACTAGAGGGCATGCCTTCCGACAGGAACTCTGAAACGCTCATTTTAAAAGTGACCCGTCAGCCTTAAAAACCTCCGTGACCCAAATGTGCCGCGTGCACTGCATTATTGGAACTAGACAGCTAATACAACTGCAAATTGATGTAGAACTTCCAAATCATTAACTGAAAATACTTTCAAATATATCCTAAATTTGTAAATATGTATAAATGCAAATTCCCAAAGAATTTCCATGAATGTCCAATATTCCAGCATTCCACAGTTATCTTTTAAGAATAATAACTGAAAGAAAAATATAATGGAATAGAATACAATAAATACATATATCTTAACCCTGGTGGATCACAGATATGTTTATCCTGTTCCTAAAAAGCCTTTGGCTTGGAGCGAGCAGTTGCCTGCCAGCTGATTATATATAGATGTGTTTGGTTGTTTCCTAGTTTTGCTGTGTAGTGCTACTTGATATTCGCCCATCACTGTAAATCATGGTGTTATACATCAAGTAGTCCAAAGGCCCCGGCGTGAAAACTCTCAAAGAGGAGTATATGTGTGAAATGTTGGACTCGCACGTGGTATGCTCGCACGAGCTCGCACCCGAAGAATATCATTGTGAGGAGGCTGGCTCTTTTGGTCGGGGTTTTGGTGGAAGCGTGCCGGGGAGGTCAGGCCAGGCTACTCTTTCAAGGTCTTAGTCTGTAGGTCATTCTGGCAGATACCCAGATGTTTCAAGCCAGCTGGGCGATATAATCCCTCTCGTGTACCATGGGCCTTCCAACTGCTTATCTTGGACAGGGTCACATGGAGGCCTGGAGCCAATTCCAGGCAGCATTAGGAACAAGGCATGGAACACCCTGGATGGGATGTCAGTCCAGCATAAACTAGAGGCAATTTAGATACACCAGCTGCATGTCTTTAGATCGTGTGAGGAAAGCCCAAGAGCCAGAGAAAAAGGCACATGCTACGGGGAGAACATGCAAGCTCCATACACAGTCCTACCTACGGATAAGGGTGCTACCACTATAGCACCCTTATCAAGGAAGGAAAGAGAGACCCAAATGTGATATGGCCTCTTAAAGCCGAAGTTCATTATTAACTAAGTTTGATTCAAAACTTGAAAGAGCTGTGGGGTTAAGCAATAACATGGACCTCAACGCGGGCGGCCTTTACCACCCTAAAATCCTGCTGAAGTTTTCCTGATACAGAGAGAGGGTGCTATATAATGATGTCACACTTTGAGGAACTGCAGAAAGTAGAAATAGTGAATAAGTTCAAAGCTAAAAAAAAAAAAACTGAAACACTAATTCTGCAATAAAATTGCCAGATGTAATTTCAAAGTGAGAAGAACTAGTTCCTGCTCTTCTGAGCTTTATACTTTGAGAAAGTAGCTTGCAATCAGCCATTCCAAAGATGACAGCTCTGTTAGAGGTATCTTCATCATTTTGACATGATACCTCTGGAGATGTCATATTATTGTGCTCCAGGAGCATTTGGCAAGGCTCCCACCCCTTTGCTCAGTGGGTGTCCTATGAACTGGTCTTAGTCTGAAAGTCTCTATTCTCTAAATACTTACAAAGATAATATTTTCTTAAGCCTGTTTCAACAAAGTTATAGGCATTAAATTGGTTATTTTAATATCACTATGGCCCTGCCACAGAAGATAGATGGTCATAGGTTTGACCTCAAGCATGATATGCAATGTTATATATGCAATGTAACCCTAACGCATGAAGTACACCTTTTTGGGTATATTCATAGCATTGTTGATTGATGTTATTTAACATCTAAGTGTCACTTGTCATAATCCTTTCATGGTTAATTAACTCCAATTATATGTTATATAGGAAGAATTCTTGCAATTCATATTCCAATATATGCCATGAGACCCTGAATTGAATAAGTGGTTAAAAGAGAGATGGGTGGATGGATGAATGGAAAATCCAAAATACATCACTAAGTGTGAGTACTGTGGACTTTTGGTCATTAAAAATACATCGGAATTTAAAATTCTAAAAAACAAAATTATTGTCCATACATTCAAATGTAACAGCTCTGCTCCTGAGTATGAGAGTATGTTGTAAGGATTGATGTGTTACATAATTGTGCAAGAGCATGGTCACTCATATAAATAATTTAGGTTTACTCTATTGATTGGCTTGTTAAAAACTGAAAGGCCCTCCATTCAGCCAGCAACAAATATCCATTTCTGATTAAAAGCATGCTGGCTTTAAACAAGCCCACAATAGTGGTTGCTATGCGGTTGCTATGTTATATGTCACTCTGTTTTCCCAGGGAACAGGATTGTTTGTGTTTTGGATGGTTATGCTTGTTTAGTGAGTTGCTTCCACACTTGGCCTGCTGGGCGTTGCTGGAGTGTGGTGTCAGCTAAAGTCTGTTCAGATAAAGCCCCGTGGCTGACATAATTTTAGGCTCTACATGGCATGAAGACTGGAGTATAAGCTCATGGTAGCATGTCTACAAGGATCCAATGTACTGGCCTGAGGAGAATAGCAGTCCAGTCATGCACCACATAATGAGGTTTCAGTCAACGACGGACCACATACAACGGTGGTCCCGTAGGATTATAATGGAGCTGTTGCGCATGTAGCCTCCGGTATAGAGACAAGCGGTCACAGAAGATGGATGGATGGATGGATGAAAAATTCCCATTACTTAGCGACATTGTACTTGTTGTAACATCCTAGTGTATTGCATTTCTCACGTGTTTCTGGTGATGCTGCTGTAAACAAACCTCGCTGCTGGTAGTGTAAAAGTGTTGCACGTATAATTATGTACAGTACATATCTGATAATGATAAATATCATTTCCGTGCATACTATACCATACATTTAGGCTACACTGTATAGCCTAGGTGCATTGTAGGCAATACCATCTAGGTTTGTGTAAGTTCACTATGACGTTCGCACAACAACGAAATTGCACAACAATGACGCTTTTCTCAGGATGTATCCCTGCCGGTAAGCAACGCATGGGCCGAGTGCTAAAGACGTTTACACATGAGGTCACACCTATAAAAGGCAGCGGTTTAAGTCCAGATTTTTCAAGGTGGGTTACACCAGCTCAGTAAGTTTGCGTCTTCTGGCAGGGGCTGGGGCTGCTAATTTGAACCCTGTGCCACACTGAATGGGGGATCCCAGTCACACTAGTCAGGACAGAAAAACCTCAACATGACAGACAAATGAGTATTGCTTTTTTTTAACCTTAATCTGTTTCAGTGTTGTATAAAAGTACTGGTCTACATAAATATGGTCGCTGAAAAGCCCTATTTAAATTGCTGACTTATTCAATGCACCAGTGTTTTTAATCAGGGGAGGTGTAATAGGGAGTATAGCTGGTGTTGAATTCAAGCCAGACATCCTGCTGACTCACGTCCCAGGGGCGCTCTGATGTCTTCCAATAGGGTGCAGAAGGCCCTTTTCCAATCTCATTTTCACGTTTTTCGATATTGTAGAAGCGAATGTGTCACACCACTCTTATTGTACATTAATATCAAGAATGACCAACTTTCACCTGGTAAAGTGTCATCAATACCGCAAAGGCCAGAAACCTAGGGAAATTGAATAGTGGCTGACAATAGGTTTCACATATTTACAAATGCTGCAGGGATGTTATAATTTTTTAAACCAAAAATTTGGAATTTTTAATTAAAAAGTAGTATTTAATTAAAAATATATACACATTCACACACTACCAGATCCACCTTTTGCGGGTGCTTCTAAGAGGTTTTTCAGTAAACAGAGGAGCAGCACATTCCTCTTGCCAGACCCGTTGCTTGAATAGCGCTTGGGGGCTGCAGTCTTTAGACCAGGGGGGTCAAACTCCAGTCCTGGAGGGCTGGTGCCCTGTGTAGTTTAGTTCTTTCCCTGTTCCACCACAAATGATTGAGCTGAAGAGCTGTGTGGTAATTAGCAGAAGGAGCTGTCGAGGCGCTGAATCAGGTGTTAAACAAGGGTAACCCCAAAAATGCAGGGACTGGAGTTTGACACCCCTGCTTTAGACCATGGCTCAAGGTTTTGAAGCTTGGGTTTGGCCACCAGTTGCTCTTTCAGGAAAACAGCCCCAATTCTTCTAAGATTCATGTGTTAGTAGCTGAAAATTTCCTTGGAGAGTTCTAGTTTCCCTTTGCTTTCCTGAAAGCTTACATTTCTTGTCTGATTGAGGAGTGGGGCTCGCCAGCCTATTCAAACAGATTTTTTGTTAGCTTCCTTTTTTTTGTGCTTTTTTGTGCTATTTACGGTCTATAAATCACTTCATAATGCTACTTTTGTCTGTAGCTTCACCACCTTACCTGCACATTCACTGATTGAGCAGCAAGTTCTGAATGAAGCCATACTGTGGCTTTTATCCTGAAAATCCTGCAATCACTTGAACGGCGCACACATGGAGGCCGGGGGTTAAGGCACAGTTATCCTCCTCGTTACGGCGACTCACATCACCTGTGTCAGGTTACGTTTTCTACCTGCCTTTTTCTTTCCTTTTCATTTTTGCAAACACCATTATGAAGTTATACTAAAAGCACCTCTTACTTTATGTCAAAAAGAAAACGACGAATAAATTATGTCGCTTTTTTAACGCAAGGCTATAAATGTTTTTACAAGTTACTGCATGTGAAATTGATTGTGAATTGAAAAAGAAAAGGTGTATAGTTCTGGCGGCTCAGATCAACAGCAACCCCTTTACAATCCCTGCAGCTTGGGGTCTGATTTAATTGCTTTTTCCAAAGAAAATGGCCAGTAACATCATTATAAGAGGCCTGAGATACCCACAGGAATTGAAGTAACAATATTCAGACCTTTCCCAACAATTGACAAGCTTTTTGGCATAAGGACAAAGGTGTGTAGGATATCTACAAATTCCCATAATAATCCCATGGGATGATTATTAGGTCTGAAATCATTAGTCAAACTATAGCCTTGCATATGGGTACACACATCAAAGCATTTGGGTAACAGAAGTAATCTACGATAAACGTAGATATTTTTGATATTATCACATGTGCTTTGATAAGTATCTCATCGTTCAGCAGGTAACGGATTTCTGTTCACACTGTGTCTGTGTAGGGCTGAGCAGTTGATCGAACTTTGATTTCGGTGATAATTTTGGCTTCCAGTGATGATCGAAACAAATTTGATCACTGGTTATTGTGCAGCATTGTGCCCCCTTAGTTTCCTGCATTATAAAACCAGCGCGCCCCCCTCCAACCACGTTTTATTTGTTTCCAAGTTGATTTATATTTACAGTTCAAGGAAATAAGCTGTTAGTTCAATAAATGCATAAAATTTCCAAAATCAATGAGTAACCATATTAAATAATCATGATTATGATTGTCATAATTGGGCAGCCCTATCTCTGAGTCAATAATCCAAAATACATTATGTGTAATAAATAATTTAATTTTAACAAAGGATCAACTATGACCACTAGAGGGGACACTGCAACCTCTTAAAGATTGCATCCTTACATGAGCATTAATCACAAGGAACGCTCATATACAGAAAATTTAGGTACATACGGGGTCAGTGAAGGAACTAAATTTAATGTAGCGTACATTTTTACAGGCAAGTCTGTCCTCAAGCATGTTACAGTGATTTGCAGTAACTTTTTAGAGGGATTACAAACAACAATATTGAAAAGCTGAAAATTATTTGCTGCCTCTTTCAATTAAGGAAATCAAGTTGTGTGCCTGGAAAACATTATCTATACAAAGACAAATGATAAATGCCCCTTTGAACCTCTTAAAATGTCTTGATTGTGGGTGACAGAAACTGGGGATGAGTGTTTCAGTGACTATGAATCCAGCTTGCGTATCTATTATTAGCAATCATTAATTGTGCATTCACCTTTAACCATATTGCAAGTACTATAGGCGAGTGATCACAGTCGTACACCTCAACCCAAACTCAGATTTACTTACTTCTGTGTTATGGTCTTTTTATGGTCAAAATTAATGTGTACGTTTCATTTGACAGCTGATTTTTGATGATGGTGACTTCTCTTTTTTCAGAATGATTCAGAATTAATAGAGAATTATAAGACAATTATTTTCTTAATCTGCCTACTAGAGTATGAGCTGGACTTCAAATACTTCAAAGTGATAAAATGGAGGCTAATGATGACTCACTCCCGCCGATCACGAAAGAATCAATTTCGGTTTTGATGAGGATGAAGGTGTTTTAATTGTTTCATGACGCGGCTTGTTGCTATTATCAGAGAGGCCATCTGAAAGAATGTGTGGCCGTAAGAAAATCTAATGAGATTACCCACAATATCGCTAGTATTGCTTTTAAGATTAGATGAAAAATCCAGCCATATGGATTTCAACTCGTCAGGCCACTTTGATAAATCAGATTGTGAAGCCTGGTGTGTACTGGAGCCGAAACACGCCGGGGCAAACTGCCCTGCTACAGTCTTGAATCTCCAGTCATCTTCACCAGGCAGTGACAAAATAGCATGAATTCATGCGCTTGGCACCAGCAGTGATTTGCTGGTCTGTGTCTAGAAATACAGGTGAATTAGAATAGACTCAGTGTGGATCAATATACTTCCACGAATACTGTGACATTATTTCACAAACTGTTCTTCAGTGGGTTTAAGGAATATGCCGTTACATGCCCTCAGATCCCTGCTTTACCTGCCGAATTTGTCATCTCTGGTGCTCAAGCGTGGAACACGCTCATGTTACGAAATCGAGTACTCCCTCTCGACGCCGATTCATAATTTTTGTGCGGCATCAAAGGGCAAGAGATAGTGTAAGGTCCCAGAGAGAATGGGCGGTAGGGATGGCACAGGTGTTTCAGAAGCCATGATTTATTAGATGGCATGTACAATACGCTCACTGAGAACCATGGCGAAGAAAACCTTTTGGAGTATTCCTCCTCGTGACACATAAATCTGATTGGTGCAATGAGTCCAAAATAAATAAATAAGTTTCTGTCTTCTGGGAATAGACTGTTGTGTAGAGAATTAGGCTTAGAGAAAAACGAGTTACACCATATCCACGGGGCATTGTCTGTTTTGTAGACTGATTCGCACAGCATACCCAAACCCTACTGTATATCACCAAGGCTCAGCGGAGAAAAGTATTTAATGGCCCAAAGTAAGACCATGAAGAACCCACAGATTACGTGTTGTGTTCCTGGGGCTATTTTTTGGCCTCCCAGGTCATAGTAAATGGATTCTTGTGTAGGGGGCCAAGTGGAACTGTCTGCCTGACTTGGATTTACCTTGCCAGTGGGTGACTGCAAAGCTGGAGATGTGGCACTGCTGAATACTAATCCCGTCAAGCTTGCTGGAGTTCGGCTGCAACCAATGCCTCTCTACTCACTTGAGTGACTTCACCTTCTTTGCTGGTTAAGAACGAATATATCCTTACTTCCTTTGAATTTGGCATTTTACAAATAGCACTTTGAACCCAAACCAGCTCATGCAAGAGTACATCTACTGCCCTTTACATACAGCTAATAGCTAATTTCGGCTCAGCTATCAAGCATTAATAAATTTCTTCTCTGTTTTGAAAACCTTTGCCTGTGTGATGTCTGGCAAACAAAACAGAACTGTCATAATAATAAGTTATTAGTTAATAATAGTTACTTAACTGATAGCAGTAAGCTTCATTTTTTTTTACTGCGGCAACGCAACAAGTCATCTGGTGTCATCCAACGAGTGGGAAACAATTTGTGTTCAAGTGATGAGAGGTTTTTTATATCACTAAAATAATTCTTTCTTGGTATATCTTGGGGAAAAAAAGCATTTGGAGAGGTCAGATATTTTTAACAATGTTCTGTTCGTGTTCAGCATCTTAGCTTTGGATTTGGCAAGAGTAGCACGATTCACTAACATGACGCACAACATTCCCTAGCCAACACAAAATGGCTCACTTACAACAAAGCAGACTTGTATAATGAGTCATTATTGCAAGTTCATGGTCATCATATCTGTATCAAAATAAGCGTTACATGGCTATTCCAATGTGTTTGGCATTTTCTTTTAATAGTTCGTCTGCTATTTCAAATTTCCACTGAAATGCCATGCATTTCATTCCACTGTTGCAATGAATGCTCTGACTTGAGGACTGTTTCACGTTGTTACAATTGAATCACTACCCCCCGTTTCTATCGATAACCATCAAAGCGAACAAGATCTATTTAACTAAAATATATATATGTGCGTGTCTGCAACAGGTGCAGCGGATGTAAAATTGCAGGATGGCCGGACTGCCTTCCTTAAAAACCTTGTCTCCACAATCCATCACGTTTGTGTGCCAGAAATATGACCCCTCACAAGGCCCGTTACTTGTGTCTGTCCCCTTCCATTCAGTGACAGCATGGACCACAACCTGATGCAGTGTGTGATTCAATTCCAGAAAGACTAAAGGCTGAAACAAGTGTAAGAAAAGCAGAATATGTCGGGGAGGGGGGGGGGGGGGGGGGGTGGATCGGGGTTCAGATCGGGAGGGGGTCGGGGGGGGAGAGGGG
>JAODKM010000032.1:6706146-6719185 GCA_026780845.1 Petrocephalus sullivani | reverse complement strand
AAAAAAGAAGAAAAAAAGGGAGAGAAGAGAAAAAGGGGAAGAAGGGGAAGGAAGGGGGGGAGGGGGAGGAGGGGGGGGGAGGAGAGAAGAGGGGTGGTTGATCGGTATTCACACCATGAAATGAGCACAGCGATAGAACTGGAACTTCTTCAAGCAGCAATGCAGAGTAAAATTAAATTAGGAGAAGAACAAACAAATAAATAGTCATTGAAGAAACCATCCAAAACACTGTTCTAGATGGTCAGTTTATAGCAGTTGCAAATTGCTGAGGCAATATAAACACTTTCTCAAAACACCTGGTCTGAAGCAACAATGAAACAAAAAAATAAAATAAAATAAAATGAACATACATTGGCAATACAGGCGATCAGGTATGAAGTCCATGTCAACTGACTGTGTGCTGGCTTTTGACGGTGAACTCATGTCAATGGTGATAGCAGTCTCGCAAACAGAAATTTATTTTAATTCATTTTTCCTGGCATCCAAACATCACCAAGCTTTTATGATACTCTATATATAACTTGGAAACAACATAACTCAGACCAGGAGGTCAATATCTTCAAGTGTTTTTTTTTGGGATCAGAACATTAAAAGTGAACAAGATCATGTTTTTTTTTTTTTTAATCTTCTTGCTTCATGTTAGTGACACTGACTTTTGCACATAAAAATTATACATATTTATATATATATATTTATCATTCTCTATTAACACTTTAGCCTAAGATGTTTTTTATTTAATAATGGAAATTCAAACTAGATACTGTCAGTCTGTAAAAAGATACCGTCCTCAGACAATGACCAACATGGGACAGTGAATAAACACACAGCGGATGGATTTGTACATCTTTGGAGGGAATTAAGCTCTCAAAGATTTTGCCCTCCTGGTTTAACTCCAATACACTCTAGCTAAAGCTTAATTCCATTAAAACACATTTTAGAAACTAAAAACATTAACTAACTGGCATCAGGAGATAATGTATAACTAGTCAGAATGTAAACTTCACCTAAAGTTCCAAATCACCTCCAAGTTTGAACTGGAAATTACAATTTGGCACAGTTTCAGTTATTTTTTTTAATATAAGCACAGCTATGAATAGACAGGATTTATGCAAATGTGGATGACAAAGTTGAATTTATTTTTGACATTTGATCATAAAAGAAAAAAAAATAAAAATCAAATATCTACATCTATTTTCCCCCTTTTAGGCAGTGAAAAGGCATTTTCTTGACGAGTCTGGAAAGGTGTCCCGATTTAACTCTCAAATGGTTTGCGAAGTCAGTGTATCAGCCACAAACAAATTCGTATTATCAGAACAAGCAGTAGTGTTAGCTATGTCTTTCCTGGAGGTAAAACACTGTCTAGAACAGGACAAGTTGGCAATCTTTCCAACGTTTTTCCTCTTTTTTTTTTTGTTTTTATCTGACGGTCGAACGATGTTAAGAGCCACCAATGATGCGAGTGGCGTCCGTGTAATATACACAATGCACCTGTATCTCTGTAATGTACATCGAATACTTTACAATAAAGGATAAAAAAGTAAGAATAAAAAAAAAAGAATGGGAAAGAAAAGTAAAAGGTGGTGGTTAGGTGGGCCCTCCAATTCCGTGGAAACACTCCGTAATACGCAGACTGAAGCTTTGATTCACAGCAAAGCGATAAAACGTGGCAGGCTGTTCCTTTCACTCTTGTAAACAACAGTCTCTTGTTCTTGTGCTTTCTTAACCACTTTATCGCTCGAATGTCCCACCGATTCACTCTGCCTTTCCTTCCTCCACAATCTAAAGACCAGCAGCCTTCCTGTCGCTGAAGGACAGGGTCCCACTCCCTATACGACCCTCTGCCCGTCTTTTATCTTTCATGCAACCTTTCGTTGTGTCTCTCTCCCTTTCTTTCCATCTCTCTCTCTTGCTCTAGCAACCCCTTCCACTTCAAAACTTACTCGGACGCTTCGGTGAGATCTCTCCACAGAACGAGCTTTGACAAACTAAACTTGACTTAAAAATGTCTCGTGGTATGCATGCACATGCACGGTCGACCCCCCCCCCCCATTTTGTGCTCTGCCATGATTGGACGCTGGCCCCTAGACCCAGGAGTCTGGAGAGGCAGGGTAGTGACTAGTTTCGTAATTGAGTTCGCTGTAAGGACGGGCCGCTGAGTAGAAGTCCACATAATTGCCCGTCGACTTCAGTCCCAGATGCATATTTAAATCTGTGGTGGTGGGCGGGGGCCGGTGGTGCACTTGGTCTTCAAAGAATGACTCCTCAAAGTTCCTGGTGGAGTTTTGAAATGGAGGGAACGTCTCATAGTCCTTCCGAACGCTCTCCTGAGGAACGGGCTGGACAGGGAGCTGCAAGAGACGAACGGTCATGTGAAGCAGGCAAAATAAATCGGACCTCAAGGTCCCAACAGCAAAGCCCAAGACTCTGAGTTATTTTCTGCACGACCCGAGTCCCACCAACGTCCGACTGACATCCCCATTCACCTGACTATGGGTACTTATCATCAGTAACTCAGTTATGCCAATTTTGAAATCAAAGAACGCAGCCACGTTGACTAAGCTGTGAAAGAGTTTAAATTTACACCTCCTAGTGTGCTGGTGTAATTAACTTTAACCATGCTAATTAACATATCAACCAGCATGCTAATTGGGGCACGGTGCAGGGAAAAGTGAGCGACCTCGGTTTAGACAAGGAGTGCCGTGCCAGATGCTGGAGGCTGTCTACTACCCTCCTCAACCTTTAAACACTGACTGTCCCATAGTAGTGTCGTGTTGAGCGATGCACCATAAAACAATCTGGGCAGACGCCCATTCCCCCAAACCCCAAATTAAACAAGCGACTGTTAAATTTAAGTAAAAAAAAAATAAAATCAACAGCCAGTACAGCAGATGTTCTGTATCAATGAAACAGGCAATTAAATGTGACTGGTGAGCGTGGACACGTGGCTGTGGTTGATTAATATGAGCTCGACGCACATCGAATGTTTAACGAACCCCATAAACAATGCACGATGGACCTTGTAGCTAGCCCTGCACAAGCCGGACATATGCAATCACCATCAGGGTCGTATATCAATGGAATGGTTACATGCCTCGACCACATTCCCTCATTTGTAAGAAATATCAATATCAATATGTGTGTATGGAAGGCTAATGAAGACATAACACATAAGGTCTAAATATTACATAAAGTATCTGAATAACTGAAGTTGTTATTTTCCTCTGCCAGTGATGTCCTTTAACAATGTGCAACACTTGCACATTCCGGATAGATACTTTACCCTTAAAATCGGCGAGATCTCTGACAGAAATAAAGACAAAGAACACCTGGGATTTATAAGTCCCAGACTGAGTTTTGACAGTGTGTGAAAGTTATCTGCGAGGTTTATGTAACTCCAAGAACAAAAAGAAGCCGGGGGTGGAACTCCTGGGGTGCATCTGCCGGCTCTTTCATCCCGCAGAAGAAGCTCGTTTTGTTATCTGTTTTCAAGAACATTTTTTAACGTAAAAAATATTTCTACCTTAGCTATCAGCCTACGTGTCACAAAATGATCTTTTCCGTTTTCCAGCACAACAACATTGCTGCAAGACTCCTGCGAAGCACGAGTAAGAACGGACGCACTAGATGACACTGGCAAAAGGCACGGTGTGCGATGTGCAATAGGTAAGCTTAGGTTATGTCATTTCACCATCATATTACATTACTGTCCCAGAAACAAACATGACCCTGGAAGCATTTCATTTTTAAATCCATCACGTTTTTTACCGTTTATTAAAGTAGGCCAACATGGCTGAAATGATTAGGTTACTCCTTTAAAGCACAGGTCATCTGACTACACCAGAACTGTCACCAAGTTCTGACTGATAACATTTCGGACGTCACTTATCAGACTTGTGGGGTTTAAGCTAGTTAGAATTAGGTTAGAACCCATAAATGTAGAATTTTTGGAGGTAAAAGTCATGGAATAATTCCTTATTATCCTAGAGAATATTGTGCTATGTAAAGTGACTTTATATGATAGTAATTTTATATTCATTTTCACACTGAGTTAATATTACAGTTCCATCCAAAGTTTTTAACATCCGAGTCATTTTTTATTGCCCATATTTGCTTTTTCATACCATACTATGAATACATTGATGTCATTCAATACGAAGAGTGGAACTTTGCTCAGAATATATGGTTCCCATGATTTGATCCCTTGGAGATCCTCACCGTGCTGCTTTTCAAGTCTTCGTTGGGAGTTGCGAATGAATTCCGGAAGAGTGTCGAGGTCCCACTTGAGATTTGAACTGGAGGATGAAACAAGGAGAAGTGGGTGAGTATGCGCCTACAATCTGGTACCTGGGAAGCTGTACACCAGACAAGAGCGTGGTGGGGCGTTTCTGCTCATTAGGATTCACTCTGGGGTGTCGGCGAGGTAGCCAGGAGGCACACCTGCGGCTGAAAGAAGGCCAAGGCCAAACTGCCTGTTTATTTCCACCACCTACATAAAAGCTACTCATTGTCCGTAACAGGATCAGAGGCAGAGGTCAACTGATTGAAGGGACCTCCACATGAGGAATGGATCTTTGTGACGGAGCTGTTATGTGGGGGCACGGGAGAGGGGAAAAGCCATATGACAATATCAACACATGCTGACATTTTTGTTTCTTCAAAGTAACAAGAGGAAAATTAGTTAAGAATAAATTTTGCTAATGAATGTTAAGCAGACCTTTAAGATTCCTGTAAATAAAAGTTTGGTAGCATTAGTCATAACTAATGGGTGGCAGGGTGCCTCAGATCCCCAGGGCTGGGGATTCACCCCAAGCCCCACTGTGTGTGTGTGCAGTTTGATGCTCTCCTTACTTTGTAGGGGTTTCTTCTGGGTATTCCAATTCCCTCCTGCAGTCCAGGTTGGCTAACTCTCAAAATCTCAAAATGTCCCATGCTGTGAGTGCATGCATATATACTCTTTGATGGACTGGCATCCTATCCAAGGTGTGCCCTTAGCATGTTGGGATATGCTCCATGCACACAGTGGCCCTGCACTGAATTAGGGGTCACAAGATGGATGAATGGATGGATAGTCGTAACCATGGCAACCACTTTGCCATAGTAAATGGATTAATCATGTGTCTGCCAATTCGTTATTATTAACTCATATACTGTGGCCAGACTTTTCTTGTCAGAAATTCAACTGAGGTAGGATGCATTTTGATTCCAAGCTGGCTGTGGACCACACGGGGCAGTGGGTTCAGAACTGTCTGGTAACTAACGTCATGTTTATTCAGCTTTCAAACCAGCCCAGCCAGACAGGAACCAGACTGTTTGGTGAATAAGTACTGCATTCCTGTAGTATCAGCATAACCCCAGTGCAAGGCAAGACACCAGCATATTAGTATTAAAAGGGTAATTTTATGTTTAAGGTAGGAGACTAGCAATAACATTTGTTGTAGTATGGGGCATCATTGCCTAACTGTACTCCTCACTGAACGCCATACTCCAAATATTTATGAAATTTCCTGCCCTGTAATGACTCCTCTTTGTCCTCTTTTCCAAAGGCTGTTTGTATATTTAACGTTAAAACAATATCTTGTTTAAATATTCTAACTGCAGTTCAGCACTCTTCTTTATCTATTTGGGGCTGCTTCTTGAACCTGGGAAACATTGCACGTTGCTTCTAATAACGAGAACTGAACTATACAGTCGTCCCTAGCCACTTCGCACTTCGACTTTCATGGCTTCACTCTATCGCGTTTTTTTTTACGAATACAGTACTGTGCTCATTAGAGTATATACAGTACTGAGCTAATTAAAGTGTATACAGTACTGTGCTCATTAGAGAATATACAGTATTGTGCTGATTAGAGTATATACCGTACTGTATATTCATTAAAAAGTTGACCGAGACAGTGAAAATGATACAGCGCGCGCTCGGTTGTCTGAGTCAGTTATATCCTCTTCCTATCCTGGCCACTGACTGGCTCAGCCTCACGCCGCGTCTCTCATACACGCTTCTACATCGCTACGCATCGGAAGCATCTTTGTTTGCGATTTCTGAGAACCTGTATCTAAGCCCCACGATGGTGCCTAAATGTGCTGCTTCTTCTAAGCCTTCTGCTTCTCCTTATTTTCATAGGTTAGTGGTTCTGTGTAAGAACTGTGTGTGTCTCTAATTAAATGTACAATAATAATAATACTACTACTACTAATAATAATAATATGATATTTGTAACGTCTAATATGTCTTATTTTCTCTTATTTTGTCTAATACACTGGATAATACAAGTGTAATGGTGACTACAGGGTGTTGTTTCATGTCTAGAGGGCTCTAATAATGTTAAAAACTGTATTTAGAAGGTCGTAAACAGGTTTTCTATGCTCTAACTACGAACGATATTCGATTTATAAATAAATAATCCTACTTCGCTGAAATTCACTTTCCACGGTACGGATTAAATGCGATAAATGAGGGACGACTGTATATACATACCTATACAATTAGCTAGCTACACCTTTTATTTAAAACCATTATTTCCATAAGTTTAGGACATAAAGTACTGGACGGCTGTTTTGACTAGGGACGCAAACAATGCCCGTCCGATTACCTGCCACGGCGTCCTTCCTGGTAGCATGGTCGGCTTTGTTTCCATGGAAACCTGCGTTTGCTGTGGTCAACTCGGGGTCCGCCTTCCGTTCCTTGAGGCTGATCACCTCCCGGGGAGACGCCGGAGCACTTGCTGGAGTAATACACGAGCAAATCAGCCGCTGCACTCGCTGAGAAGACCCCGCCCCGCTATGTTTCATCCTCTGTTGCTACTGCTAGATATATTTAACCGACAAGCTGCAAGGCTTAAAACATTTATTTTCCACACAACACAGTCGAGGCACCATCAAAAAACACCCCAGATCACCACAGCATCTGTCATTCTAAGTATGCCTCAAGAAATAAAAATGCATTTTGTTCATAAAACTGTACGTTTTCTAAATCTCTGCCACCAAACTTGTTAAAAAACTTTCCATCTGCCAAACTTACAGTCCAGTTGATACTTACAGAAGAGTAATGGAATAGAGTTGTTAAGATAAAATTAACATCACAGGACAATTCCTTGTGCAGTACATCCAATGTAGTCCTCGACAAAAAGACAATAACTGGACATGAATACCAAGCAATCACTCTGCTGAATTTACTCAAGGACCACAGACAGCAGGTTCATGTTTCAAAAGAGCAAGAGCAAAGTTTATGCTTCATAAACCGATGACTCTTATGTTAGTTTTTACATCCATAGGGGACCTGAGCACCAGACTGAAGGCAGAGAAACAGGGACGTTGGGGGAATCCCCCAGAGCCCAGTGGCTCTCTGCCCCCACTCTTACATGTTTTTCTTTGATTAAGAGCAGAAATGAACACTGCCAGAAATGAACACCCCCCTACCTGACACAAGGAGTATGTTGTGCACAGTGTACCGGCCAAGACAAAGAGAAATTGGGTGCTGAACTTCTGCCAGGGCACCACATGGCCTTCAACTGGCAAAGCCCTTCACCCAGAGAGCCGAGAGCGAGTACTGTGTGAATTTACCATGCAAATTGATTCATATTGTATAATTTAATTTGCGGTGAGGGGGAAAAAACCTCCAACTGTAAAAGTAATGATGCCCAATATGAGAATGGCCAAAAATGACTCAAACATACCCCATAGTAAACCAACAGCACCATCTAGTGGGGTTAGAAAATACAGCAAGTGGTTCATGAAGCATCGTTTTGACCATCATTAATAATATTAATAATAATAATAATAGCAAAATAATAGTCGGTGACATGCAACTCTGTGACTAATGATATTAGGGTGTCAGACTTTAGTCTTTATAAGTCTTTTAGTATATGGTTAGTATAAGTCACTAAGAGTATAATCAAACATATTTGAAAGCCAAGTACATGGAATTCACCCAAAAAAATCAATTATCAAATCATGTGATATTTTATGAATGCAACAGGGTTTGTTGATTAGGTTGAACTGGGAGAGCTGACTCCGTTTGGCTGCATCTTGAGAGATCCCTATGAACCTCAGAATAAAGCAAAATATCTTGCTTGAGGAAGTTCAAGGTAAATATTTTCTTTTCAAAATATTCCATATCCACCCATGTAAGCTGCTGTCATCTGGGTAATAAAACAGCAACAATTGACGGCATTTATTCTTAGTGAAATTAATAATCGAGAAGATTCTATATGTCAAAAGACTAGGCATAAGAGGTACTGTAAAACATAACTGCAATCAGAAGATCTGGCGTTGGAGATGATGAAGATCACCATGAGGCCATAAGTCCTCAACAGGCAGGATATGACAGTTTCAGGAGAATGTGTTCATGATTACTATCTTCATATCTGTCAGATTATTGTCTGGCTGATGGCCTCAACACAGCTTTAAAAGAGCCCTCTGTTTAGAGGTGGGCTTTATTAGCTGAGCTTAATGGTTCCCAAATTCAGCTGACAAAAGTAGTTTTCTCCTGAGGTGATTGCAACTAGAGTAACTACGGCCAACTTTATCATGCTCGCTTTAGGAGCACGACTCCTCGAGGGTGACTTGGATGGCTTTCACCGTGAGGCCGCTTAAACTCCAGGGCAGCTTTGGAATGACTGCTCACCCACCAGGATTCTTGAACCTCCACCACCACACTGCAGGGATTTCTGCAGGGCTTTGCTCAGTGCAAGGACCCCTCATAGCTCTCATGAGGCCTTCAGAGGCCCACCAGACTGCCCAGGAGGTTGTGTGTTTGAGGGCCAGCATGAGAAATCAATCTTGGCATTTATCCCTTGGCTCTATTCAATTTCCGCTGACCAATATTGGACCAATGTGACAGAACGAGATTTTTCCCCCCATTACCTAAGCTCTACTCTGCTGTTCGCTTTTTCCTGGAAATGGCACATCCTCGAAGTCAGGGAGACACATTCAGTGCACCTAATTAAGCTGCTTGTTCAGAGAGGTTAACACTTCATCAAAGCTGGGATACCATTTCCACAGCGGCTTCCAAAAAAAGGATGAGTCATTTTGTTGAAAATGACAGAAGGGATTCGGCCATGCAGCGAGCGCCCATTTCCACTTAGACGGCAGCTAAACCCTGGACATGAGGTAATCAGTTATCTGACGGCCACTTAGTCGCTAGCTAATGAACGGGACGGGCCCACACGTGCAGAGATCTAAGCACGACTCGTGCCGGCGGGACTGTACCGACTGCGCATTGGTGGAGAGCAAAGCGGCAAGTACTTGGCGGATTTCGGGGATTACTGGCAGCATGCCGCTAGCTTTCCCTTTGTAATTAACGAGCGCCTGTGGAACAGCGGCTTACAAAGGCGGTAACCGCAGAAGAACAACAGTTACGACAACGGTGGGTATTATGGATGCCACGGATATCTGTGTTCAACCAGGAGCTGGTCCGATTCCCCCAGACCCGGGGACATCGGTGTCAAGGTGCAGCTCGATAATTACACCCCCGCCATGTACTATTTAACAGTGAACAGCTGTTGCAGTAGTGGTGGCCTTGTGTGCCCCTGGGCTTCCTGCGATACCGCTAATTGCCAGCTGCGGGCGCTCACGCGAGTCTTACCCCATCGCCCTACAGAAGACTGAGAAGTTACAAAAACACAGAACGAAAGTCCCTCGGCAGGCTTCTTAAGGCTTCTTGAGGTTTGTGTTTCTTAATTTGGACATAAAAAACAAACAAACTAAAGTCGAAGGATTTTTTTGCTTGTTTTTCAGTGTGGATGGTAGTCACCCATACAAGAGTCCTTGAACCGACTCGCGTGTTTACCAAGCCCATTGTGTTTATTCATTTCTGTCTCAAATTAAGTGATTTTTACCAAGGCTACCTACCTCATAACACAGGGCAGACATTGCTGGGCAACAGACATTTAAAAGCTCGATGAAAGCAATTACCTTGAAAAAGACAAATTTACCTCAAAGATGAGGGCACAATGGCGCTTTGACTGACCTGATCGATTGTTGGGGGAAGTCCGGACTGGTGAGACGGAGGGGGTACGCGAGTTAGAATAGGGTCTTTGTCTGTCTCTTTCTATTGTTGAAGAGGAGCCCACAAAATGATACTGCGAATATCCATCCTGCAGAAAGAGAGAAGCACAGATCAGCAGCCTGGCAGCACTGTAGGGAAGGAAGCGAGCCATTTAATTCATGTTTTAAAGAGAAACTTTAGGATCTCGGAAGGGAGTGTTTTCTCAGGACAATACTTCATTTCATGCTAGTTACACAGAATGCCTCCAAAATTTGGACAAGAGAGAAAAAAAATTTACTGAGTGGGGGACAAAAAATGTCATTCTGGAATGATTAAACATTTAGCTCATTACACACTGTCTGCTTTAGCTGTACAGATCTTCAAAGTTCTCAAGGGTTCTTGCAAGACCTAAATCCTTTCTGAAATAGATTTAGGGTTCTTAAACTGAGAACGTAAACACGACTTGGGAAGAACAAGTCGCTCATGTTTGAAGGGTGTTTCAGGGGGTCACAGCAGTAGCCGTTTCCAAACTGACAGCCTGTGCGAGGACGACTCAGGAGGTACTACGCGTCACCGGTGTCACCCATGAGCTGAGCGGTAGCATTGGCAGGGACACTGACGCTCCCCTACTCCCAGAATCCACCAGTGCATGGCACACTGGCCCAAACCCCAGGAGGGCAAACCGGTTTGTATGCAGTCTGCAGACCCATCGCTCAGGGGGGGCGGGGCTTGTGCTGTCCTGCGGAGTGACGTTCGCCTTTGGAAATTGACTCTAAGTGGCCCGCTAATGAAAATACTTTTACAGCTAATCTTTTATCGAGGCTGTATAAACACAATGTGAAACAGCGTGCAGCTCAGCAGGCCAATAATTCTGATGATGTGCGGGGAGACATTATTGCTCTTTGGAGAGAACGCTATAGGAATACAGGGGCTTACAGGGGCTTAATTCACAAGACCTGGCACACTCAAGACCTGCGTCGAGCAGGCGGATTTCAAAAGCCCAACAGAACACGCTTGGTCGGAGGGAAAATAAAATGATTAAATCAGAGCTGGACGTGCATTTGTTTGTTTTACTCGCAGCATTTCCTGCAGTTTGATTTATGGCTTTAATGTTTGCTGAAAGGGATTCGCTCTTTTATTCCGCAATAAAGCAAAGGTATAAATCTGATACAAAGTAAATTAAAGAGCCCTATCACAGTAAACACCACATCAGAAAAAAGAAAGGGATTGTGGGTCTGCTGTTCATTGAAGGACGCCAATAACATACGGACACACCTGGGTATTAACACGAAGATGGAGGGAGGAAAATCTATAGTGCAGAGAAGGGTACTGGGCAAATAAGTGAATTTGGAAAAAGCCATTATGCTGGAATCAAATTCAGCTCTGATAGCTGTATGCATTTGTAACATTTGGAGCGCCTCCATTTCTATAAAATGCGTACATGCAAATGTTTACTTTTAGCCAGGGAACAGGTAGAAATGTGGTGATGTGATTTGGATTAGAATACTCCACTGATTGAGTTTCGCTTTCTAATACAACGTATTTGGCAAATTAACCATTTTACATTGAGTTGTTATAGTAATATGGCTTGCTCAAGGCTATAACCCCAGTGCCCAATGAGATTTTAACATGCACAGATTAATTAAAATGAGTTGCAAGCAATGGTGATATGGACACAGCATTTAAAGAACATAAATTGTGGTTTAAAGAAAGAAATCAAACAATTCAGATTCGTGTAAGACACACAACACACGTCAGAAGATCTACAAAGCTGCTAAAATGCTAGCTACATTGCATGACACAGTAAAATGCATCTTCACTACCACCACGCTCAAACATAGCACAAATGAGACATCTTGTGGCTCCACCGTGACACAAAGGGTCCATAAAAATGCAAGGCTTTGTGCCGTGCGACTCAACACAGCTGAAAAGTGCCTTGCTTTAAATATTCCCTCCACTGTCACCTTCATGACATTTTCAGGGCCTTGCAGGTAAGGAGATACTACAGTTGCTATGCAACTGTTGTCCTGGTTATAAACGACAGTCATATATGAAATATGAATACAAAAGGTATACGAAAACCACAGAATTCAAATTCAAATAAATTTGAAATAAACCTTGTGAGAGACTGCATGCCCAAAACAGCTCAGCACTCCAATGGATTTAGTCTTAAAAAATCAAAAACATTTCCTAAAAAGCAGATTTCCAGAGTACTACATGGTCTGAAACAATGGTCAAAGTCGCTGACCCAGTCCCTTTAATCAGCATTGAAAAAAGTAGCGTTGGGCCATAGTGGGCAAAAGACACTTGACTATCATGTTCCTGGCTGAAATCCCGCAAGCAGAGCTGCCCTTCTGCCTGGACAAGGTAGTAAACCGAACAGCTCTTGAAAACATGTTAAAGACAGCAACAGAGAGAAAAGTATGGATGTTTTAGAAAAACGAGCGTGGAAAATATTGGTCAGACTGCAGATTTCCTTAAACGTCTACATGACCAGAGTCAGGGCTTGGATCTTAAAAGCATCACTCGTCCAGCGGTACTACAAGGTGTGTGATATTTTGGAAATCTGGCCATCTTACACAGTAGTATTGGAAGGGCTCCAATCCAGAAAGCTCTGCACCAACTGGCTTTCTGTCATGCCCTGTTATCCTGCCCCTCCCAGTCTCTCCCCAGGGTGGCTAACGAGCCACGCCTGCTGCCCGTTTGTCTCTCCCCAGGGTGGCTGACGAGCCATGCCTGCCGCCCGTTTGTCTCTCCCCAGGGTGGCTGACGAGCCACGCCTCCTGCCCGTTTGTCTCTCCCCAGGGTGACTAACGAGCCACACCTGCTGCCCGTTTGTCTCTCCCCAGGGTGGCTAACGGGCCACGCCTGCCGCCCGTTTGTCTCTCCCCAGAGTGGCTAATGAGCCACGCCTGCTGCCCGTTTGTCTCTTCCCAGGGTGGCTAACGGGCCACGCCTGCTGCCCGTTTGTCTCTCCCCAGGGTGGCTAAGGAGCCACGCCTGCTGCCCGTTTGTCTCTCCCCAGGGTGGCTAACGAGCCACGCCTTCTCCCCG
>JAODKM010000032.1:6681546-6706046 GCA_026780845.1 Petrocephalus sullivani | reverse complement strand
TCTCTCCCCAGGGTGGCTAACGAGCCACGCCTGCTGCCCGTTTGTCTCTCCCCAGGGTGGCTAACGGGCCACGCCTGCTGCCCGTTTGTCTCTCCCCAGGGCGCCTAACGAGCCACGCCTGCTGCCCGTTTGTCTCTCCCCAGGGTGGCTAACAAGCCACGCCTGCTGCCCGTTTGTCTCTCCCCAGGGCGGCTAACAGGCCACGCCTGCTGCCCGTTTGTCTCTCCCCAGGGTGGCTAATGAGCCATGCCTGCTGCCTGTTTGCCTCGTGTGGATCACTCCAGCTGCCGCTAGTTTTCCCCTCGTTAATCCAGTATAAGAGTGCCTCCCAGTCCCGCGCTCCCTAGTCTAGTCATTGACGTCATGCCCATAGTTTCTCTTGTCCTGAGCGTCTGTGTTTTGGCCCTGCGCGGCCCCTTTGTTTCCCCCTGATCGCGCCCCAGAGCGTAATAAAAGCTCCCTTTGTTTGGCTCTCGTCGCTGGTTCTGTCCAGCCTTGACAGTTTCTTAGCGTGTCAGGTACCGATCTGTCCATTTGGACACTTAATCAAACGAACAGTGTGCAATAATGGGTGGTTTGAATCAAGGTTATTACCATTAATAAAAAAACAAACAGTAAAAGATAGACTAAAAGAAGAAAATTCCTCAAAAAAGATTTTGTGAAAAATGAACTTGTTAAAATATCGCCTACAAATAACTGTAAAAATTGAAGTAATAGGTGTAAAAAAATTAAAGTTGTCAGACCCATTAAAACTGAAATAAAATTTAATTGCATAGAAATAAAGAATGACCCAACATCTGTACACTAAAATAACCACCATGTATTTATTGCCCTATGTTTATTTGGCCCTATGGCCTGCGGGAAGCATTAAAGTATGAATTTTATTATTCTGTGCACACGAGAATAAAAAACAACACAGAGAGCAGCAGTTGCAGTGGCTAATTAGCAGACTGTATGCATAGGAGCTTTGAAGTATTCTCCTTTGCACAGGGTCCAGCTGGAAGATGCCATAATATATAAAAACAGCTGCAATGTAAAAACTGTGATGTAAGTGAGTGCCTTGAATATGATACAGTTAAAGGTGGCAGGGAACCTGTAGGTAGCAAGCGCCACATATTGTCACGTGACTCCACAAAACGCAGACAGCACATTCCAAAGCATTCCACCACTCTAACGTTCCTTGTGATTTTGGCTGCTAAACACCAGTCAAAGGCCCTATTGTGCATCACGTGGCCAAGATCACAGGCCAAATCGATCAAAGATGCCGCTCCCAGAGATGGAACATTGACCAGAAGTCAACATGACCCACACGTGCAAAGCTGGCGACCTTAGCTGGACGTCTGCCAAGCCGCAAACATCTCAGTGAGTAAGTCCTAGGGACACGAGACCTGACTGGAAGTCCTGCAGCCTTCCAGCCCGTGGAGATATTGGCAGCTCAATTGTAATGTATCTCTCATAGAGACAGTTATATCACTCTTGGGCTGAGTATCATTTCTGGCTGGGGAAAAATCACAAAATTTAGCGAAGGGTCTCGCGTGAGTTGTAAGCTGGTATCTGGTATAGCCTGAAGCTGTCGAGTTATTCACCAAGTCCTCGACCCTTACTACTCCCAGCTGGGTATGAGCATAATTCTGATTTATTTACAGTATGCTTCCTTCCTGACTTCCATGGCTTTGCCCCCGATGAAATTAAAAGGCCCCACTGCACATCTACAGTACAAGATATGAAATATATAACATGAATCATCACCTTTGCCTGACTTCTAATAAAGAGCTTTAACTGATAAGGCATTGTAACGCAGAATGCCCCCTCATTAAGATCGATCAATGGGCAGGCTTCAGTATCCAACGACAGAGCCAAATATAGAAATTCAATATGAGGCAGGCACCGGAATAGTTAGCTGGAACAGTGCACATGTAATATATAGTATTTCTTTATATTGATTATTTTCATAATCTCAGCTGCTAGGACACTTTGGGTAATTCCTTCCGGGGGTAAGAATCATAAACATGGTCTATGAGGGGATGTGTGCCTTAGATTGCATCTGCTCTGCTCCAGCTCATATAAAGAGCTCGACTGTGTCTTTGTGGATAGACGGCTGCGTCCTCTGGGTGCGGGTAGCTAAAGCTCACAGCTAGACATGTTCTCCTCCAGCGGGAAGCCTCTGTGTCTTCATCACTATTCCCGCGCTTTGCATTTTTCGTCTGACAGGACTCTAGCTACACATTCCAAGCTTATTCGTCAGGTACAAGGCATAAACACAGTATGTGTATCGCAGTGAAATGTTTATTTCTCTGGACAATGTAAACACCATATAAAGAAAAATACAATGTAATAAAAACAACAACATCAATAGTTGAAGAGTCAGCAAGTGTGACGCAAGAACTTAAGAATTTAAGAGTATTGTTTTTGTGCTACAAATGCAAATATGTTCAGCATGTTAACAATTAATGTGAGAAATGCTACTTTTAGAAGCTGAAGAGCAACCAAGCGCAACCCCCTGCTAATCTGGAACCAACAATCAACATCTAAAATGCAATCAGCCTCACCGCAGTGTTGAGCAGTCCGTCAGACCATTACGTCCGACAGACCTGCTCCAGAGGAGCGGCAGCTTATCAAAAACAAATCACGGCAAGCTGTGGTATGCAGTGTCACCAAAGTGTCACAGTCTTATAATTAACCGGCAGGACTGTTTCTACACATGTGAAGTGCATGTCTTCTCGCGCTTCTGCTAATTATCAGCTGAAAAGTAGCCGTCCTTCGTCTACCACTGAGGTCCAGTGTCAGGATGGAGCTCACTTAAAGTCCCCTAACCCCAGTGAAGGTGTGGAGAACTAGCTGGCCTCGTCTAATTGGTCAAGGAGACAAATGAAAAGAGAACTGAAACTCTCACTATTAATATGAAATAATTGTCCCAATTAAAAGTCAATCAAAGATGATCCTAATGAGTGTGCTCTCTACATTTTGAGCTGTGCATCTAGAAAGTAATCACAGCATCCTATCCTGCACAATTTTTACGTCTGTCCATGTTAGCAATAAAGGGTTAGCGAGAGTTATATTTTACTATTTATTCAATATACTGTAGTAGTCAGCTCTTTACCTTTTGAACTGCAAAACATTTTTGAAAAAAAGAATCAATACCAGAATTCATCCGGTTTCTATTATCTTCAAAATGCAGTGGCTAACAGTGCACCCCAGGATACCATGTGTGCTAATCCAATAAGGTAACTGAGAAAATCCTTGGCCACTCTCAAATAATCATAGACTGAAATGGGGCTAGGATGGTGTTGGTAACGGCATGTCTATGAGTTTAGTTTTAATGGGTCAGGCAGTATTGCTTACTTTAATGTCATCCTGGCTGACATTTATCTAGCTCCGTGGGCTTCGCATGAGCAAATGTTACGAGAAACAACCTCACAGCAAGCTGAGCACTCAAAACGCAAGAGATAGCAAGACTGTACCCGCACACAGCGACCCGTGTGGGCAGTTCGAAAGCACTGATCTTCACCCTACAACCTTGAGCTTGCTGTGACATGTATTTACGTAAAGGGTATTAGCATCATTAGTTTAGCACAAGATTGAACTGTTGTCTCCTTACAATTTTAAACCCATTCCTCACCCCTGACCTGAGCCTTTCGGAAGAGACATAATTCTGTTACTTGACTCTTAAGCACTTTTTGTGTAAAATATGCTTTGAATCGATTTACCATCCTATCATTAAGTTCGCTACAGTCAATAAAGACAGTTTGAATAATTTAATTTATTCTAATTTCTAAATACTAATAGGAATTTCCCCTTCAACCTGTTTGGTCAACCTCATCGGCACATTTGCAACTTGCAACCTTTTAACAGCAATAAAAATACTTAACATAATAAATCATCTAATTTAGTAACAGGTGAATATGGAAGACTAAAATGATTCTGATTCAAAACACATTCAGTGCAAATTAGGGTTAAATAATTCATGAACTATTAAAAATTGATGGAAATATGGTAATGCCTGGCCACAAACAGAATATCAATGTTTGTTGTGTATATTATGTGAACTACACACCAAATGCTATATGATTTTGTCTTGGGCTCGTTCACTTACATGTATTTCACTCAAAGCGACTCACAAGTGAGGCAGGTGGAAAATTACAAGCATCTGTTACTCACCCAATTCACAATTACACTATTACATTTTCCACAATACAATGTAGAAAAATGGAAATGTCTGACCGCCCGAGGACCTCAGGTTAATCTGCAGTATGTTTACTTAAGAACCTAAAACCCAACACACCTAAACTAAAGTTTATTATCTAAATAGGCTCCTTTTCTTTGGGATATGTGTCCTGCCCTGCCTCTCCCCTCCTGTCTTGGCTCTAATAAGTGAAGTTAAGTGTGATTAATCTTCATTGTTGATACACAACACACCATGCACAACAACAAAATATGTTCTCTGAATTTAACCGTTCTGACATTGCGGGCTGGGGACTCAAACCAGCAAACTTTCGATTACACGGTCTCTTCCCTACAGAAACCACGCCTGGTGCCCATTAAGCCTCACCTCTCATTCCTGCTCTCACGTTAAATATTCCATGCTGCCTCTCGTCTGCTCCCTCGTTAGTCCTGTATTTTAGTGTCTCCCAGTCCTGTGCTAGTCAGTCGCATCATTGACCTCGTGTTTGTTACTATTCTACCAAGGGCAGAAATGCAACAGGAGATTTAATGTAAACTGATTGATTCAAGAAAATCCACATCAATCTGTTTACTTTTGAAATAAGCAGCACTTGATGTGTTTCAAGTTAAATATTTCAACGGAACAGCAGTGAAATATGGAGGGAGCACATCAGTGGAAAATTAAGGCCATCTTTTCATAAAAAACAAACCAACAGGGAGTGAATGGAGACACATGATCGAGGACACAAACAAATGCCTATCGATCAAACAACTTAATAGGTATTTCTGCAATGGTTTTACTTTTCAACAGACCATTGATTGCTTAGTGTAAATGCAATAAACCGTAGACTGAAGCTGTCATGAGGAAAAGCGAAAATATAAATATTTAGACTGAATTCAATTGTTCCTTGTTAAATGAGCACAGAGAACGCATTATAAGAAGAAGAGTTGTTTTATGCTGTTATAGGCCTTTTTAAAATGTCATATTCTAGGTATGTTCTGGGGGTGTACAGTTGTCACCAACACCCTGCATGCATGACTACTGTTAACACTAACTATCAGTATCCTTTACTGTACACATTTCTTTCACATTGTAAATGTGAAATGATCAGAGGTGAAAGGGTATTTGGGTTTGTGACACTAAGCCATATATTGTGCAACATTCTGCGTAGAATATGGATGTAAGGTCCATTCAAGAAAAGGGCATCCTGCAGGATGAGTCCCTAGGTTAGGCATACCTCTTATTCTACCGGGTGGGTTAGAAAGGTATAGTATGCTGCATTTCCACTGATCGCTCTACAGTGACATCTACTGTCTGTTGAGGGAGTGTGCTACTCATTTTCTGAGTGCCCACTCTACATTTTGAGTCTTGTTCTCTGCGAACAGTACTGTGCTTAGCATGTGTGCTAGTTTTCACCTCTTAAAGAACCTATGAAGGGATTAATTTCCAATGCCATTAAAACAGAGGAAATAAAACAATGTTTGGACACGCCAAGCCACCTACAAAGGAGAGTGATAGTGTGTGTCACATGACCTGGCTACCCGACCGAAACACAGCAGAAATGATTATGGAGGAGTTTGACCAGACAGTGAAGGAAAAATGGCCAGTGAGTGCTCAGCATGAGTGTGGGACCTCCTTCAGGACCGCTGGAAAAGCATCCCAGGAGGCCACCTCATGAAAATGGCGTAGTGGTGAAAGCAGGGTCAGCCAGTCCATGGAAGAAATGGGGTTAAGGGCCTTGCTGAAGGGCCCAAGGGTGGGGTCACTCTGCCGACCATGGGATATGAACTGGCTACCTTCTGAGTCCCAACCCATAGAGCTGCCCCTCTCCAACAAATAATTTTGTTTGTTTAATGGTTTTTTGGTCAGTGCACTATTCCATGTATATTATTTTGTAGTTCTGATGTCTTTATAGTTATTCTAAAATGTAGAGAGTAGTACAAATAAGCGTTTCTATGGGGAGGTGTGTCCAAAATTTTGACTTTACTGTATATGCACACCAAAGTAAAATACACCCCACTGTAGCTTGTGATCCTCAGCAATCTCAGCAAACCCTTTCCCCTGAATAGTAGCTTCGATTTACTGCCTTCTGTATTAGAGTCGCTTATGGTGTTAGAACGTTCCTAGGGTCAGGGAAGCCTTACCTTCTTGTAGAGCGCCCGCAGATCCCGGTACTGCCACATGCCACTCAGCACCTGAGAGGCGGCTTTTACCACCTTGGGGGAGTACCTGGAATGCAGGCAATGTAACGTTAATGTCACCCATGAGTACAGCTTTACACCTTGCTGTTATTAATGCATTCCCATTCATCAGCTTGTATATTTGTTTATTGATCCCCCAGATTTTGTTTGTTTTTGTTTGTTTCTTTTTTCTTTCGTTCGTCTTGTCATGTCTTAACTGTGTCTGTACCTACTGTACCTATGTCAGCACTGACAACCAGCCTGAGCATACCTGGCCCATAAACTGTTTCCGATACATGTACAATTAAAAGTACGGTTTTTAAAAGTGCCATTTTTTCATCATTTACTGAGGTTAGAAATCGTTTGCCTGGTGGGAATCGTAAGCGGTGTTTATTTACAGTGCGCACAATGTAAAAAGAACAGATCTAGATGCCAGCCACCAAAACAACCCTGGTACCAAGGTAGTCATTCCATTGTCTGGCTTCCAGGAACGTTTAAAAGTTTCAGAAAATAAAAACACAGAGGATCAAAATACATTTTCTGCTAATAAGCTGTGTTTGTTGAGCTCAGGGGATACAAATACTCTGTCTCAGCTGTGATGTTAGACATTTTTCCCCATTTAATTCACCCACAAGGGCTACTGATAAAACTTATCTGATTAAAAATAATTCAGCTTGAGTCGGGGGGAAAAAAACAGTTTTATACATATAAATTAGATATAGACCTAGCAGCCAAATTCATGCCTGGAAAAACGAGTGGGTAATTGTAGTACGGCAATACTAAGTGTTCACTGTCAACCAATATGGGCGACCTTAGGAACTGGACCCCCATATACAGTCAAGCTTGACACTGCAATGATTTCTTAATTAAAATGTCATGGCACCAGCGATGTGCAATTAGTCCGAGGTGAACAGGGTGAACCGATCTCTTTAACATTACTGACTTCCTTGTTTGGTGCTATTAAGATTATATAGAGGAAATTGCACTTTAAAACAGAAAACTACTTTATCAATGCGTGACAATTACTGGAGCCAATGACATGCACCTTCTGTACGCTAACTGGAACTTGCGAGCTCTCTGCATGCTTCATGCTGCAGGCTTAATGGCCCGCTGCACTCCCACGCTCTCTCCACTGCAGAGGTATGGATGTCACGCTCTCAGATGTCCCCCTAAATTGCGGGATCATGATTTGTTTATTGTTTTTTAAGTAACACGTCAAAACAAACAAATCTTATCTCCTTGATTGCCATGGTTTAAGTATTTGCCAGCTCAGAATTACTTGCTACCAAAAGCAGTTGAACTGTCTAGAAGAGCCTTCAAAGATTCTACTGCTGCAAAAACACGAAAATAGTAACCCGTCTCTGTCCAGCAATCACAAACACTCTTACTGCTGATTCGAAAAACAAAGGACACTCAGACACCCGAGTCTCTCAGTGTGCCGCATGTCCAGCTCGAGAACAGCTTCACACCTCTTTATCACTCACCATCTCCCCTCTACCAGTGCTCACCAGCTGGCTGACAGCTCTGCAAACTCAGACTGATGCCTCCCTGATGATCTTCAAGGAACAGAACTCCAGGAATACAGAAGGCTTTGACCTGCTTTCCCCTGCTAGATTAAAACAATGTGCTGACAAGCTAGCCCTGCTCCTCACCAGATGTAGTCAATCAGATTCTGGGCCACTGAATCCTTCTGGTCTGCTTCTTCCAATATTGTTCCACTGGAGGACAATCAGCCATACTTTTTGACTATAGACCCGTCACACAAGCCCATTATGGGAACAACATTTCATTCTAAATTTTAAATCTGTCACAATTCCTGCCCTTGATGACCCACTTTCCGCATAAAAGGCAGACAGCTTCTGTACTGTGCTGCTAACATGAGTCGGCATCACATGCTGCATCTAACTGGGCACCCGTATTTCTCGCGGTCTTGCACCAGTGGCCCGCCAGCTTGTCCGCTCCATCTCCCTCTTCTCTCCCCGCACACTAATGACGGTGCCTGTAGACATGCGGCGGAATTCCACACATGCCCACGCCCATGCAGCCATCATCCCCATAACCGCTGTCGAGTTTGTCCTGCCGACAGTCTGCCCCAAGGGCATCCTCCAGCGTGCCAGCGAATCTGCAGGGACGGCCATTACAAACATGCTCCCTTCCACAAAAAAAAAAACACTCCAGGGGAAGCAAAAAAGAAGAAAAAAAAAGCATGTTGGCAAGATTGTTCCTGACCCCCTCCCAAGCAGGGCCGTACCCGTTCCGGTGAGTCACACTTAATAGCTACAGGTCTATTAAACCTGCCTCTACCCCAGGCTTAAGCTCCCAAAGAACAGCGTCCCTGAAGCCTTCACACCCCTGTGCACTCTCCCAACCTGCACTTCCAGTCATTAGACCTTTCTACAAATCCTGCCCCTGTTGTCACATCCACACAGCTTACCGTCTCTATCCCAGCACCCGTCAGCCATCGCACTCTCTGCTTTGCACTTGCTTACTTGTGCTTTTAGAACACCGTGCAACATCGTCCCAATTAAACGTGTCACGTTTCTCTCCTGAGCAGGGCCGCGTGCTCCAAGACAAATTAGAGGAACGCAGCAATTACCTTAATTAAGTGAATTAGGGTTGATTCTGATTGCAATTTTTTATTATGCAAGACACCCTAATGTTAAGGACACTAGAAATTAATAATCAAGACCAAATCAGTAAATCACTGTTAGATTCCCGCAGTATCTGCTTTTATGGACATCATGAAGGTTCATCATTAAGATAATGTGCAGTGGAAACTTCAATCAAGATTGGAACATTTTCCCTTTCTTTGTCTGACTGGTCTGGTTTTCGCTTCCCGAGTTTTTGTGCATTGCGGATGAGATGCAAGTTTTCCACAGCAAGCTATAGACACGATAGACATGATTCCTCCCAGATCTTGCCTTTGTGAATACAGATATCTCAGGAGCAATGAACTTTATTCTTAACATTATCACTCAGAGTGAGGATCAAAATGGTGAACAGAAACAAAATGTTCTGTACCCACCTAATTTAATCATCTTTGAAGTTAATTAATTCTGAATCCATGTGAGGGGTCCAGGGGCAGGGGCTGTAATCAGCAACAATCTTTTTAAAGTTTCTTAAATGGGACAAATTTTTTAAATAGAATTTCAGTAACCCACCCAGATTTGGCACGACATGCCAAGACTGACCCGGTGATGAAGAGGACCACGAGTTTAGGAAGGACCACGGGTTTAGGAACATAAACTACCATTTCTTTGTGCGGGGTAATGTGATCAGCAGGCAGCGTCGCTAAGTGTGTCTTAATAAAAAACTAAAAAGGTAACAAAAATCTGGAAAATGTAAGGTAATCAATAAGGTAATGAACTTGTGGCCTGAAAACTAGAAATAAATTAGCGTTTGGGTGTCTTATGCTTGGCTAAGTGATCCCTGATATCAGGCTTAGAAAAAGACGCCCGTTACAATGACAGGACCCCTGTGGACTGTCCTTAAGTGAGTGCTGTGTGACAGTAACCGGCAGGGTGACACTGCCACTGCCCAGGCAGTGTCACATACTGACATCTGGCCGTACTATCTGGAGCTTCGGCAATTATGCAAGCAGGCAAGAGTGCTCCCTGTCAGAGGGGTCTTAACGCGGCCCGCGGGGTCTTTCTGGTGGTATCTGCTGCCAGGCACCTCAGGGACATTGATGCGGCATCACTGAAGCGGCAGTGAATCTGAGCATGCCCAGTGGGCTCTGCCAGGCATGAGCTCATGTCCCCTCTGGGCTTCTAGCTTGTTGGGCTTTCCCATCATTGAGCTGAGCAGGTTCAGTGGGCCCTGCCTGGCATGAGGAAAAACTCCCCCCGGGGTTCTCGCTTTGTGGGCTTGCCCGTCGGTGGACTGAGTGAGCAGATGTGGAATGGCTCTCGGCTTGAACGCATGCAGCACCCTGCATCTCCCAAAGGGATAAACCAAGTGTTAAACGGTCTTTTTGCTTTTTCCCAGTGACCTCATTCGCCAAATAAAATATCGAACTCAGGCTGATGTATACTGAAGCAGTAGTTACACATCAAATGTGACAGATTGCTAAAGGTGTGTTTTTCTGCCACCAAGATATAAAAGATACCGGCAAACGCAATGGTTCAACACACTTATATTCAGAAATGATTCAATGCGATTCGATTCGAATACAATGTGATTCATTCAGCTCTGACTGGATACGATTTAGATCCATTTAATGTGCTGAAGTGTCCTACCTTTGATGCAAAAACAGATTTGAGATGTTATTTTTTCTTGCCAAAACAAGTCACTATGTTTATTTCACATAAACCACCTGAGACTCTAGGTAACTGAAGTTGATCTTAAGATCAAAACATGAGAAAAATATTACAGTGGCATAAAGTAATGGCTGCATGAATTTGTGATGGCTTTATCGGGTTCTTGCAGATTTCCTCCTAAGTTTCAGTAGGATTAGGGGTTTTAAATTGATCCAGCTCTTTGTAGACACCTAGACGGGATTTCTTACTTATATCAGTTTTTTGTGATATGAAAATGACAGTTTTATGATAGGCCTTTTCCCATATACATGGCCTGGCCATGTCGCTTTCTGAGGGTGTCAGTCTAGCAGTGCATCATGGGAAAGGGTTGAGCCCAGGGTCTCACGCCACCTACTTGTCCCCTTTGCTCCTGGCGATGCCAACGAGCTTCTCGATGCCACCGGCATCACGCAGGGCTTTCGCGTTCTCCATGTTCTTGGTGATGACCTCATGCAGGGCACAGCAGACGGCAGTGACGGTGTCGTCCGACATGGTCTTGCCCGCTGTACCACCCGCCGTGGAGGTCGAGCTGCTGCCACTGGTACTGGTGCTGCCCGGCAACCGGTGAACCAGGTCACGCATGGCATATTTTCCTGGAGCGGGAGAGGGGAAGCACTCTGGTTGGCTACCGTAAACTGTAAAATACTCAATTTCCATACTTGTGCAAGTATAACGCAATGGATCTTAGAAGAGTATGACCTTCTGATATCTATGGATCTTCCATTAACAAAAGACCCAGTGCAGGGTCACGGGCAGTGGATACCCCAGACAAGACTCCAATCCAACACAGGGCACAGAAGACTGTACTGGAAAACCCAGAGGAAACTGCACAAACATAGACCCAGGGTGGGAATCGAACCCACAACCACAGAGGTGCAGGGCACCATGCTGCCCAGACTGCTAGCATGTCCCCTAAGACTGGATGCATGCCTTGTGTCCAGTGCATGACGAAAGCACTTTTAATGATAACATGATTTAATGTGGAAGTTTAAGACTGGTGGATACACTGGGCGAAAACAGCAGAAAGATACAAAGTGATTTATTTGTTTTGTTTTCATTTTCCCTGCGACCCTGAACAGAGAAAGAAGTTTCAGAAAAAGGAGAGATGGATGGATGGATGGATGGAAGGAAGGATGTTTTCGTTTTTCCCCCAACACACCAAATGCAACTTAATATACAAAAATCTGTGACTTTGATAATATACAAAAAGCCGGTAACTCAACTGAGTGACTTAGTAACTCAGTTACTACTCAAGTACAAATGACAAATATAGTAACTGCATGCAATATATGGACCATTATGACTGATTAATGATGAACAAACATGGGATCAGTATGTAACTAACACTTAGTTTCTGGTTAATTAATACATTAAGTAAGAGTGTACTACCATATTATTTGTGCCCCCTCCAGTAATGTGCTTCCCAAAAATCTATATAATTATAATCACAACAGGGAAAGCTAATAAGTAAGTACAGAGAACAATGTCGACTCAATACAATTTAATTGATTTTTCAATTATTCTTTTCTTACCCAGGGCATCTGAACTAAGCCTAGCAATGCCAAGCTAATAATAAGCGAAGCTCCCTAAACATTTTTAGACATGAAGAACCATCACATCTTTAGTATGACATTTCTGGAGTCTAACTCGTACTCCCCCAGGGTTACCATTTTAAAACCGCCCTGGATGTTCAGACAGTGCTGTGAGGTAGGCATGCGTCCAAAGTGGGCGAAGCAAGTACTTATGGTCAATGAGATAACTGCCAGTCTCCCCATGGTCCAAAAGCACACAGCCATAGCCCCATAGAAATACATCATTTATGAGTTAAGAACCTTGCTCGGGCCCAGGAGTGACATCACTCTGCCAACGCTGGGATTTGAGCCAGGGATCTTCTGATCACCGTGACCAAACCCACAGAGCCACACAGCAGCCCCAGAGACCACCGTGGTGATTAGTGAGGAGCACACTCTGGTGGCCTGCCACAGCACCTCACTGTCAGTCTCCCGCTGCAGGACCCAGCACTGTCAGCCCTGCGTGCCCCCGACTCCCCCGTCAAGTTCCCCCATTATCGATGAAACCCCAGCATTTCATCGGGGCGAACACGGAAAACGACCAAAGCGAAGTAGGCTTGCTTTCTCCAGAGAGAGCTATGACTAACTGCGTCTCGTGCAATTCTGGTAAATCACGGCGGCTCACCAGCTCCTTCCCGCTGATCTTTCCATCTGACAGATGTGTTACCTGCTGTCTGACTACGGCGCCATTTATAAACCAGAGAACATCCATCCATCTCTCATAAGTGCTCCTTCAGCACCGAGCCAACCCAGGATGGACAGGGCATGAGAGAGGAGACACTCTGAACCTTGCAGGGCACAAGCTCACATGATGTGGCTGGTCTAGCAAGTCCAGTCAAGTGTCATGCTATCCACATACAGGTGACCAGTGGTACAAAGCGATCTTCCCCCGGGACCACGGCGCAACATTAATCAGCAATGATGGGGGAAGGGTTTCACAAAACTTGAGTGCCTAATACAGCAGAGTATGAAAGAGGGGGGCTGGGCACAAGGGTTTATAGACATAGTGTAATATGCATGTAATCAATAAATACAACAGCACAAAGGGGTTTAATGAATGTAGTGAAGTGCAGGAGGGAAGAGAACCCACAAAGAACACAGGAAGGACATGGGAAATCCACACACAAGAAGCTATAAGCAGGATTCGAACCCCCAACCCAGGAGGGGTGAAGGCACAATGCTGCCCGTGAAACCCAACCAAAAAGCACTACAAAAATATTCAGAACACCATGTCTGTCTCACGGTAATGCAGGTCGAGCTGTTTATGAGTTCCAGCGGGGACAGTAATTTAGCTACAGTATAGGCTATTCTCCGGAAAACAGATCATATCGTCAAAATTAATCTAATCCACAAAGTAAAATGTCAGCACAGATAAAGACAGGAAAAAAAAACGCTCTGTCCCTTTTTCTTCCTTTCAGGTACCCGTAATCCTCCCTTCCTAATTGAAAAGGCGTGGATAAGACTGAGTCACACTGTCATTTCTAACATCCTGATAGCTGCCTCCGAACTGCTACATAACAAACGTCACACAGGCATCATCTCAACTGACCAGCGCTCAATCATTACAGCTTCAAACAGGCCTCCGTTTATTCCCAATGGAACAGGAAAAAAATGCTCGCTTAATTGATGTCTGCTTATCTTGAAGTTCCAGACTCTGTAGTCCTTCCTACCAGACAAGCCCGCACAAAAGGACTTACCCAAAGCAAACCTGATACATATTCCAGAGAGCCTTAAATTAAATATACATTACTATTCTTGACTGATCTGCATTGCCCATTTAGGAGGATAATTAGTCTTAATTCTTCAGTATTTCCAGAACTAAGAGTTACTGTGACAAAGAAGAAAACAGACACGCCAAGTGGCAACAATACATAGAATGTTAGAACGTTAGATAAATCCGACATTTATAGGGGTTAAATACCCGGCAAAACTGAAATTTCCAATGGCAGTTCCTTAACTCTTAACTGCTGGATGTTTTTTTTCTGAGAAATGTGAGACAGAGCACCCGATATATTGATATTTAAATTAAATGAAGCCTTTAAATAGCAGAGACCTTACAGCACAGTGACTGAAGTTAATGTACCGGTAAGCGGAAACTGGATCTAGCCGCTTATAGGCCTATGTATTGGGCAGTGCAGTGGGTAAGAACATTCAGGTAAGCTGAAAGCCTGTTAGATCAAGTCCTGGGAGAGTCCGTTGTTGCACAGTACTTCTATGCAAGGTTGAATTTCCAGAAAAAAATCTAAAGATGGGTAAAAGGAATTCTAAGCTGCTTTGGGTAGAATTACTTGGTGAGCTCAACATTTACCAGTGTAAAAGTCAAGTCTGTGTCAAAACACAGCATTACCACAAATTAAGACTCAACGGGCATTAGAAGGTGGGACTTTTCCGGAGTAAGTTTGCTCCAGGAATTAGGCGGATGTTTTAAAAAAATTCTGAGAGACGGAGGCCTGACTCGGGGAACAGCCACAGCACCTCGCTGGCAGAGGGCACCGAAAACAAGCCCCAATTTTATGAGCGCCAGTCAAGGCAGCATGGAAGCAAAAGCAGGAGGGGAAATCCTCGGAAAGCCGAATGCGATTACAGACTCTGCAGCGGGTTCATGTGAGGGATAGCTCCTCTGCAGCGATGCCACCAAGATGACCTTCTCGATTTTATTAAGCTCCGAAACGGGCGACACAAACAAACAGCGACACTTATTCATGAAGAACAAGAAATGATTCTAACCTGCAACATTTTGTTAGAGTGTACTTAAAAACAAATACATATAATTCATTTCAAGAAGTGCTTTGGTACTTTCTGTCAGGCATTAGATCCCTCTAATTGAACATTCATGGGCGGCACCTTTGCACAGTTAACTGAGCGGCTTTTACAGTTGTACGCGTTACAGTTTTAATTGCAAAACAGCACCATCAAGTACACTACATTTAAAGCTGACAAATTTACACACAGATCAAAAACTCAAAAAATCTATTTGCCTCCCTACGGCACGGGATCGCTGAACTGTAAAAATTGACCTTTAAATTATATTTAAAATGTCTTTTTCAGCAGTGATCTTTAGAAAACAATCTGAGTTTTTTACACAGCCATGGACAAAATACTCAAAGATACCCACTAAGCTAAAACAGTGTTTTATGAAAGCCGCAGCGACTGGATGCTATACGCTTAACCGGTACCGCAAAGCCCTTTCAGCGTCATGTGTGATACAGCCGTCAATCCGACCCACGGATTCCGTGCATCTTCCCGATGATCCCTGGCAGACTAGGACAGTGCATTATCTTAAGGCAGGCATATATTCAGATTTTGGCATTTTCACTCTATTCAAATAACACCTGCTCAAACAAAAGGAACCTGTCTACATCAACGGGAAAAGAAGACGCTAGTTTGTTTAAGCACCCATGTTCATGGGGATTGTGGGGGCCAGTGAGTCAGGGACAGATGAGCTCAGAAGTGGTGAAGAAACTGGGGCAAAATGCACTAACACATAAACACAGTGGAATGTTTACTGCGGTGACTCAGCGTCCATTCAAGCAGAACACAACCAGAAGCTAATGTTGCCAAACTAGGAGAGTTGGCCAATTACTCCCACTATCTAAGTAAGCGTGGTGCAGGTGAGCTTCTCTCACTCAGGACTGGGGCATTTATGGTACTGATGGCTGCTTTGGAGAACAAGGGCAGACAGGTTATACTGCCACTAAGTCTTGCCAGACACCCCATGGCCAGGGGGGGCCCGAAAGCATTTCTCGGGCCCCCAAGACAAGCCACGGTAGGCGTCTCTAATGAGAACTTGGCTGTTTGTTGGTCGGAAATTCAGGGATGCTTCGCGCTGAGGTCCGTTTCCTAGCCAAGGAGACTGATTCACCATTTTAATCTCGACCCAGAAAGGCTTGGGAGACGTCAAAGGTGCAATTTAACAAGCTGGAACAGAACAGAGGGCGACGCTGTGGCATCATAATGTAATAGAACAATAAAAAAGCAGTAATACTGGATTAAACCTTGCAGACAGTGGTGAAGTCAGCACAGGGTACTGACTGTTGCAACCTGCCTGAAACCTAGAAGATGGCCGGTCAACCCTCGAGGAACCTAGCCATCCCAGCCACTAACTGTAATCACCACTGCCATCAGGGAAACGGTATCAGAGCAATGAGACTGCGGATGAACAAACAGACTCCATAACAGTCACTGCACACAAGCAGTCTGGCTACTCAATAGCCGATCGAACTATTAATATGGATAACTTGCACATTTCCACTTATTTATGTGCATTTGATAAATAAACACTGGTTTTATTTTGATTTGAGTTTCATCCCCAGCCAGGTAAAACCCTGTGTTTCGGTGGTGTGTATAACCGCACGGCTCAGGGATTGTAGGGTGTAGGAGGATTTACTTCAGGCGCCTTGCTCAGAGGGGGAGGGGCTCATGTCCGGAGTTAAGGGTACCACAAAGAGGGCCCATGTGGAAACAAATCGATATGAGCAATCATGAATATCTGAATCCTTTCAAAGAGACAGCACCCCCCCATTTTCAGATACACTTTAGCAAACTTAAATGGACTGAATGTGACAACAGAGCAGGTAAATTGATGGTTACTAACCTGGAATTATTAAATTTTGTGGACAACGGAGAAATATTCTTCTCATCCATCCATCTCTTAGCAACGTCCTGATCCCAGGCATTTTAATAAAATGTTGGGGTACATTTTGGATGGGATTCCTGTCCATCACAGGACATATGTTCAGTCATACCATATGGGCAATTCAGAGACACCAATCAGCCTCATTGCATGTTTTTATTCCGCTGGAGGAAGCCACTGTGCCTGGAGAAAGTCTACAAGACACAAGGAGTACGTGTAAACTCACTCACACATACTGCAGAGGTGGGATTCAAACCAATGACCCTGACAGTCTGAAGCGACAGCGCTTCCCACCAAGCCGTCCCGTGGATCTGCACGACAGGCTAAGACTGTCATCCTGGGGAAAAAAGCTACACTAAATCACTTCAGTTTATGCCCTGGATAATTGCTGTCTCTGATGGCAATAATTAAAGAATAAGAGTGTTTTTCATTTTGCTGTGCCTCACTGGTCTTGTTAGGATATTCTGCCCGTGGTTCTTCGGCTGACCTTGCTTGAAAACGCTTATTATAAATATGTGAGACCTCTAGAGAATTCAGCATTTAGGAACAGCCCCAGAGTCAGCACAGAAACATAAAACGATCCACACAACTTAACAGCCGAATTATGCCCTGGGACCACTTCCACCACTAACCATTTTATAGTCCATACTGAGCGTCACAGCTGATCGCCGCAACCTCTTGGACACAATGAAACTGCAGTGAACCCCCCTGGCCAATAGGGGAGCTGTCACCATCAAGTCAGAATTCTCTTGGCCCCATCCTAAACCAAAATAATCTGTGACTGCAATTACTTTTTAGCCGTTACATAAACAACAGCTTCAGAGATGGTTACTGTTCACTTCGGCAGTTTGGCTCATTAGCTTTACTGTTGTGATATTGCTCTTTCGTTTGTGTCCGTGTTTCGTTTGTCAGGCCATTTTGTTAGCATATGCTAATCTCCCCCTGTAGCTGTCCCACAATGCTTTGATTAGGAGTGGGATGGGAAAAATCCTAGTATGTGATATAGAGAGAGAACCAGAGGATCTTTTAACTGACAACCGGAGCCGGTCTAAGGCATAAGTGAACTAAGCGGCCACTTGGGGCTGCCGCGCCACCGGGGGGCCCCCAAGAGCACTTGAAATGTCAAGATATCTTAATTTAGGTGGTGGGTGGAGGCCCCAAATCAAATTCTGTTTAGGACCCCAGAAAGGCTTGAACCGGCCCTGCTAACAACCCAAAACAAATATATAACATTACATGTTTAATGATGGAAAAAATGTTTCTTATGGTCAATTTGAGCTGGCTGGGTGTTTAATAATGCTACTGTGATTTCAAAGAAGCCTTTTAAAAAATTTCCACAGAGGCCTTGGGGGTCCAGTCCTCTGCCACTCACTTGGAAGTGCTAATCCGGCCCGCCTTTGGGAGTCACAAAACCGGGAGTATTAACATTTATATGAATATAATATAATAGCCAGCCTCTGGAAGTTAATTGCAAACCCCGAGCAACCAGGGTGGCACAACGGATCGTGTGACCGTCACACGGGAACGGTACATGCGGAGACGAATGAGATCACCGTTTTCAGTGAGATCTATGGCGTTATTTTTTCCGCGGGTTCTATAATACACATTACAATGGTTTTTTTTTTTGCTTATCACACTGGTTAAACATGACACAAGAGACTAACATGGCCCGTATGAAGGATCCATGCTGACGTTAATTAAGAAATCTAAAAGGAAGGAATGCACGTCTTTTACTAACTGACTCGCGGGTCAGAAGCAGGTCCACCTACAGCGCAGGATTTGGCGATCCGGTCGAAAGAGTGCAAAAACGTCGCCCACCATCTGCAAGCGCGTTACGGATAAGCGACGGGGCTCTTTTATTGCCAGAAAGGCGACATCGTCAGTCATTAAGGGGGCTGTAAGAGAAAGAAGAGGTTCACCTGCTAGCAAGAGAAAGGCAATCTCCCCTGCCAGGCAGTGCTCTTTACAAAGTCCAAAGGCCGCTGCCAAGTCACTAGTCAGGGAACTGGTCTTTGCAGAAATGAGCTGCAGGGGCCCTCTGCATGTCAGATTCCAGGATGATGAATTTAGTCCTAATTGCTGTATAATAAAAAGATTTTCACTGCACCCACCTTCCAGGTAGGAATAGAGAGAGTGACGCTGTGTGTCATAATGTAATACAACAATAAAAAAGCAGCAATACTGGATTAAACCTTGCAGACAGTGGTGAAGTCAGCACAGGGTACTGACTGTTGCAACCTGCCTGACACCCAGAAGATGGCCGGTCAACCCTCGAGAAACCTAGCCATCCCAGCCACTTACTATATATATATATATATATATATATAATTTTTCTTTTTATTTCTGTTACCGTTTTCACTACAGGAGAGTTAATCTTTCATTTCGCCTCACGTTATGGCCTGAATGTAAACTTTGCATTAGACAAATAAAAAATCCTTGAACCCTTGAGTTAAACACCTAGAAATTATAGTGAAGAGACAGCTCAGAGCCTCCGGGTTATCTTGGCACTTTGGGTAACACTTTACTTGAGGGGACACAAATACTAGTAGTAACTCACTGACTACTGAAGTACAAATCATGAACAGATATACATTACTCAACAGTTAACTAATTAGTTAATGATTAACTAATAAAGTTCCTGCAAAGAATACATGAATCGTCATAACTGATTAATGATGAAGTAACGCATAGTTAATGGTTAATTAATGCATTTACTAAGCATGTATTACTGCATTATTTGTGTCCCCTCAAGTAAAGTGTTACCGCACTTTGTGATGGCTGTTATGGGTCTCTCTGAGTCCTGGAAACCAGGCCATCCCTTTAGCATGTTCACCTGGGTTCTGGATCATGCCTGAAAGCAGGTTAATAAGAGAATTCGGGCAGACAAGCGAACCTACTTTTAGTGTGATTTTATTAATGGGTGAAGGAATCCCTAAAATCTCCACAAGTAGAACCTCTCCAGCAGAAGAACGCCATCTTGTCCGTTACCTAACAGCTCCGCAAGCTTTAGGGACTCGGGCTGTCCATGAATACACAAGTCCGCTTATCACCAAAGCTCCTCCTCCGGCAGGC
Organism: Petrocephalus sullivani; assembly: GCA_026780845.1. Classification (NCBI taxonomy): domain Eukaryota; kingdom Metazoa; phylum Chordata; class Actinopteri; order Osteoglossiformes; family Mormyridae; genus Petrocephalus; species Petrocephalus sullivani. The sequence goes on along the minus strand of JAODKM010000032.1, from coordinate 6,686,130 downwards.
TACACTGTAACATCTCCACTCAATTATTCTTTTTCTTCTCACATTTTCACTATCTTCAACAACGACAACTGGCAGGTCCCGTTGGACGGCATCTCCAAATGAGTGAGGCTCCTGACGAGGCCTAACCTCAAGATGATATGAGTGAGAAATGTGTCAGAGAGGCCATTGGGAGATGAGAGAAGGGGAAGAGCAGGGAGGCGATTTGGGAAGGAAACAACGAGGGTTGGCGCCCGGGCCAAACTGGCGAGAGAGCGAGCGAGAGAGAGGCAGCTGTCAGCGTCGCCTCTTTGAGAATGCAAATAGACAAATCTCAGTGGTGGCATTAAACACGCTCATGCAACGGCCGCCCAGGGAGGCCGCTGGATACCGCCTGTAGCAAGAGCAGCTGTTCATGGCGGGAAGTGTTGTCACTGTCAATAAGCTGGGCGGGACGCAGAGCACATGGTGACAAATACTGCCGGGCACTCTCTGGCGTGCGTGTGGGCAGAGCGGTCATGTGACCACGTGTCCGATGGGCAGGAAAGGCACATTTTAGGCAGAAGAGGTGCCACGATCAGGCAGACCATGGGTGCAACTTTGAAAAAGCAGCGCAAATCAGAAAGGAAACAAAACAAAGCACGACTGAGGCAAATATGAAATTAGCCGTGCTTCACACCATCTGATGTTCTCACAAACACTTCACTGCATGGATAAATAAAGCTATTCATGCACACCCTTGTACTGCTCCACACATCTTCTTCTCCACTCCAAGCTGTAATCTTTGAATCTTTGATACGGCAACATTCTGTTAGCTTCAGGAATCCTATAAAATACTCATCTCACGTTGCTTCTCGTCGGCTTTAAGTATGTCAGAATGACTCATTTCTTCATAAACATTTCATCTGCCTCTCTCCATCATGCCGAGTTGAGTATATACACTACATATATACTTACTTTTTTGTCATGTCTGCTATATTCCTATCTGTTTTCTGTGTTTTTCTTTTTATTTTTATTTACTTATTTATTTATGTCGGTCTGGGTTTGGTTGTTTGCACTTTTTTTTTATTTTTTATCATACTTATGTTGTTCAGCACTTTGTGACTCTGTCTGGGAAAAGCACTTTATAAATAAATTTTACTTACTTACTTACTTACTTACTTATATAAGACACACATAAATGTTAATGAAAAAGTAAAATGATAATCCTCGATCATATGACCAATTCCTGGGAATCCTGGTGTTACTTATATTCTGGATCATAGGCCACACATTAAATTCACTATCAGTAAGTTTGCAAAAACAATACACATCTTCACATAAGAAAAAAAAATTATCCTAGATTTCATACTACATAAATGATTGTATACTGTGTTCCTTCCACTTTCGAATAGTTCTACATATCAAATAAAAATCTAATAAATCAAAGCAATTAAACATTTCCTCGCCCGCATAGGTGTTCATATTCTGGGATGGGAATTTTAAGATAATCTCTCCATAATGACTTTTCAAATTAAAGCCCTAAATGATCCATCCACTGATAGCATCCCACTTATTCTGTGATTTCCAGACTTGGCAGTAATACATAATCAGCCACCCTAACTATTCCTGCATGTTATAACGGCACACTAGGGTGGCACAGCGGTTAGCCTTTTGCTTCACGCTGCCTTGGCTCCACGTGTGTGGAGTTTGCATGTTCTCCCCGTGTTATCATGGGCTTTCCTCCGGGTTCTCGTGTTCCCCCACACAGTACAAAAACACTGTAGTTACCAGTTGTCTGTAGGACTGAATGTGTGTGTGGATGGTGCATGCGGTCTGCGATGAGTTGACTCTACGTACTGGGTTATTCCCTGCCTAGCTTCTGGGATAGGCCACAGACCCCAGTGACCCTACACAGGGCAAAAGGTTTAGGAAAATTGATGGATATCCGCAACCTAGTGCTGCGTGGTACACTGGTTCACCCGGTATACCGATTTTAATTTCCCATATCGTATGAATATTTCATACCATAGCATAGCTGAAACCGCAGCTGTAGCGATTCGACATGCAGAAAATGATATAATATTGTTTGCTGCTAGAAGTGCTATAGATCGCCGTGCAGAGTATGTTGAAAGGGGACCCCTGTTAACTGTGCATACCCTTCTTGCTATCAGTTATAACGTTATAATGCAGCAATTCTCCATATATAACTGTTCAGCATTATAGTAAATATAGCTGCATTTAATGTGTAGTATAATTAGGTCTGCAATTAAATGCATAGAGGCAAAGCAATATTATTATAGATTTATCACAGTAACAATTATTAAAATAATTATTTAAATCATGCAGGCTGTTGCTATCAAGCTAAATATCCAGTATTAATCGAACGAAACAGGTTGGTGAAACAATTCTAAGTCTAATAAAACTTGTTGGCTATACTATCAAACTAAATGCCTTTTTAAAAACAGTTGTGAATGTATTTCACTGACGTCATCCCTAACTGCTGCGGTAAGGGTGAGGGTGGGGGGAAAAACGCGATATACAGTGAAACTGACAGAATCTTACAAGATACCAAGGTGCAAATAGTGGCCATACCGCCCAGCACTACAGCATACTGTTATTATACACCCATATACATGAATCCCAGCATTCTGCATGGAGCACGCAAAACATTCCGGATACCTTCCTAATAAAATATTGCACTCTGTCCTGCCCTCACGGCAGCGATAGAACCAGCAAGGTGTGCTAAGTGCTCCACAGGCATGTGGGCCCATTCGGACTCCATTCGGACTCCATTCGGACTCCATTGCCTCCTGCAGCTGTGTTGGATTGGTTGACACACTCAAACCAGCACATCTGGCATCAGCTCATACCCCATTCCAAGGCACTTAAGTCTTTTTTTCCTCGCTCACACATAAAATCCATCTCTCGGCAATCTCAATCCCCAGAAATCCTTTTTTAACCTCTTTCCTTCCCTCTATCCACACCGGCTGAAGTGGATTTAACAGCAAATCAGCTGGGGGTCTTAGCGTTCATGTGGCTTCACCCAGAATGTCTATTTCAAAGAAAGGACAACTTCCCCTGACATTCTGTACAATCACGGTATGATAATAAATGATTGTAAACCACATAAAATGATTACGAACCGCAATGCAATTGTCCTAAGGACACCCAGACCAGTCGCATGGAAAAGGAAAGGCTGTTGCCATGGAGATGCAACCCTTGATTCTTGATTTTCTAACTAGAAGCAAGGGTTCACAAACCCACCAGGAAACCAAGTTTATTAAGGAAGGATCAATAGTCTGTTAGAAGTGTCACAGAGAGAATTTTAAATAGTGAGGAAAAGCATCTAAAAAAAAAACCTTTAACAACTGTGAAAACTGGAAAAAAAAAACAAGGCATGCAAAAATATCTAACGGTTTCCACATATTTAATTTGATGCATTATTTTAAACCCACATACAATCAGCACAAATATGTGCCAGGACCATGTACTCAAGGTGAGGGCCTAGGAATTAAAATAAAACTCTCAAGACTCTAAATCTCAATATCAAAAGCCGGCGTCACCAGCCCGAGAGGATTTGCTGACGGGAAAGATTAGCAGAAAAACCCAACTTCGCAGTGCTGGACGACACCAAACGTGCGGAGCCAGCAGCGATCTCAAATCTAAGGTGGAACAGACAAATATATATCCAGGGGAAATGTCATTAGGATGCCTTCAGCCGGCCAAGGTGCCAGAGTGACATCTGAGGCCACCTCCCTTCTAACTGTAATGAAAATCTGCAGATCTTATAGACAGATGCATAAAAATACATTATTTAGTACCGCTGCAAACATACATTATTCTAAAGTCAAAATTATAAGTGCATATACGTGTCACATTTTTTTCATTGTGAGTTATTCTCAGAAGCAGTGCAATAATAAAGAGTACGGTATAAAATCTGGGATTTATTGCCATATTTACCGTATTTATTACAGCGTTTGTTCATTACTGAGCCACGACTGGCACAGTGGAATGCCCCCAGCGGGGGCACTGCCACACCGTTTTTGCTGTTCTGCTACTCTTATAATTTTCCTACATTCTTACCCCCCACATCTTAAAACGGGAAAAAGGACGATGTGCCCCCAGCTCCCAAACAGCACTGTTTTGTTGATCACCCTATGGTCTCCTGCTATAACGTTAGCAGACGCCGTGCTAGGCTGAAGCTCATGGCAGGAACAGATGTGGAGACGATATTCTCTGTAGGCTGAGCCCAGAACCAGCCTTCACTTCATTAACGAAATGGATTCAACTGGTGAAGTAGAACAATCAAATCTTCTTAAGTCTGTTTGAGGTTTTAAGATTCAATGGTGTGGAGATCTATTTCACGTGACAACATGTTTTAAAATAATTATATTTATTTATTTTAGAGATACATCTGCATAATTTAGACGCACTCCATCCATGTTCGGTAACCTGTTGTCGAATATGGTGAAGAGTGTACAGGCTGGTGATACCAGGAAGTGGAAGATTTAAGGTTGTGTACAGGTATATGTCATATACACTCACCAGGCACTTTATTAGGTAAACCTTGCTAGTACCGGGTTGGACCCCCTTTTGCCTTCAGAACTGCCTTAATCCTTCGTGGCA
>JAODKM010000032.1:6644147-6672411 GCA_026780845.1 Petrocephalus sullivani | reverse complement strand
GGGGGGGGTGGGTTGCTGTTGGGGGTGGGGGGGGGGGTGTGGGGGGTGGGGGAGAGGGGAGGGGGGGGGGGGGGGGGGGGGGGGGGGGGGGGGGGGGGGGGGGGAGGGGGGGGGGGTGGTGATAGATCATTTGTAGGGGAAAATTAGTTGCTCCAGTTTTGAGCATCTGGGTGGGGCTGGTGGATATCACCCAGCTGGGAATGTCATGGCACCTCCAGAGTCTGGGCCTCTTTCCTGTGCCCAGTGACTACAGTCTTTGATTGCTTTGAAATATATCAAGATAGAAAGGAACTGAAGATCATGTAAGAAGCCATTAACCACACTGAAGAGAACTGTTAGGGTCAGTTGATCTCAGAGATATCTTCCTGCATAACTAGTACAACTTTATTGTGAAAGGAACGGAAAGGAATGTGAAATGACAATTGTTCCCACAATTGTTCCCACTCTCCCTTACAGAGTCAGTGTTTAGTAAAGCTCTCTATTTTGAACATTTTTCCTACTTACGTGTTGTATTGCCTATATCATCAGTCTTTTGCATGATGACTAAAGTGCTGTGCTGTTTATTTTTTGTTAATTTATGAGCAATTAATTGGCAAATAGAATATATTTTTTGTTTTATTTGAAAAAATATATATATATAAAAAATTGAGTGTACTACATATTAAAAAAAGTCTTAGGATATGGGAGTGAGAGACCCTTTGACTGAGAAATATATGGTACGATGTGGGATTCGGCTAATAAATCCCAGGACACCTGTAATAGAGACAATATGGTCTGAGCGGCATTTCCGCTCCCTGCACGATCTATCATTTTAATCCAGAATCTGCTCCTTAATCGCTTCTAATGCTCACTTTTGCCACTCATCCCTGGTGCAACGGGACAGAAAATGCTGACAGATCAAAGTACCGGGGAACTGTGCAAGGATGGGCATTAAGGCTTTCTAAGCACCACACCGCACGGCTCTTTAATCGATTTAGTTTCCTATCACGGAGCGAGGACGAGTAGCAGACAGATATCAGCTCCCTCTCTGGCTGCCACTGACCAGAACTTCCTTCAAATCTGCTGGCTTAACTTTTCTTTTGTGTTGTGGAAACTACCAGCAGCCTTTAGAGAGAAGCAGGACATGCAGCAAGGCATCAGGCCTACATGCATCTTTAGATCACATATATGATGTCACTGTCCTTGCGACCAACCGCTCAAAAGTTTTAAAGACTATCCATTCATCCATCCATCTGATTCCAGGGGGTTGGGGCACAGAACTGGATGTCATGCTAACACAGGGAACGTAATTAACTTTACAGACACCAGTTGAAACCAAGGAGGGAACTAACATGACAGAGCAGAAAATGCAAGATGCATGGTGAGGATGAGATTCAAACCCCCAGCCCTGGAGGCTATAGTGCGCCACACTTAGTCAGTATACCTCCCAGAGGCAAGAATGTAATGAATTAAAAGGACCATAAAAATGTTTTTACTGTGTTTCATGAATAAAACCCTTCACCCTTCAACCCTCTCCTGTCCCAATCTTGTCCCGAGGCTCACCCCGTTCTCCTGTCCCTCCCTGGCCCCATCTGGCCCATCTCATCCCAAGGCTCGCCACGTTCCTCTGTCCCTCACCCAGGCCCAGTCCTGCTAATCTCATCCCCAGGCTCGCCCCGTTCCCCAGTCTCTCCCTGGCCCCATCTGGCCCATCTCGTCCCATTCCCCTGTCCCTCCCTGGCCCCGTCTGGCCCATCTCACCCCAAGGCTCGCCCTGTTCCCCTGTCTCTCCCTGGCCCTGTATGGCCCATCTCATCCCCAGGCTCGCCTCATTCCCCTGTCCCTCCCTGGCCCAGTCTGGCCCATCTCATCCCCAGGCTCGCCCCGTTCCCCTGTCCCTCTCTGGCCCAGTCTGGCCCATCTCATCCCCAGGCTCGCCCCGTTCCCCTGTCCCTCCCTGGCCCAGTCTGGCCCATCTCATCCCCAGGCTCGCCCACCTGATCCTGTGGCTTCTTCTTCTTCTTCTTCTTGCCCCAGCAGCCCGAGCTCTCGCCGTCCTTGCCGTTGGTGTCTCCGCACAGCAGGCCGTCTAGCTCGTCGGCACCCGCCTGCTGTCCCTGAGAGGTCTCCGCTGCCAGGCGGTACGACAGGTTCCTCAAGATGCACACACAGTTTTCTATGGTCTGTGGGCAGACAAGGGCAGAGCAGTGTTATCTGACGGGCATGAGCCAGCGAGTCGCCTCTTTAAATATACATATATACTGTATCTAATTTTTTTATTTCATTTTTGTTTACTTATTTACTTACTTTTCACCTATGACTTATCCCTTTATGGAGCCCTCAGGCCAGCTCACTCCATTGCCTGCATCTATTGCTGTATGCTGTACTGTTATGCTTTTGTTAGATAAACTTGATTTAAATACTTTATTTCCATTTTGACCAATCATGTTACTCTGACTATGAGCATGTTCTAAATGAATAAAACATAAATGTAATTAGCATAAATAATATAATGGACAATGTGGTCCTACTTAGCATAAATATGGTGATCGGTCATGTGACCCAGATACATGTTCTCATTTCTTCTGTGCAAGTGAGGAAGATGAAGGGCCAGCTCCTCTTCATTTATGTCGGATTGGGAGATCATCACATGTGCCCCCCCCGGCTGCATCACGATTCATTTACCGCGGAGACACTTGCTCAGAACGAGGGCTGGCTCTTTGACAGGCAGGCCTCAAACCACGAAAACATCCTCTGCGGAGACCGCAGATGGAAAAGCGATTAACACTTTTTAAAGGCCGCTTGTTAGGGGCCGGGAATGACAGAGGGGGCCTCCACATGGGGTCTCAGGTGGCTGTCTTTGACGTGACAGTGGTGACATGCTGCTTTGGGTGTCACCTGGCTCTTTGAGTCTCACCCTGCCGCCCGTACCGTGAGCCCAAACACAGATGACCTTGCTGACGGCTCCCCCTGCTCTTCTCCTGTTGGGACTTGCTGCCAAAATGCTTGACAGGATAAATGAATGCAAATTAAACACATGTAGCACCTGTCAATGGGAGACAGAGTACCCCCGGAAAGGGGCAGAGCCCCCGCCTATCCGCTGGGGGGGTGGCTGCCATTATCCAGGTGTCTTCGATTCAGCTGCCCTTTCATTCCCTGTGTTTGTACACTCATTTTTGTTTAGAGCCAGTTCCCGATTCATGATCATGACTTATCTGTTTTGGCTTCCCTTCCCACACAAGGCAGGTACCACGAGACAGATTTGCTTTCTTTCGCACTAACTTGTCTGTTTTCACTCTTGTGTTGTGCTAATGCCATCCTGGCCTTGTCGAACAGCAATCCCTTAAAAGGAAAGTATCTCCCCTAATGCACATGCATTCTCTGCCGGATTCCCATGTCAAGTGGCTCAGGCCTCCAGAACAAAGGCGCTATGTGGACCTCCAGCTATGGCAGCTATGCGCCGTTGTGTAATAACGCTCTGCAGGGGAGCAGAAGCGATGCAGCCCCCAGCACATGTGGCGCACAGACGGACACGAGGTGCTAGGCGTCTGGGAAGGGCTGACCGAAGGGAGTGAGTCAACGAGTGAAAGAACATCGGGAGACAGCTTTGTACTGGTGCACCATAACCAGAAAATGAAAATATCAGACCATTCGGTCACCTCAGCAGGTGATATTTGCTGTTATTATATTACCAGAGTGCTCATTAGGAGGATCTCTGCAGATTAGAATCCAGACAGGAGCCGGAAGACTAATTATAAGGAGGAAAGTTGGAGGAAGAGACCAGATTCAAAAAAAGAAAGACGTACTGGGCAAATAAAGAGACGAGACGGGGGGCGATTTTGGCTACCCTGTCTAATGAGTATGGTGTCAATCTTTCAAGAAATACGGCATGGGGGCGGGGGGTTCAAAATGAGTACGAATATACGAGACAAACTGCTAAAAATACTTATACAGACTGAGGCAAAAAAATAGGGTGGATGAAGCCCCCCTATACTGAGTCTAGAATCAAGATCAGATTAAACCGCTCAGAAATGTCCCCCAGTGGGGACTACAGTTAAACCGGGCTACTCTCATCCCCTGTCTGAGCTGAACCAAACCCTACTGGTCCAGGTCACGGATTGTCTAATTAATATTGCCACCGCAGACTCCAACAGTAATCACACTCAGCTGGATGTCCGTTAATGATTTTTGGAAGCAAGGTTTGGACGTCGAGCACAGTTGATTCCCTCTGACGGTCCGGTTGAATGCTCAATCGTCATTAGGGCAAAAGCATCACAGCGACACTCCTGTGTCATCCGTGCGGAACGGCCGAGCCGGGGCCAGCAGTTAAATCACAATTAAGGATCGCCATTATGATGTCACAGGTGACCGTGGCAACCTTGAGAATCCGGCCATCCATAAAGCTGTTTATTTTGCTGCCAGCCCTACACCCCATTGCACCTGCCGTACGTCCGTTTTGCACGGAGTGATGACAGCATGAGGGTCAGGTAGCTGGGATGGCGTGATAATTGGGTGAACGAGGCGGAGGGGCGGGGCCGGACCTTGCTGTCGATCTCGCTGCTGCCCAGCGCACTTTGGATGACGTAGAGGAGCGAGTCGGTGAGGCCCTCGCACTCCCGCATCCGCCGCCGGGCCTCCTCTCCCGCCGAGCTCACGTTCCTGCAAGGAGAAGACCAGCTCAGTCCAGGCCAGGACCTGGCGGTGTCCCGATCCACCGGGTTCTCACGCTATTTCTCAGCACTGCCTGCGGACCAAGGAGTTTTTCACCACTCAGGTGGTTTACACAAATGCAATGACGTTTTAGCAGCTGACATAAATAAAAGTTTAGCAGCTGACATAAATGCATACATACGTATATAATAATCAAACTAGTATTAAATAAATACTATCCAAAAATAGGACACAAAATATATATCTATAAAATATATATTTCCCTAGAAATATTTCAATAAATAAGCTTGGCATATATTTCACTGTGCATTTTGCATTTGTGAGGTTACCACAAAAACGAATAATATATACAGATCAGTTTCCAAGGATATGCATCACCAGTGAGCATTAATACAGTGTAATCTGTTGAAAAACGCACTGGTCTAATGAGTACCTCCATGCCAAGTACTGGTACAGTGAGCACTACCCCGAGTATGCACTCTGAATTCTGAAAGGGTACGTGTTGTCTCCAGCGGCACAGTGTACTACACCCGGCGTGTACCTCCACACCATGCTCAGGTGCAGTGTACTACACCCGGCTTGTACCTCCACACCATGCTCAGGTGCAGTGTACTACACCCGGCTTGTACCTACACACCATGCTCAGGCGCAGTGTACTACACCAGGCGTGTCCCTCCACACCATGCTCATGTGCAGTGTATACAAACCCCCTCCCTGCGGCCCACTGCTTGCCAGTCTTCCCTTTTTTGCACAGAGGTCTACGGCTGAGTGTCTCCGCACTCTAAATGAGTATGCGTGTACACAACAAATATCTGGAGTCTGAATAATAAAACAGGAATGTTCTCAGCTTCAAAGCGACACAGTTCCTCGGCGCCATTTACAATGCAGATCCTCCAAGCTGAGACAGACCAGATAGACAGAACATACTCTGTTAGGCCTTGTCATTCAACTGACTCCACTCACTGCTTCTGTACTGCTATAAATATTTGATTAATGTTGCCCCGAGGGTAAGTGGATGTTGACACCTTGTATTGTCTCACGGTTTATAAGTGATGCAATTATGTTTCCTTAACGACAAAAAAAGTTACAGTGCGTCGGACTAATTAGCATAATTCTGCATAGGCCATTTGAAGGTCGATACTCCGTAGCCCTATATTCAAAAGTGAATTTTGTTCTGCTAGAAATTATTAAAATTGCCTCGTAGCTTTGACACGCCCTCAATGTGCCTGATTTAACGACGTAGTGCAATGAGTACACCAGCAATACTGATGGATGAGCCATGTTGCTTAAAACCATGACGATGGATTTCTCCATCTCCTGCATCTGTTACTCCAGTAAATGTTTCACATTTATGTCTTAAGTATCACACACACTTCTCTAAGCAAGCACATGGGATAAACTAAGGTATCCAGTGATTATATTAAAGTTATTAGATTGTAATTGGCTATTTCAGGGCAGGAGAACTGCAGGTTACACCTCCAAAAGACACTAATAACCAAAGAGACGCCTTGGCAAACCGAGAACGCCATAGAACACAGTAGCTGGAATTTTTCACAAAGTATCAACATCTAGACTACAGCCACGAAATTTCAGTGGTGAATGCAGATATCAAGAACCTGTCTACCTGTCAGCCACTAAAGCCTTCTGGGACACAGGCCATCAGCAAGGGCTCTCCAGACATCTCTGACCTAAGCTTGTCTTTCCAGCTGGCTCCAGGTACATCCCAGCTGCCTTGTGGCCTCAGAGCCAGATGGTTCTTGGTCTTTTGCATTCGAGACTCCAGCACAGGATCTTATCTCAACACAAGCCTCCTCATCTAACCCATCCCCACAGACTCTACATCAACATGGAGAAAACCCATCTCGCCCCTGGATGTAGGTATCCGGAACCCTTGTTGGTGTTTCAGTCGCTATGGGTTTTTGCAAGGTGTGGTGGCTGGCCCAACATGAAGAAGCTACCTATCGCGTAAGAAATATTACAGACATGAATGATCTTAATATCATTAACATGGGCCACAACTCACTGTTAGCTGGCATAAACTAAACGATAAAAAGCCTCTTACAACACTAATAATGTTATACCTTCACCATCATTGTTAGTTGGCATGTTTTTTATGATATATCTCCTTTCACAAAGCAAGATAAACGTACTGCAGCTCAGAATTGCCTGCAGATGACTGAGGTATGCCGGTCTCTGCTCCAGTGGTTAGATTTAACACAGCATCACAAGAAAACCAATACCCTGTCAGTAACACAACACGTGTGTACACGCGTGTACGGATGGCGTGTGCTGGGACAAAGAAGCTGTGCTTAAATCAGCAAGGGAGAGACCAGACTTGCTCACAAATTACATGAGACATTTAACTTCACCGCAATCTGTTTTCTGATACTATACCAGAAAATCCGATTGTTAAACTCCATGAACATCAACATGACGACAAATTACTCTGAATTTAATGGAATTAGAAAATTAAAAACCTTTACTACTGTGCTGTCTTTTCAAAGCAGTTGAAAAGCCAAAATGTTAATGCATTGATTGCACATGACATTAGGGCTCTGAATTAAACCATTTTTTAATTAATTTTAACCAGCTAAGCTTGGCATTTAAGGAATAAATGAACATGAAAGGTAACTGATTCCAGGTTTTACGCTTGTAAATATCAGTATATGAGCAGTATGGATTAAATCACCAACCAGGTTCCCTCACAAGCCCTTTTGTCGGGGTTGGAGTTTGGAGAGCAGGGATTCTCTCATGTTACTTTGTGCTTCCAGGATAAACTGCTCCATTCATAACTGGATCAACTGCGGTATTTTCATGCTACATCAGTTCCATAAATATACAGCAGGAATTTCAAATATTACATACTAGTATGTCATTTTTTTCTATCAAATCCACAACAGATAGTAGGGTAACTCAAAGATGTGATGCTATACTTGACATGTTTGCAAGTCCTTTCCAATGAGCCTAAACACAGCTCACACAGGCTGCACAGCTCATTCACGCTGCACATCCCACACAGGCTGCACAGCTTACATAGCTCACACAGGCTGCACAGCTCACTCATGCTGCACATCCCATACAGGCTTCACAGCTTACATAGCTCACACAGGCTGCACAGTTCACTCGCGCTGCACAGCTCAAAGTTTCACCTGCTTTTTCGGTAGTGAGATGGAGGGGTTCAACCACCCTCAGTCTCCCAGCTTCGCTGACCGACAAGCTTATTACCGCTGTCGGTATTCAGGCTCACTATAAGCTTTCCTGGCTGAGCCACAGAGTGTAAACAAGAGTCAGTGCACAATCCAGTGCATGGCGTGCCATCTGATTACACCGTCGCTTAGCAGAATATTCTGTTTACATAGCCGCAAAGCAGACATCCTTCCACACATCTACCCTTTATCAATATGTATGACCAACAGCTGGCTGATTTTCTCTATAAATTTAATGAACTTCACTCAAGGGAACAGCAGAGATGGGCTGCAGGCAAATGTTTCAGTTATAAGTCCTACAAATCCATCACTGCAGTGCCACCTGCTCCCGTATCTGCGTGTCCGTTATACACCTTGGAGAATCTGGAAGTACCACTGCAGCCATGCTAACGGCTTAAGCTGGCTCAGCGTCTCAGTCTAACACGCCTCAAACTCTCAGCAGAACACGTATTTCACCCCAATACAGCCTCGACGCACAAGTTCACCGTAACAATAGGAAATGTTAAGGGGAAAAAAAAAAGCGTATTAAATCACAGAAAAATGTCAGTTATGCTAATATGCGCTTCTGACAAGCCCCAACTCCCTCTCCTACTTTTAACTAATTAAACTTCTAGTTAATATTCATGTTATTCAAATCTTTCTGGAAGTAAGGAGAAATCATGGGAAGGATTATCGTTGAAGGAAAGTTTCAGATGGGGCGAAAGGCTTATTTTGCCTCGGTATAATTGTTCCTGTGCAAAGTTGCAAAATCCTGCTTGTTTGTAGCTTTTTAACAGTTATTTTAAGCCATCACTAATGAGCTGATAGACACAGCAGTGGCATGACGACATCCTGTTACAGGAGAGCACCGCAGGACCACGGATGGATGTGTGCCAACATCTCACACAGGTAAAGAGGCACAGGGGAGCAGGGTTATAGAGACTCCAACTGCAAGGCGACTGAGGTAGACTCACATCTTGAGAATTTATTTCTCACAAAATTACATTTGCAGCCTGCAAAACAAGCACACATTGCTCCAACAACTGGCTTCTGCAGTTCTGGGTCTGGTCTCCGTAACAGTAATTTTTTTAGAAATATGTACACGAACAATAATGCAGAAAATTACAAAATGTCCCGAAAGCATTATGCAGTTTACTGCATGCAGCAGGCATCTCATTATGCATGTATATGACAGTAGATATATAAATGCAATCTTCTTGAATTAACAGTATCGTAATATTGGGGTTAGAGTGTGGCTCTATGACTTAAGATTATGTGCCTGCGTAGGGATGGTCAATGGTCAAGAAAGGCCCTTAACCCCAATTGCTCCAGAGATTGGCTGATCCAACTTTCACAATTATCAATATCAAAAGCATCTACAAATAATAATACTAATACTAAAATATATAGTACATCAGACGACGATGAAGACTGCCCCCCTTGCCTTTAGCTTCTTGGTGAACATAGGAACAAATCATACATTGCTCAGTATGACAGCGGGCATTGGGCTACCTTTCGGTACAGCATCCTGGTCGGTGAAGTAACTTGTCAATGACATAGTTAAAAACCACTATGTTCTATTCCAGTTTAAGAACAATGGTATTAAATGACCATTGTTCACCAAACATAGTGGCTCATATTTTAAATCAGAATAAAGCCTAGACTTTATACAGAAATCTGCCCTGTAACACATTTACGAGAACGATTTTCCCAGCATGGAGGCCGTGTTAATGGATCAGTCTTAATTTTAATAGGTAATTACAGCATTAGACGTCTATTACCTCAGTCCAAATCAATGCCAACTGTGGAATCAAAATGAACGCTTCTATTTTTGCATCCCTTTTTTCTCAAAATCCCACACTGCTGTGAATAGATCCCACACGCAGACTCCTTTGCATATTTGCTCTTTTTTTCTCTTTCTTGACATTACTGTTACAATTGAAATTACAATTTCTGGGCCTGGTGGACCTTGTTCACAAGGCTGCGGGAGTAACTGAACGCGGCCTCCAGCTACAGTGCCCTGCTGCAGCATGCTAAGTGACTGGCATGTAGATTCATTAGCAGACAGGTAGCAAACTGAACATGGGCGCTGCTCCGGGCTCAGTGAGACAGGCCACTGCTGTCAGTCAGAAATTTGGCCGAGAGCCCTGGCTATGAGAGGAGATAAATCAGGAAACAAACTTATCATTACTCAAACCCAGTAGATGTCAGGAAGCTTGTGATTATCTAGCGTCCGAGAAGATGCATCATTCACAAAAATCATGTTTCATCTCCATTTACTGGGCATTATCCCACACTGGGTCATTATTCTGGATCACAGGGGATAAAACCTTGGTGATGAACTGATGATCTGTCTGTGGATCCATAGGCCCTTCTTCTTTCAAAGAGATGAAATATTGCAACCCTGACCTTTGTGAAGCCTAGCTATACAGGCAATCCACAGATTACGGATGAGATCTGTTCCCTAAGTCTGTCTTTAAGTGAACTCTGTCGGTAAATTGGAAAAATAACAATACAGCTCATAATAATAATTATATAATACTAATAATAATAATAGTAAGTACATATGGTACTGCTCTGTACCTCGAGTCAACAAACCAGTGAAGCCGCACAATGTTTTCATGAGCGTCACAAAGTAGTGTGTGCTTTCGTCATTACGAACAATCGTATTTAACTGGTCGTAAGTACGAGTCGTCCGTAAGTTGGGTGTTCTTAACCTGGGGACTGCCTGTACACCGACTACCATAATGTCACATCCACAAATTATTATAATTTGAAAAGAGTAGCGTCCGCTAGGGCACATGGCCGATAAGTCTCTCTAGAAGTGTGCACTCCTGGGCCTAAGCCTCAGTGTTTGAATTTTGTTCACCGGTGCTGCTGTGCACCTCAGCTCAGAAATCAATGTTCTGAGACAAAGCTCTCTTCTTGAAGGGATTAAGCCATCAATCTTGATAAAAAAAAAGACCTCCCCAAGCCAGCCACCCCCCCCAACCCCCAACACCCCCATGGAGGTTTACAGGTTTCCAGCAGCGGACGGTGTGTCAGAGACAGGAGGGGAGGACCACACCCAGCTGCTATGCCATCACACGGGGGCCCTCTGCTGTGCACTGACGTGGCTTCTTAGGACGAAGATCTGTGGTGTCTCTGTGGTGAGACCAGGCACAGGTGAGAACACTGATCGCTCATTTTTTCCACTGCGCCAGACATGAATCAGCAAAGAGTCTCCAAGTTTGCAATTACAGAATAAAGCAGCCGGGCTCAGGTGCACAGCAGCCAGCAGGGGGCGCTTCATTTGTATTATCAGCAAGGTGGACGAAGGTCCATGAAAGTAAAAAAGCTAGAATTTGTAGACTTTCATTCATAGACCTGCAACGGCTCAGGTGTACAGTCCCAATTCTTGTTTTTCAATCTGAAATGTGTACGTCCATGTGACTTGAAAAAAAACACAAGGTGTACTTTATCCCGGTGTGCCAATGAGTCACAATGTGAGGTCATTAACGGCGTGAGCATTCTACATTTTTAACCGGGAGAGAGTGTTTCAAGAACATCTCCATGCTGCTGCTTGGTGAGATCATTAAAACATACCATCTGACATGCAACATTGATTCTGATCTCCTGGATCCTTAAAGCCTTTATGGAACAAATACTGGCGTTGCATTAGGATATCACAGCCGTATGACTGACCCGACTTCTCAATATTGATCTCTTTCCTGACAGGTACTACTCCAAAATCGCTATCCGCTTGTCAAAATTACAAATTGATAGTAACTTAAAATAAACTTGTCTCTGTTTGGAGACTTCAGATGGCAAAATACATAGTTTACACAGAAGAACGTCAAATGGTTTTCCCTTTTTAGCCTTTGTCAACTATTTGGACTTGAATATGAATGAGACAGGATTTACGACCACCTCCTGGACCAATGGATGAGACTATAAATCCACATTCTCTCATGACATTGACAAGCCAATGGCCCACAAAATGTCTGTCAGCTGTAAACATTCAATATTTATAGAAAGAAACCGATGTGGTATTGTCTCCAAATCAATAGACGTTCTTGAAATAGAAAGCTGCAGATGTTTTTACCATACTTTTCTTTTTAAGTCTTCACAGAGATGTGAATGCTGGTAACGACCTGCAGCCTGATATTAACTTTGCCAGCAGGCTGTGGCTGACATTCGGCCGTTAATGAGCCTCGCGGCTTTTATTGCTTATTCATCCAATTTATTTCCTGTTACTCTCAATAAATTCCATCAAATCAATTAGTGTACTTTGTCAGCTAATTACAAATTGAACACAATTAACAAGGGACAGAATCAACTGCAGCTCTCAAATGTTTATAGCCTAAGTGTCTGAGATTATAGTCTGAGGCAGGGCTCCTCAGGTCAGATCCTTATTAACCAAACAAGGTACACAAGTGGTCGAGACAAAAATAAATCGCGTATTGGATGGTGGCTGCAAATACTGGGGTGGCAAAATACCAAGATAAAGATCATTTATGCATCATTTTCTTTTGTCTGCCTAAGACTTTTGCACAACGATGTATATACCTGTCAAGATAGACAGATAGATAGAGAGACAGACCCAGATAAAAATATTTTCAGTATTTCAAGATCCTCTTCCATAATAGCATGCATCACTGTTTTTGTTGACTGTGCTCAATTCGGTTCAGTCATATTAAATCAAGGTACGCCAGACTACAAACTGAATGCACAGGTAAGTCTGGGACATCATATCCCCTTTCAGCAATAATTAAGCATGAAGCTGTCCAATCTCTCACACATTAATATATAATTAAATTCTCCAGATGATATTTCCACCCAAATCAGACACCAGAATGTCACACTTGACACATTTTTAGATCTTTGTTTGATTGAACCTGTTCGCGGAAACAGACCTGGCAAAGGAAAGAGCCGGCATCTCTCAGAACCTGAACACGTAACCTTTAGCTGCGACCTACTCTGTACATTACCGAAGCAGAACTCCCAGCCCAACAGGACAGAATGGGGCCCTCCCTTTAACCAGACCTAGTAACCTCCTGATTAAAAATATATTGCCATGGCTTCAGTGTTGTCCAATAAGCAGAGTGTTCTAAGCACAAGTTTGCTAAAAAGTCAATGGGATAAACTTGTCATTTTTTTTCTTCACTGCTGGCAAAGACTGTAGTGCTGAAGCCAAGTTCAAGACGTATGGTTGCTGCGGGTCCATTAGCCTCCCCACTGTCCCCGAAGCACCAGTCTTGAGTGTGAGCTTGCATGATTTACTTTTAGGGGATTATATTTGCATTGGGCTGTCTGATCTTTGGCTCCCCATTAAAAATAAATGTTTTCATTGTGTCAATTGGTTCTGTTTGCAATCTCAGTCCAAATCTCTTACACAAACCACTACTGTAACATTGCGGCTTCAAGACCAATTAACACAAAGACAAATATTCTCTTTTACTTGTTAATGTTTGGGACTATCCAGGGATGTAGCCAGCTATAAGGTCATCAAGGTCCAGGCCACAGTAATTTTTAACAGCTAAAAATTAAATTTGAAGCTATTTATTACCCTGAATAAAAATGGGCTAGATTAGGCTAACTAACATTTCACATAATTAATTTAAAAAAATAGATAAACAGCTTATGATGGAGACGGTATCAATAGCGTGATTGACGAGATCCACCCCCCCACCCCCGGGCCCGGACCTCACTATATTTCAAACCCTGGTTATGGATATAACTATATTAAAAGCGATTTCAATGGTTCTGTAACCTTTTGTGTTGTACTCCAGCCCGGAACTTTCCTGCAGCCTGACCTCACTGTGTAAAGAAGCAGGTGACCCCATGCACTAGAACAGACCCGGTAAAGGAGTCCCTAAATGACCCCACTGTGTAAAGAAGCAGGCGACCCCATGCACTAGAATAGACCTGGTAAAGGAGTCCCTAAATGACCCCACTGTGTAAAGAAGCAGGTGACCCCATGCACTAGAAAAGACCTGGTAAAGGAGTCCCTAAATGACCCCACTGTGTAAAGAAGCAGGTGACCCCATGCACTAGAACAGACCCGGTAAAGGAGTCCCTAAATGACCCCACTTTGTAAAGAAGCAGGCGACCCCATGCACTAGAATAGACCTGGTAAAGGAGTCCCTAAATGACCCCACTGTGTAAAGAAGCAGGCGACCCCATGCACTAGAACAGACCCGGTAAAGGAGTCCCTAAATGACAGCAAGGCTAATGTAACAGCACGACACATGCTGAGCTTTAAAGACCCATTATCTTTACAAACTGCAGTTAGATCTTTTATTTCTATGACAGTGACATTTATGTGATGTCATTTTTCAGATGTATATAGGGGCAAAGACCCATCCCTTTATAGACAGGGGATTTAAAATTATTAAGCCTCTGAGTAAGTGTAAAATTCCTAAGCAATCAGAGACAAAGAGATTACTGAGTAAATGAAAATTAGCATGATTTTAGCTGCAGATAGTATTAAATATTCAAAGGAACCACATGCATGTTATGTGTGCATGTAGGGGCTGTAGTACGTGATTAGCAGTGAAAGCTTTTGAACCTTCTGGGACTGGAGCTTTATGCTTTTTGGATCTAAAATGCCTATTTGTTTTCCCTTTAATGGTCGTTCATTTCAAATTCCAAATTCTGCCTTTGGAAGTGAAGTTTTCTTTTAGCAACGCAGCTTCATGGGGCCTCGGTGGCTCCCAGAGCTGGCATTGGACGAGTTTTCTGACAAATGCCCTGCACCTAAACCAAGATACCATAAAGTAAAATGCTACTAGCTTTCTGCAAACTTAAACACACCTTCATTTCCCCTCCCTGACTCCCCATGAGACCTGGGAGGAGTTTGAAATTAAATTTAAAATAGACAAATCACCCGGCAAATTTAATACAAATCATAGTAATGTCACCAGTTAGCTTTATGTCCACCGTATACCAGCACCGAAGGCCCAGCTATCAGAGTATAACTCAAATTTACAAGAGCTATTTCTGGGCAATATATAGAATTAGTTGCATGAATGCTAAGGCTAATGCTAATGCTAATGATCAATCTGTCCGCTTCTTGTGCTTCTAACCTAATTTTGAACTGGGAGAATGGAGACACATACAGGCATATGTTGTGCTTAGAGGTCCATCCTTAGCATCTGTCAACCACCACATCCATACAGATGAAGACATAAATAGCTTGCGGTAGCCTTCAGCCTGCAAGTTAGCACAGGGGCTTCCCGAAAGACGAAACAGTAAACACATCAATCACGGCTGACCGCAGACAGGCCTGCTGATTTTTAAGCCGAACATTTCCCGGTATGTTGTACAACTTGTGGTATTAATCAGTATAACAGCAGACAGGGTATAGAGGTCCGTCAGCATTTCACTTGTAAAATGATTCTGGACGTCAGGCAATTTCTCCTCAGGGGGAAATATACATATATTTGAATAGTGGATTTCCCAACATGCTGAGGTAGAGTCTGAAAGTGATGTCGAGTACACGCTGTTCGTCTAACCCGCGCGGCCCTGAACATGGCCCCACTGCTGGCTGATAATCCGCACGCCGCAGCACTCCCGAGTGAGACAAAGGCATCCAGTGCCGAGGAAAGTTCACAGGCAAAATCGATGTGTGTTTTTCAATTTGGAGGCAATCAGCGCAAAAGAGCAAGAAGTTTTTGCTAGCTTGCCTTACCCCACTAGAAAGTGAATTTGACAATTTACGGGGGTAACAAACACTGAAACGCGGAAGATGAAATAAAACACAACACCCCTATATCAGAGATGACAATAAAAAAATGTTTCCACCCCCTTTTAACCTTGTACAACTGAGTTAAGGAACAGCAAGAGATTAAACCATTGCAGTAAGTGGATAAGCTATAGCCCTTACAGGACTTTGAGTGTTAACTAAGTAATTCTGTCATGTTGCTATAGAGACAAGACGGAAAGTTCGAATGCATGGCTGATATTTAGACTAAGATTGATTAAGACACTGCAGATTGATAGCAACGTAACATAAACGCAAACGTTACTCTGAAGTAGTCTCACATGCTGTTAAGCATCACAGACTCAACCAACGAATCAACATTCTTTTAGCTAAGTGTGCAGGCTAACAACTTGTGTTATCTATACACTTTGGTTTAAAATGCCTGTATTCTGGATGCTCAATCATCATCAAGGCTTAGTGGCAGTGCTGCAGAGTGATTTTGTGTCCTCTTAGCATAATTGGAGATAGGGACCCTGCTTTATTCTGCCTTTGGAGGGCGACGTAGAGGTAATGCTACTGAGGAACACAGCGGGAGTTCAGCAGAGCTAACAGCATTGACATTTTCACATAGATGGAATTTATCCATATACAGCCACATGTTTGATGGGTTTTTACCCACTTAAATTATAGAGTGTCCCACAAAATGACCATGACCGTATGTATGAAGTCCATTAAAAGCTTTTGCAAGAGCTGGAGCCCTGCAAGTGGGTTTTTAACCTCTACATTTATGGCTACTCCATTCCTCATAAACTATTATGGCCTACACTAACGACGTCACGTTACTGAGGTAGATTACGTCCTTTCAGTTTTCACTACAACCACAGCAGCGACTTGCCCTAAGACGACACAGGGAGCTAACTGAGGAGCAAATTTACAAAATTAGTCTATTTTTGATTGTGTTTGAGATGAGGCCGGCAATAATCTAATTAGGCTTCCTTATCATATGTTACGGTATTGGGAAGCAAAGCTCACTTTCTTGAAAGTGCGTCCAAAGGATTTTGGAGTTCTGGAAATTTGCTCTTCAACTGCATCGACTCTGAGGAAATTTAACTGGCTGAATTCAATGTGACGGTACCAGGTAAAGCCACGCAGTACACACTGAGGGCCAGCAGGGGGCGGTGCAGAGGGCTGCGGCATGTAGACTGACCTCAGGCAGCCCGTGGCGTTGCGCAGCACCTGCGAAGAGTGCAGTTGCAGCTTGCGGTCCTCTTGGTGCGGCGAGCTGTCCCAGGCCGACTGCGGGATGATCACGGTGTTGGTGAGCACGGCCAGCGCATCCTGGATGATTGGCATCTTCAGGGCGTCGCACGAGGACAGATTCCACAGTACGCCTGCATGGGGAGGCGAAACGGGAGACACATGGAGGATCTGCAGTGATTTATATATATATAAATGTTTATATATCAGGTTATAGTGTAGGCATCACCATGACTCTCACCAAGGAATGTCACCAAACAGATTTCTTGCCACGTTATTGTTGCCTAAAGCTGTCAAACTCGCTCCCCGCTCCCGCCAGGCCAGAATTGGGGCCCAGTGATCCTCCACCTATAAAATTCCACCCTACTATGTCACCAGTTCCTACTGATGACATAGTTCCTACGGTGTGCTGGTCAGTGTCAGAGCCAAGTTCATTTAGGCTACGACTGCCTCCCCAAACCCCTCCCTGAGCATCACGCCTCATTTTCCTGGCTGATAGATGTCATTGGGCTACTGAACCTGCCCCAGGACTCATCATTGTCGCACAAATGATGCAGTCAAGTAGTGCATATGAATAGTGGCATAGAGTACTTCATTGTTATGGGAGCTGCACCACGAACATGTCTGCGATTAAAAAAAACAAAAACTCACATGCTGTAGTGCCAAACAGAAAAGGGAAATGTGCGTGTATTACAGTAATAACACAGGTCTGCAACCAAAAAACTGCACAGGATTTTTTGACTGTTTCTTATAGACTTTTACTCCCTGAACCCAGGAAAAATATTTAAAAATTTTCATCTCGTCAAGTTTTCTTGCAAAACTCATGTTTTTAGAGTAATTAAGTGTACAATTTCCCTTTTTAAACTGAAATCTCCTATCCTATTCTTGAGTCAAAAAACCATATCCAATAAATTATATTAATTTAATATTTCTAAGAGCGGAACCCAAGAGAAATACAAATATAAAGAGCGAGGAATTGAGGGGGGTCAGTAGGGGGGGGTACGGTGGGTTTGGCACAGACAAAAATAGTAAACGTAGTGTTAAATATATCATGAAGGAATAGTTCTTTGTTTCTTTTTTCAATTATAAGAAAAATTATGCATAGTTAATTGTAATACATTTTTTTTTCATTGCTGTTGTGTTTTTTTAATGTAAACTCATGTTTTGCAAAAAAACTGTATGTGATGGAGGGAAATAGAGATAATTTTTGGATTCAGCACCCTAAAAAACATCAAATTTACCAAAAATATCCCATGCAGCTGAAAAAATTTTTTTTGCAGACCTGTGCAATCCACTGCAAACCCAGCACGATACTGCACATCTCTTTAGCAAGCGTTTCACCTTGACCGTAAGTCACCATATGATAGGAAGCATTCTCGCTGAGAAACAGAAGTGGCTGAATTGCAGTGCCACAAAACTAAAAAGTTACGCATGGGGAAGTACGACAAACTGGAAATCTGTGTCAGTAATCTGGTTTAGTAATGCTCAATCACAAAATATTGGTATAAGCGACAATATTATATCATATGAATCATATTCAAAGTTCGGGCTGTTCTATACCAGTATAGTGTGTTCAGTATTTTCACTGCAAAATGGTACGTAATATTCCTCACAGCCTCAGAAATTGCTCCAGAATTTGAAATATAAAATACGAATTCCCGCCAAAAGCTTGCCAACCTGTGCCTAGACAACGGATGTCTATCAACATTTTTCAAAGTGTGAAATCATAATATTGAAATAATAATGACCAAAACATAAACAAATCACACAGCCAAATATACAAACATCTACTCAGACAGCATCACGCAACATTAAATAACTGTTTACTCATCAAAGAAGGATAAACATATATACATCATAAAAATAATGAAATAAGAGGCCTCCAAACTGACATGAAGCATTATTTGCACAAACACATAGGTATGTGTTTTTTGCAAATTACAACTAGGTGAAAGTGGGTCTGAGTGCAAGCTCAGCCATCTACCCAGCACCCCTGGATAATTTCGGGGGTTTAGGACTCTCCAGAGATGTAGCTAGCAGCCTTCTGATCGCAGGCAGATATTCCTAACCATATGAGCCAGACAAAACCCCAAAAATGATAAAACTATAGGCTTTAAATATTTTGGATTTCCGTTACACTCCACAGCCCTAAAATAACAACAACAGCTGAATTTTCACAGGGGTCTATATGCTATGATAAGGCACTGAACTGGAGGTATGTACTGAGAATTACATGCTATAAAACATGGAAAATTCCAAAACAGAAAATCACAGCTCACTGGATGTGAGTCGTCCCTCATCAAAATATGAATGAAATTCTAATGAGTGTTACAAAATATTTCATATTTTCTGAGGTTGTCATTACTGTTGTGTTTATGGCCATACATTCTTCTACAATAAACATGCAGGACGTTAAAATCCCACAAAGGAAATGTAAATCTGGGAATTGGGTTTTGCTAAATTCTTTTAGGATTTATCACTGGAGAATATAAACTGCACTCTGAGCAAATATTAACATGCAAAAGCATTTTACAGTTAATATTCCCAGGCCATTGACCATCAACATCTTTATGATCATACATCTATACATTTGTCATCTTTATTTATAGAAGACGATGATATGTTTACTAGTTACATGATCGTTCAAGATATTTATGGCGAAGGGATATTTCTTACTAAATGGAAGACAGAAAATTTTAATGATAATAATCACTCTGAACTGTCGAACAGAAAGCAGTCACACCATTTCAGTTTAATGAGATTTTAGCAGTACAATTGTGATAAATAATACTACTGCACCATTACTGGCTTAATCTAGAACATCGACAGGCTCACATCACTGCAAATGGCTCAGTCGTACAAGGTGCTGATTAGCCGCATGCTCAGTCTGAAAGCACTCGCAATCAACAATCATCCGAACTGAAAAGGCCTCGCGCCGGTTGTTTGGCCAAAGGAAACCTGCCTGCATTAGACCGATCTGCAGTAATGTAATTGTTGCAAATACTGAAAAGAAACATGGGATTACTAACCGAAGACCCTTGACATCAATTAAATGCCTCAATCCTTGCTGTAGACTTAACATTAAGCCATTCCTCTGGTCACAAAAGTCATCTGATTAATAGTCATTAATATCTAATACATGTATGCTGATTACCTAAATAATGCAAAATATAGATGTAGTGGCTTGAAAAAGCTTGTAAAAGAATAATTCAGTGTTTTATGATCAGTTTCAAACCTCCTAGTACTATCAAACTGAAATTCATCAAAAAGTAAAGAAAATGTGGTTATTATCTCCAAGATTAGCTTGTTCAAGATAGTTTGTTGGATCATTACACTGGTCCAATTAGTGAACAAGCCAAGAACCAGCTGAGCAGCTGTCTGGACTGAGTGACACCATGGCTAATCAGACCTAGGAGTATCTACTCTAAGCCTGACGGTCAATGTGAAGGGTTCATGTCACAAACAAAAACCTTCCCATAGTTATCAGGTATCTACTATAATGGAGAGGCATCTATTGTACACATAGTGACCACATCACAGACTCTAACAAGACCAGCAGCACTTCATTCTTCAGAGTTAATAATGATGACCTTGGCAGGTAGCGGCACTCACATCAGCACCCGGAGAGCTCTGAGCCTCCCCAGACGTGATCCAGGCCTGATTACAATCAGCGTTAGAGCCACTCGTTGTGACACACGTAGTTACATCCAACCCGTCAGTTTTATACGGTCCTCGGCGTCAGGGTTCCATTATTCTTTTTCAATTTCACACTCATGGTAACGTCAAGTTACCAGAACGAAATATAGGAAAACGGAAAGCGGCAAATGCATCACTCCACAGATGACTGCATGCCCATTTCATGTTATGAAGTTATTGCAATGTGAATAGGCCGCCATTTATTAGGGTAAGGCAGAAATCCGTTAGAGCCAGCCTGAGCCAAGCAGGGGTATGTATCTTTTTCACAGCAGACTTCTGACATTCTCTGAAGTCACTACGATGATCTGAGCCGCTCATTCATTCCAATAACTCACCTGATCTGCAAGTCTTAATATTACAAGAGAACCTGGAGGAAAATCACCTAAAACACTTGGCGAACAAGTTCACATAACCCCTTGTCTGAGGTGAAAATGTCAGGTCCAGAAAATATAAATCCAGACCAAGGATTTGACTCTTTCTACTCACAAAATCTTGGTCTGGATTTGTACTTTCTGGAACTGAAATTTCCACCTGTGGGATACGTAGAACCTTGGAGGTGTGAGGCCACACCGAGTTAGAGAACAGCCTGGTGACTAACATATCAAACATCTGGAAGGATATAGAAGTTTTGACGATTTCCAGGAGTCCCAGAAGGCATAATGAGAACTGTTGCCATCACTTAATTCCTCCGTGCATTTGCTCACTGAAGGAGGACCAGTGGCCAAAGAACGAGCATTATTTTATTGGCCTCGGGCTTGGGAGGGGCAGGAGGTGTACTTACACTCACTAATGGAACACTGCCCCCCCACCTTACAATCTCCCATAAAACGCTGCTTTTCTTACAGAAAGCTAAGAGGTTGATATTTTTTCCCGAGATTCCATCACGTAATCATCAAATCAGGCAACTGTGCCGTCTCTAAGAAGGTTGTTTTTCAGAAATAGAGTGATGGCAGTGATCTGCGGCAGAGTGGGAGCAGGGGAACAGGCCTGAGGTCTTCAGAGCCATCAGGTTCAAGCAGCCTCTCACCCATGTGTTGTTGCCACTTACACAATTTGGCCACTTTCAGTGTGTTCGCTTCTAACCTTTCCTGGTTAAGCTAGATTCTGTCGGAACTACAACAATGTATTCCCTGGATGCACCCTTTTTGAGGCAATTTGTGCATTTTTGGGGCAATTTGTCTGAAAATCAAACCAGGTATTGATCTTCATCCATGTTTCCATCCAGTACTTTCTGACTTATTCACAGGGCGAAATGTCACTGGCAGCCACCGCTCTCTTTGCTGCCACTAAGTGACTTTGCTCCAGTTTTGGGGCGACCCTAGAGCTGTGAAGAGGTAACAGGCTTAGCCACTGTGTTACCATTCTATAACAAGTAAACTCACAAATTCCATATTTTATCTGACATTACCACCAAATCTGCAACCCAGGCACAAAATACAAAGCGCTGTAATATCTGCAACACAAGAATATTTATCTCAACCCTCAGCAAACACAGGAACGGCTGGTTAATTCGGCATTATAGACCCCCAGAGACCTCAGTATGCCGGCGATGACTGTGAGGTCTGTTTTATTGAACTTGCTCCTACGACGGTATCGCAGAACGACTTATGTGAGTAATGGATGCTACACGGCGGCAGAGGTGGGATTTGTCTCTATTTCCCCTGAAAAGCTGTTGTTTAGCGTCGAGCGGGAGCATCCCTGACGAGAGCCAGCCTACATATTGTCAGGGATGGTGACAGTCAGCTCATCAGGAATTCAGAGAAGGGGTTTGGATTGTATTCCAGCTGATCCACCCTTAATGAAATTCCAGGATTCTTTGGGAGAGATCACAAATAAATCCCGACTTCAGAGAGAAGATTTATACTGAGTGGAGTAGTGATTCAGTGGGAGGCACTTTGGCCTCAAACCTTCAAGGTTGTGGGTTTGAGTCCCACTGGAGTTTGCATTTTCATGTTGCACTGGATCAGTAATATGGATAATGGATAGATTGCATTCTTAATTGATATGTTATTCTTGGGTGACATTTCTATACAGCACTGACACATTTTACATTATATGTAACAAGCAGACAATTTTATCCAAAGCTACAAGGACTGTCTGACCCTGCTTGAGAAAGCAGTTAGTCCTTGGAGCAACTAAGTGTTAAAGGTGTTGCTCGAGTGTCCAATGGGGAACTCACTCCACCAACCATGGGATGTGAACCAGCAACCAGCTGGTTACAAAGACAGTGTTGTAACTGGCTGAGCCACAAGTCAGCCCTATTTACTACACAACATTTTTTAAATAAACTGCCATTCCTTTAGGAGTATGCCACCTGCAGGTGAATGTTAAAAATTCACTCTGCTCAGATCCTGCCAGTTCTTCCAAAAATGCAGTAACATCCCAAAATGCCTCCGAACCCTGGCCTACCATTACTTTACATTTCCCTTCCACACATGCATTTTTATCCAAAATGCCACCAGCATCAGGACTCACTCAGGCTTATATCTGCACCGCGTCACGGAAAAGCCTCGCAAATAAAACTCATTCTGACTGCAGGAATGCAGATTCCACTATTAGCGTCTCTATCCGGGATGAGTGAGGACCCAGACGCCTCATCTTCCGGTGGGTCGCTCTCTGCCAACTGGCATTTCAGCCGCCTTCTCTCAGAGCAGCGAGCAGGCGGCAGACTCCTGCACAAAGAGAGGCAGACAGTGGCTCTTGTTTGCACAGTTTTTACAGAATTAAGCACCAAAGTACCGTTGGGCAAAGAGGCTTTTTTGCGCTTAGGGTGGCTGATTCATTTGTGGCAGGAGTCATTCTAAGTTCCCTGTTTTGCATCGGCTTTAATTTATATGTTAATCCCCCCCGACTATAAACGTACAACCTATTTCCTTTGCAGGCCCATCTTTAGGCCTCCCCATTCATTCAAACAATCTATTTCTAACTATGGTGGGTGTTGGCTGATTTGTTTTTGGGGGCTGATTACATTACAAATCACCAAAGTCATAAAACGCTGCACGGACCCATAGGCAACTGCAGGATATTCTCCCAGGGGGTGCAAGGTGAGAAAGACCATCCAGATAAATAAGATTTGTAAAGAAATGTTAAAGACATTTACAATAATCCATATTTTCAAATATAATTTTATTGAATATAATATTTTCAAATTGAATTTTCATCTGACCAGTAGGGTGTGCAATTACTCCCCAGCACCTCCCGGAAAAACCACCTATGCCTGAGCCTGACTGTGAGAAACACTAGCTTTGTGGGGAATGAGTGAGCATATGTACAGTATGAATCAGACACAGTGATAGAGCGAAACGAAACCAAACTGCTGCCCCCTTCAGGCAGCCACTGGAAAAGGGCCTGTCGAGATGTTGTTCTTGGGTCTTAGGTGTGTGCACTGCTATTTGTGCAGTTACAGCTTGTGCTAGCTATTACAGGTACAGCCGGTGCTAGCTATTGCAGTTGTACTCTGTGCTAGCTATTCTAGTTAGAGCCTGTGCTAGCTATTGCAACTGTACCCTGTGCTAGCTATTCTAGTCACAGCCTGTGCTAGCTATTGCAGTTACAGCCTCTGCTAGCTATTGCAGGTGTACCCTGTGCTACCTATTGCAGTTTCAGCCTGTGCTATTCGCATTCACATTTATGCACCTGCTGACATTTAGGGGCAGATAGCAACCCTGAAAAGAACATTAAACAGAGGGTCTTCGTAGCTTATTCCCTGTGATAAATGTACACAGTCATCCAGACCATTATGCAAAAGAAAATAATGCATTTTATCAGGACATTTAACTCATTGCTAATCATTAGTTTTAACTGCAGGTATAAACAGGGCAATTCCATATAAAACAAATTAACATCAAATTAACGAGCTACTCTTTGAATTGTGTTAAGAGCCGTGACTCTAAAGCACTAAGGAGATTTGACAACAGCGTGACCTCAGTGGACATTACGGTTAAATTAATTCGTGTAAGTGGTTTTGACTTGGCTGAACTGGACCTGGAATGTAATTAAACTGTAGTGCAGGACACGTTAAAAATAAATAGGGAGGAGAAAGAGGAAAATGGCATTAACAACGATTCTGCAGGTTGGCGATTGGGCCCAATAGGTTCATGGATGCGATCGATAAGCGGAGTCACTTTCTCAACAGAAGCGAGACGGTGTGACTTATGGAGACAGTGAGCTTCACCTGTTCCCCGTTCTCCTCATTCTCAGACACGGCGAGCGGGACCATTGTCCGGGGGCTACTGCTTCCCGCCACACTGACACCCCAGACCCGCTCTAAGCGAAGCCAGCAGCTTACGAAGCCAGAGAATCGCGACGGATCCCCAGACTCATCAGGAAAGCCACCTTTGTGTTATGAGGTGCATGCAGGGATACCAGCCCCAGCCATGCCCAACCCACACCACCCCCAGCATGCGTCTCTGTGCACCTTCTCCCAGCCTCCTCTCCTAGCCTGACCAAACTGAATTTTTGGCAAAACAGGGCCTGGAGCGATACTGAGTCATACCTGAGGCCTGGACGCTGACAGGTGCCTTAAAGCAGCTGAGAAAGATCTCCCCCATCCTGCTGCTGGCTGTACCGTGTCAACACTTCTGACAAACACAAGCCATATCATACCCCAGGCATCTATTCCCTGACGTTGCACAAAATAATAAAAAATGATAGAATATAGCCAATGGAAAGGTCCATTCAAAAAACAGCAGACTATGTTAATGCTGCTATATAACTGTATACTGCCACCCTCCAACACAGAAGAAGCCTGACTCCAGACATTTCTCATTCCCTGATAGTGGAATGAACTGCCAAAGCACAGCTGGTCCTCAGCTTCCCTCTCCATCTTTATGAAACGCCCCAAGACCCGTCTGTTCCTGGACTATCAATAGCCTAACACCACTCCAAGTCTCCTCAATGCCCTTACCTTGCAGGTCCCGCTTATTTGGACAGTTATCTTATTAGGTTCTTGTGTTGTTTGGGCCTTAGTCCTACATCGCTTTTGACAAAAGCATCTGGTAAATAAAAAAAGCTTCTGGCATGCATATCATCACACAAACAGTGCTGTCTTAGTTTCTGATTAGCCTGGACACCTGCCCTGTTATTAGATGGCGAGCTGGTTGAGTAAAAAAAATAAAGCCGTCACTAGTCCGGAGAATCGCAGCGGCCTCCGTTGAGGTTTTCCGCATTATTCTGGCCGCATACGGTATTTCATGGTTGGGCGTATTATGTGAAATTTACCTGGCAGTGGAGCTACTTGCTATTCTGCTAAAGCCATGAATACTGTATTTCATCGGCATTCCTCGCTCGCTCTGCACCAGAACATCTGCCTTATTGTGGGTGTCGCGCCACACTCCTGCGAGCTGATACCTATTCCCGTCAGAATGTTCCGGTGGAAGCACGAAGCAGCCCCCGAAAACTGTTCAGCGATTCCCTTTCCTCTCGACTTAAAGGCGCGGATGTGTGACGATGTGTGTGAATGCAGGAGCCACGCGTACCTGTGACACAAACTGCTTGAAATTCTATTTGCAGTGCACTATGGGTAAACCGAGGGAGCGGGTGTTACCCGCGGGAACAAATTGAGAAGCTTTCAGCACGACAAGCCAAGAGTGATATTCACCGGTTCTGAACTTCCACATTTATTTTAAGGTGAATTCTCACATCTAATGGATGGTATCGGCATTCACTTAATTAAGAATACAAATATTGTTTGAAAATCCATTTCACACTTTCGTGGACGATCTGTTACCTTAAATAATTAGATGTTTTTACCACTAAATGACGGTACAAATAAAGACGTGATCAGCATAATAAATCAGTAAACAGTAAATTCCAGAGCTCTAAGCCTGAAAAACATATTTAAAATAAGATTTATCAGCGTGGACTATAAAAAAACAAAATGACCAATATTTAGAGAAATGTATACATCAACTGCACACAGGCCCTGATACAAAGCAAGACTGAAAACTGATCTTATTTACTTCAAAAATCATTTTCTCAATGTGTAGCAGCACGACAAGCTAATTCATTATTTTCCCCTGCTAGACTAGCTCTCGTCACCATGTCCCAGAAGCAGGAAATGACAGAAACTCATTATCTAGTGCCCACATGGTTTGCGTATTTGATTTGGTACCTGTGGACATGTTCCTTGCAATAACGAACCAAAGGATAATATGATTTACTGCTTATAAATCATAAAATACTCATATTTTCAACACAATCTAAGAATGGTACACGGTTAACATGTTACAAACACCGATCAGGGCGAGTGCATCCAGGCGCAACTTATGCTACTTACACAGTTTAAAAGACGTTTTTCCTAATTGAACAACAATTACCATTATTCTCCCCGTGCCGAAAATGATTTAAAAAAAAAAAAACGGGATTTTTCCGGGTTTCTGTACAACTTGGTGATGTTTATATATATTTCCCTCTTTGCTCTCAGTGAAATTCTACTTTGAATGCATTGTAAATATACAAGGATGCATGATATTTATAATGCCCTCCCTAGGAGCGTCTCTGCAGTTGTAATTTGTTTGGTTGCCATGCAACACAGCTTCCACGCCTATACTTGTCCAATCATGTGGCAGGACGGCTGCAGCACCAATAACAAGGGACAACAAGGGGCCATCTTTGAGTTCAACCCTTTTCGCCCTCTGGTCCTCTGTCCTCCACAATATATTTCAGTCTGTAATAAGTTGGCGTATTTGACTACACTGTGTGATGTGTTTCGTTTTGTCCTTTTGGGGCATCTGAAGTTGGCAAGTCAGACAATAAAGTTTGGCAGATTAGCCTAATCACCTGCTTACATTAAACACCATCTCCTTCCTTCTTTACTGACAACTACACGGTTATGTATTTATCTTCCCAACTAAAGAGGTGGGTTACAAAATACATTTTCTGATTTTTAAGTCGTTCAGAATACCGTGATATACACTTACGCATTCATAAAACAAAATAGTAATTAAATAGAAATTAATACACTAGCTTCACGGTCATGCTTAACAAACCAGGACAGGTCCTTAGGAACCTGGGAACAAAAAATTGAACCTCCCAAAGTTGATTAATGTTCCTCTATGGGAGGCGACCTGTCATCCTGCGCTCAGAGGTGACTCGGGATCCTGATTGACGAGGAAAAGAGTAACCGGCTTTAACACTGATCCGCCTCACAATCTTCTCCGATATGCGGCCGCTTACATCTCACAAGCCTCGATGGCCCTCAGAGATAACGGGGAATCAGGCTGCTGCATGACTGAGATGGAGAAAGTCATACTTCATCCGGCATCACATTAGCGAAAGCTGATACATCTGCATTCTGGCCCAAAGTTACATTTATAAGATGCTATAGTGAAGAAACATGCAGTATGGATTTGTACCATCACTGCCAATGACAGGCATTAAGGAGAAAAATATGTTTAAGGGTACAAATATGCTATTAATTGATAAGCATAATCAATTCAAATGATATTAATATACCAATATACGTATTTTTACATCAGATAAACAATTTTAAAGAATTTATAATAATATACATCAATCCAAACTATACAGTTATAGTCTCTACCTTTAATCTGAAAGTCGACATGCTAATAATACATTGCTAAATCATTATTCAATAAGGCTGAAAAAACTGAGGAATTAAGCGACCAAAATTAAACATTCTGATGATAGTAAGTGTGGGGGTTAATTTATCTGAACCTGCCCCCCCCCCCCCCCCCCCCCCCCCCCCCCCCCCCCCCCCCCTCCCCCCCCCCCCCCCCCCCCCCCTCCCTCCCCCCCCCCCCCCCCCCCCCCCCCCCCCCCCCCCCCCCCC
>JAODKM010000032.1:6631216-6643932 GCA_026780845.1 Petrocephalus sullivani | reverse complement strand
GACGTCTCGCCCGCTCCCCCCCCCCCCCCCCCGAGGGCCGCGCCCACACCGCATCGGGGAATACGAGTGTTCTTTTCTAGATATCCACCCCCCCCCCCCACTGTATGTCTGCTACCTTGCCAGTCTCTTCCCTGCTCTGCTCCTGTCTTTCCCCAAAACGGGGGACAACCTACAATAATCCGGTGCCCTCTTCTCTGCCCCGCCAGTGATACAGTCACCCTAACAAAACGACGGCGTAAGCGGATGCATACGTACTCTCAGGTAAGATGTGATAATGGATACACAAATTCTGTTAAAGAATCTTAATTCACTAAACAAAAAGAAAGAACTGGACTGTAATTTGTCACAAAGAAAGTCGAACACCGGTTCTCTCGTCACAAGATGCCAGCGTAATACATTTTAAACAAAAATAAATTAAATGGCAAATAGTAATGATATTGTGCATTCAGATTTCCGGCACAGGTCAGCCCGGCTGTGACTGTAATAACAAGCTGCTCCCTCTCTCTTTTGCAGATGCCCCGCTGTAATAATGCCAACAGCAGGCTACTCTCCGAAAGGTTACAAGGGTTCCCTGCATCCATACCAATCTGAAAACTAATAACCGGCGTCTAGACAGCGGCAAACACTGCATGTACCTGGAAAAATCCTAATGAAGCCCCAGCAGCTGCTGCTCAGCACTGAAGAACCCAAGCCCAAGGATTGCAAGGCTTAACGAACCAAACAATCTCAAAGTACATGAACTTCCTCCTCGCTCACCGGGGTGATTAATTATTAAATGTAGAAAAGGCACAGTGAAGGAAGATCACTCTGGGCTGTCAGGAAACTGGGACAGTACTGAAAAAACGTTTTCCTGGTGGACTCACTACGCAGAGCTGTCAGGACAGTTTAGGATCCACTGAGCTGGACAGAAGTGGACCGGGGTGAATTACCGGAGCGGTGAGTATGCCACTCCAGCGTGCCGCGATTGTGTTCAGGTTACATTACAGCCACGGCAAATGGCAAAAGCTGTGAGCATGGTAAAAAAAAAAAAAAGTCCTTTTTTTATTTTTCAAAATGAGAGCTAAATCCTATTACTAGTATTTTGTTTCTGGAAAACATCACGCAAGAATTACTCAAGCATGAAATAAACTAACACACACACAAAAACGCTGGAATACTGGAAGCAGAATGCAAGAAATCAATGCGGAGAGGAAATCTTTCCTTTCATGAGTGACGGCTCTCACAGATGTGCGGTAATGAACATGCCCGTAAGCACAGCTGTAGACACTGGCGCAGTCTGACACATTTCACGCACTGATGACTCAATATGCCACCTTTTTTTTCGCGGAATGCTATATTACCACAGTTTACATGTCTGCGCTGTCGATGGAGACTGTAAATGAAACTGTTTCCCAACCCGCTTCTGGGGGAGCCCTACATGCTCCATGTTTTTGCTCCCTCCCAGCTCTCTGCCAGACAATCCACACTGCTGCCGGCAGGGAGCAGAAACATGGACGGTCTGGGGCTCCCTGAGGATTAGGGTGAGAAAAGCACTAGGCGCACTGCTTTCACATCATTTCTGGACCAGGGACCCTTTTTCATCTCAAACCCAAAGATCCACACGGTGTCACATGCTCAGCGCATCCCCTCTCTCCCGTCAATATGTTATGTTCACTCATCCCCCAGTCACATTTCCACCTTACTACTGTGTTCCTTAAAATAACCTGCCCCAGTAAACTCTGCTCTGCCTCACACTCCCCATGTCACGTGAGTTTGTCCTCTGGGTTAGCCAAGCTTTTCCCACAAGGCTGGATGTATTTTTATCAGACGGGTCAATAGAAAGAGATGACTAACCGTCAAACCTCAATACCGTACAGCTACCAAAAAGCTTCTAACAGCCACATCAAAAAACTAATAATAAGCTAATAAACACTAATAAAAAACACAAATCTCTATCAGTGTTTTACATGGCATTTCCCTTCCTATAAACCTATAACCACCACCAACCACCATATCTTAAACCCAAATTCTTTAATCACAGAACATATTTAATGTATTCCATCTTATTAGTAATACTTATAAATCGCAAATGACACAGGATATAGCTGCTTAGCGATTGTGCTTATTCCAAAGCTACTTCCAAAGCTTATAACGTTAAGGCCTAGACTTAAACCCGTAACCTTCTGATTGTAGTTCCACCTCCCATCTGAAGGAGGCGCAGCGCACCAGCCCTGGCGAGGCCTACCTGTGACCAGCTCGCGGATCTCCACGTCCGCCGTCTTGCGCAGCAGCCGCACCAGTGCGGGGATGCCGCCGCAGTTCTTCAGGGCGATCTTGTTGTCGTCGTTGGCCTTTCCATAGACCAGGTTGCGCAGCGCCCCGCAGGCGCTCCGGTGTACCTCGCTCATCCGGTGGTCCAGCAGGTCCACCAGCAGCTGGACCCCCCCTTGACGCCGGATCTGCAAACCCAACACACAGATCATCCTGTAAGTCCCATACATTTGTAAACTCATACAGCAAATTCTACTTATTTTTTATTGTGCTTCGGTTCATATTGCATGTAAATGCATTTTTTTCCCAAGTATCCACGTAGTACACAGATAAATAGTGCACGCACACGCATACAGAGTATATATCAGCATCAAATATGTCTTCCTGTAATAGGCTCCAGGTTTCCGGCAGCCCAGAACAGGCTAAGACAGACGAACAGGCTTACACAGTTATTTCAGTAAAATAATTTCAGTACAACTGATTCTTCACTCTGCAAGATACATTTCCACTGAAATGGCTTCATGCTGCATCTGCACTACAGAATTCTCAGAAGTGGTACAGCGTGGCTCAGGTGTAAGGGCTGATCATGTGCCATCGAGACATTTGTTTTTTTGGCAAGCCGACCAACAGAAGGGAGACAAGGCGAGGGGGGGGTGTTATTATAGTGACAGGTAGCTGTGTTTGAAGGGCTTGGTCAGCATGTACAGCAGCATGGTGGGGGCGGGGGATACCAGTAATGGCCCGGGTCAGATGCTGAACATACAGGGACCTAAAGAGCAGATCCTTGAGTAGCTGACGAGGAGTTTCCACTTCCTGCTTTCCGGTTGCCCAGGGCAGGGCCCAATCTCCTGGTGTTCTGAGAGAGTCAGAGATCCGGTATCCTAAGGATGTCTTACTTGGCCAAAGATAAACTTTCTCCTTTTATTGTCCTTGGGTTTGAATTTACCCCCTAACACAGCACTCTCTCTCGCATCCCAGCAAGAACCACCTCGGTCATGATAATGGCTACTTTTTATGGATGCAATGCTACTGTAGCAGGTCAGCTTCTCGTGAATTTTTCATCGGAACAGACATCTTGTCGAGGTCCTCTGTCTGCTGTATCCAGGGTAACGATTTAATGTCAACCATTGCTACTAGTGATTTCTTTGTTGTCAATTTGTAAATGACTTTGTCATTTGTAAATGACTTCCTTTGTAAATGACTTTGTTATTCTCCAGGGCTAAGCAAACAGAATGACAACAAAATGAAATGTATAGAAGGTACATGTACATACAGTGCTCACAGAAAGTCTTGGGATACCTGGAGGGTGTTCCACGAAGCAGGAATTCTTACTTCGCTGGACAAATTGTTGCATTTAAGGTAGTCTGGGCTAAATTGACTAAGCAAGAAATCCTGCTTCGTGGAACGACCCCCTGCTTAATTCTTTAAAAATATTCAGAATTTATTGGTTTTATAATTTATTTTATAATAAATCATTACTTAATTTATTTGTTTACAAAAATATATATTACATTTCAAACAGCCAACAGTGTTAAGTAAAACATTCATTTCAAGTAGTAATAAATTGAAACCCAAATTATAGTTCTAAAAGAGCTGTTCCGAGTTACAAAGTTCATTGACAAGTAGTCTCATTGGGTGCTTTTTAATTAGTAACACTTTTGCAATAAAATAGAGCATCAAACATTGGTGTTAAGTATCCCTTTGGGAGCCAGTGACTACAATTGCAATTTATAGCAAAATGGCAAGAACAGAACTGAATGAGTCAGTCAAAACAAATGTTGACAATAAAAATAAAATGCCTATGTGAAGATACGTTAAACACTACTTGGCAATTGACCTTTTTTATAAAATCAAGGATTTTACAACATTTTTACGGAATTAAGCAAGCATATCAAGACTTCCTGTGAGCACTGTACCACGTCAAAAGCTTGCTACAGACAGAGGGTTTTAGTAAAGTCACGTGACAACATAAATATAATGGGAACCTGCTAGCTAACGTGCTACTGGGTAATATGAGGGCAGGGCTGCTGTCCGTCTCAGGAGGGTGGGTCCAATGTTTCCCATGTCGTTCTGTTCCATTGTCTGCCGATGATTCATGCGCAGCCATTTGTTAACAATAATAAAACAGCACGTTGAACTTGTTAAATTCAATACATAATGGAACACAAGAGATATTCAGATGATCCCCACTGAACAAATCCGTTTTTGTGCATGGGTTTGGTTGAGCAGCGGAAAGCCTCTACTGCGGAAATCCCAAACCGTGCCCAGTACTTCATCCTGCACTCGTTTTGGCAAGTCGTCTCCTTTTGTGAACGACACAATGCCTCCTGCTTCAGGCCTCGTTGCCCCCTACAGGACCCTTATCACAACGGCTGCAGCACAGTTAATTACTGTGATCCTTAAGAGGAGACAGATGTTCAGAGGCTCGAGACAACAGAGGAAATAAAGGGCTTTTGCTGAGATCCAAGGAAGCCAAGAAGAGGCGTCAGGGACGGAGGGAGGGAGGGAGCCCAGCACACCCAGGTGTGTCACATGAGCGCGTGAGCGTGCCGGGAATTCGGCTCATCTAAGGAAGACGAGGGTATCTTTTTTTTCAAATTTGAAACTGAAACAGGCCTGCTAAATAGAAGTCACTATAAACTGAGGCACGGAGTTCCTCGATTGCAATGTGGCTGTACTGGCTACCTGGCACACCAACAAATGGCTATTGACTGGTAATGATCCTTTACTGCACAGCAACCCGTTAAAGCTGGGAACCCATCAAACAGGAAGTCAGGTCAACCACAAAGATGCAACATATGCCTGGAGCATCCGCGCTCCATGGATCGGGGGTGTGCAGCTCAGTTTGGGACAAGGCGGCATCAGCAGTAACCGAAAGGTCTGTGTGGGATGAAGGTAGTCAGTGGCTTGAGCCAAATTAAATACTCAAGACTGCAGGCTTTGTGTATCGGCAGGCGAGAGGCAGGGAAGAGTCAACAGGGAAGCTAAGTGTTGACCACCTAAGTGATGCTGTGCATCTTTCCAGAAAGCATCCATCACAAATCAGGAAAGGGAAGCCTTTTTTTTGCAGGGTCAGTGAGAAGATGTTTTCGGTGTTTTACATAAGGGGATTTTCAATTTTTGTACTGAATGTTTCTGATATGCTCGGCCTAGTGGTGCCACTTCCTGGGATTTGCCTTCCTTCCTTCGTTATGCTTGAAATGAAGCATCGGAGGGCTCAGCCTGCTCACATCCACTTGCTGATTCGCTCACTTCTGCTGGCTGCCCCTATGAGAGGTGGAGGACATCGACATTAATCCATTCTCAAAATAAACAGAGGCCGGTTGCTCCTCCAACCTCAGTGGTCAGATATCCCAGAATCCCATGCTGCTGTGTGGCTCCAACATCTCCGCTTTATGTCAAAGCAATGGGAGGCAGAGCCTGAGGTGAGGCGGCTAATAGGACAGCCATCCAGGGCTGTTCCTCACACTGCAGACACTTGATTGTGCTCCTGGCAGCGATACAAACTGTGTGGGACGCCACTTCAGAGCACTATATCTATATATCCATCCATCCATCTTCCGACCACTTATCCAGTACAGGGTTGTGGGTGTACATAAGTTCAAACAGGCACCTTTGTAGGTTTAAACATTTATTATTATAATAAGCGCAGTACATCCTGCTGACCTCAGCACTCACATTGCCCTAAATGCATTATGTAAGCACTGTACCACTGTCTCTGCCAGACATTGAAGCGTAAATCCAGTGGAACTCATTCCGTGTTTTTTCTTGGCCTCCCTGCAGGAAGTCCACTGCAGATTTATGCATGTTGTGTTGGGGGATTCGCGGTGATACAAATCCACGCTTCCCACGTGGGTGACATTTAGAAAAACTACGGTCCGCGGCTTCTATACATCTTATTTGTTGCTTACACATCTCATAACGTGACGCTATTTGAGATATTAAAATCACAAAAGCATAAGTGGCCCTTATTAAATCGGTGGCAACGGTCTCCGCGGCAGCAGGGTGCCCCGTCTGCAAGAGTGCGGCTGTCACGCACTTGCTGTCCCACGGTCTCCAAGCTAAGCCTGAAACCCAAGACGGTGCATTCTGAGCGAGTGGAGCCGGCCAGACGCCGCGCCTGTGCCGAAAACAAGCTTCTTGCGGCGTGTGCAATTCCTAGCCTGTCTCAGTGAGCGATTCTCTATTTTTCCTTCAGTGCAGGGTGGTGGATTTGTGTAGGCAGGGACGTGGCCCCAGAAGCAGGAGGCTGCCAGCTCATGTCCCGAGAGGA
This sequence comes from Petrocephalus sullivani, assembly GCA_026780845.1. Classification (NCBI taxonomy): domain Eukaryota; kingdom Metazoa; phylum Chordata; class Actinopteri; order Osteoglossiformes; family Mormyridae; genus Petrocephalus; species Petrocephalus sullivani. The sequence continues at coordinate 6,637,409 of JAODKM010000032.1, read as the reverse complement.
ACCGGGTCATGGTACCCATCAGTAAGGTAGTTAGCCTGAATTTCTCTGGTAAAATTCTCCAGCCATGCAGATGGGAAGAACCACCAGCTACTGTATAATGCTACCTAAAGCTGAAACTATGTGCCTCAGGAAGGCTAGCTGGGGCATCATAAGTTACACTTCCCCATAACTGAAAATGAGGATGAAAAACAGCCTCCCTGGCGATGTCCCCGATAAATGTGAAGAATGACAGACTGATAGCGGCGTACGCACTAACCTGAAAATGATGACGGATTAAGCTGTCAGGCAAACGATAGCAATTGGGAGACGGACTGAACTTGGTGGCGTTTGTCCTGCTTTTTCGTCACCGTCAGGAACGAGGCGAGTGAATCATCCTGCTGAGTAGCGCGGTGTCAGCGTGTTACAGCGAACGCTCTTACTGGCGCTGTATTGGTGATGCCCATAGCGATGTTGTCTTTTTTATGGCTTGTGATGTTGGCATAGATTCGGGGCTTGACTCCTTCCCTTGACCATGCGTATGTGAAGCCTGTATGAGTTAAGTCTTGGTCCCTTCCCCAAGTCCCAATACATAAGTGGTGAATTTATACCAAGAATGCAAATATCGTACTAATGCTCTCGGCAAGTTACCTTGCCTTCCAAGAACAAAATTGCGACTCAATGAATCATGGCATTTTCCTCGTTTGGCAAGGACGCAACCACATCCTTGATTTTTGGGGTGGAGCAAGAACAAGATCCCGGGATTTTTATCGTCCTCTGTACTTCTGTTCTTGAGCATTGGAACATGAGAACACAAGTATAGTCAAGTAGACATATTGAAATTCACCCAAGGCTTGGATGGACTGTTGCCTGTGCATGCGATCTGCGAAAGATGTCATCCAAGGGGTCTCCAGCCCTTAGCTCGCCAAGGTCCTGCACTGGAGAAGCAGTTATGGAAGACTGATGTAGTGTTACATCTAACTTGGTACCACGGCTACCACTGCAGGATATCTTTGTGTATAATCCCAAGCGGCACATCCTATGACCAATAGGTATGAGCTTGACATGTCCATACTCCTACACGAAACAGCAAACTGTAATCCACGTATTTCGCTTGAGTTTGCAATGCAGGCAATCCTGCTGCCATCTTTGCATTCCAGGAAATAGCACCGTTTTAGAGCCGTCACCCTAGCAGCCAACAGTCCGTCCAATCAATTCTGAGCCCAGTCAAAGACACATGCTCATACAGTTCCGGAAACAGAAACAGATAAGGCTTTGCACAGAACCAGGGCAAGTACTATCTGACAGCCCCAAAAAGACCCAGCAGGACAGCAGTGTGTATTAATGATAGCTAAAGCTGTACATATAATTATAACCATATACTGTACAAAAATTAAACATAACATATATATATATATATATATATATACAGTATATGTATGTATAAACATATGTCATTCATAACAATATTTCTAAATATTTCTATTTCTTAAAAACAATATTTCTAAACTTTAAGACAGTTTGACTTGAGAGAGTGAAGCAGCTGCAACAGACTTCCAGAAACCAAACAAAGCAGATACACAAATACGCAAAACAGGAGATCTCAGGAAAGCTTGAGAATCTGGGCGGCATACACCACCTGCCAAGTCACACATTTACCGGCTACATCAGTCCACGGAATGGGTTGCCAGACTCGCGAAGCCCAAAACTCACGCCAAAGGACAAAAAAAACGGTGGCCAAGGCATGGTCAGCAGTAGTGATGGGCAAAATGATGCTTCATGAACCATTTGCTGTATTTTTAACCCCACTAGATGGCGGTCTTGGTTTGCTTTGGGGCATGCGTTGTGCATTTTTTGAACAGAGAGCACTCAAAATTGAGGTTATTTTGCTCATCACTAGTCTGCAGACACACAAGCACCCGGCTGCAGGTTCGGATCTACTCTGCTGTGAACCCTTGAGAATGTAACCCAAATTTGGACCGAGATCTGGAGCAGGAAGGTGGCGCTGGTTACCTCAGACTTGATCTTATTGTCGCCAAAGCACAGGTGCTGTAGGTAGGCCGCTGCGTTGGACTGCACTGACGGGAACTGGTGCTGCAGCATCTGTATGACCTCCGGCAGCTCAGGATCTCTCCAACCAAACTCTCTGTACAGAAAGAGGAAGGTCACAGTGGCAGGTAGAAACTACTCCACCATTAAAGGCAAAAACTAAACCATTACTCAAGGTATTTTAATGCAACCAGTAGGGGAAACTGAAGTAGCTTTTTTAAATAAAGTAAATTGCTTCATTCCGCATATAAAATGGTCAGAAACTGCTGAAAATGTCAGTCAGGATGAATTTCAAAAGAAGAGATTGGGCAAACGTTTTCTGTATTCACAAGTAATTTTTCTTGTATCATAATGTATCCAGCTCCCCTCAGGGCCATTCTTTCCAGGCTAATGCCTGTAAACTCCCAAGACCCCGGGAGACGACTTTTAAAATTGAGTTTTCTGTTAAAAATTGATTTTGCGCTGAAGAATTTGCGAGGCGTCAATCGGATCCCACGCGACGTGCCACCTCCAATGTCTGGCTCTGACGCATATGAAATGCCGTCCCTGGGGGCAAGGTTTACCGAATGCTCTGAAGTCACCGCTAAGTGCATGAGGATGAATTGGAGAAAGGCATGAGTGTTTCCACGGTAACTCTCCTTCAGCTGTGAATGCATCAGTTGTTGAATTCCACTCTTTCGACATTTGAATGAGCTGGCTGTTCTGTGATCGTTGCGATTGCGTTGACGTCTAGCAAAGACAAGCAGACACGTGTTTAGCTATGGCATGATAATTTGCTTGGCTGTGTGGAGCAGGACGGTGTAATTAAAGACCCGCACTGCTTAAATAAAAAAAATGGTATTAAGAATACTATTTTAGCTTTTGAAATCTAATGACAAGGGCTACTCAAGTAATTAGAAATTCAAAGAAACAAGTGCTCAAAGATTAAACAGAGAGGATCATGAATTCTGTAGACTAAAAGATGAAGAAATGTCTACTCTACGTCTGTGCGTGAGGTGAAATGAGGGCAAGTGGGACGACAGCGAACGTATCAAAACTCCACCGATGACAGACTCCCCCCCAAGGAACTGAAACAATCTAATGATTAGCTGACAACTGTAGACTTTGTTAAATAATAAAGAAAAGCTTTCAAAATAAACATCAATAATATAAACACAAGTCATCACGGAGAGTCACTGGATATCGAAGACGTGATAGATCTGGGACAGTGTTTACACGACGGGATTCTTGTACTGTGAACCTCCTACACAAGATTCAGACATTTACAAATGACTGCCTTGGACAATTAAGGGCCTGGAACCTCCTGCCTCCTAGTAGAGTATGAAAGGTAAAGCTAAAGGTTAAAACTAGTCACTACGCCTGAAAAAAAATAAAAAATCAGAGACTGAGTGAATGGCAGATTTTACGTCATACTGTATGTCACATGTTCATTCACCACGCAGAAATCAAACTAGGAAAAAGAGAAGGACATGGGACACACACGCCAGCCGGGTCGGCCCCATGTGGCTGGAGCTCCTGGAGCTGGTTAATTTCCACCAGGCCTTGAACCCTTGTACCTTTTTAGCCAGACACTGGTGACTGATGGCTGCCAGTGTGACCACCCTAGCTCCCACCGCGAGGGCCATCTTGCTCCCCCTGCTGGTGGAGAGGGGGACATTCGCTAGAGACCCCATTGCTGGTCACACTTTCCGTCCTGTTATAAAGGTATAGAGGGATGGATAGACGCATTATCCTCGCCTTTACAGGACACTGCTCCACAACCTTCCTGCACACCGCAAACTGAAGGACGTGACTCAGGGCTTGAAGGGCCTTGCAGGAGCAGCGGGAGGATTTATACTTTCTCGAAAAGGTATTGAGCGCAGAAAAAAAATTAAAAAATAAAAAGGTCAGGGCTGATACGAGAAGGATTCTAAAAGATGGTCCCTCTATAATTACTTTTTTTTCATAGCTAATAAAACCCTGTAAAATAATACCTAAAATTATCTCTCTAGTCTCCAGAACTAAATTGAACTGTATTTTTAAAGTGGCATGCCATCCATGGTGGGGAGAGAGAGAGGGCGAGAGATGCATTTTGGTATCATACGGGATTAATCCATTCCTGCAAAGGGTGATTGCCGAGACTACGTAGCACAGTCCCGTTATACAGATCCCTTCCCTATACAGGCTGGATTTGTCTGCTGATAATCATAAATCAGTAAAGACCACAAGCTAAAACATCCTTATAACACACCGTGACACAGTGTGTCACTAGCTATGTCAGGAAAACCCACACAGGAAACCTGAATATTTTTCTTAAACTATATTTCTAATAACAGAATTGGAAAACAGGCTGTGGATTTATTTCGATAAAACAGGCCCGATCCCCGGTAATCTGGAAGGGTTTACCGTAACCTATCCTGCAGTATTTTTAATTAGAAACCAAAACACAAGCATGATCACAGTAATTAGAATGTATCAGTTGATGTTTGATAAGTGATAAGGAATCCCCTGATATTATTGAGGCTGAATCGGTAATCCTCCAAATGGCGTGACTCCCTGTCACCGACATTCGCCCTCAGGGAGCAGAGCTGGGCACAGTCTGCTCTGCTGCAGTAGACAGACGCATAGAGGACCAAGGGAAGATCTGGCAGCTTCAAGGTCCTACCGATGACTTTGGAAGAAAAGTTCCTATAAGTAAATAAAATGATAATAACAACTGCAAAAAGGAACATGAAAGAGGAGTACAGGAAGGCACACCCAGTGCAACCTCAGACATAGCTTCCCATGCACACATGGCTGGCCTCCACCACTAACGGAGACCAAGGCTGTTTCTCAATACCAAGAATTCGAAGATCGTACTCATGGTCTTGGCAAGACCGGTCTTGATCATTGGAGACTCCAATTGGCAATAGAAAATGATGTGAAATGGGCACGAGAACAGACGTACGGTCAAGTAGACATATTGAGATTCACCCAAGGCTTGGGTGGACTATTGCCTGTGCATGGGATCTGTGAAGGATGTTGTCCAAGGGTCTCCAGCCCATAGCACGCCAAGGTCCTATACTGGAGAAGCAATTATAGAGGACTGATGTAGTGTTACATCAAACTTACTGCGATGCATACTGAAAAACATCCCAAGTCCGTTGAAAAGGGGGGGTGAGTTGTGACTGATGATGGTAAGAATTGTTGACGGGGGGCTGGGTGGCGATGGTTAAAAAGAAGAATGAAAGGGCACTAAGTACCTTTTAATCGAGGCACATTTAATGCTTTGGGCGAAAGGGGCGGGTGTTCAGGCGCAAACCTCAATGCACAACCCGAATGCACCTGCTGACCAGTCACCCCACAAACGGCAACCACGCACAGACCCGATTATTCAGCTGGATGGTGATCAGGAGGCTCTGCTCTTTAAAAAAATCCAGGAGAGACCTTGGGGTTAATGGCAAAGGAGGAGGTTTTAAAGGAAGCTGGCGAGAAGTGGGAAAAGCCTTCAGGTAGGGCCAGGGAAGAGATCAGCAAATGAGGGTGCGAGGGGGCTTCGCCGCCATCTTCTCTCCCGCGGGGTCATAAAGCCGACGGCAAAAGTCACCCTTTTGAGGCACAGAAAGGAAGGATGAACAGGATGGGTCGTGCCTTTCTACAGCAAGGGGGCCAAGGTCTGCATGAGCTAGAGTAATTAGCCGAGTAAAAGTAACAACGAATGAGAGCACAGGAACCAAACATGGCCATATCTGCCTTTCCCCGAACTCCCAGGGATTAGGAGAAATGCTGATTTCCATGAAAAAGGCGAAATTCCCAATCAGGAGCACTTATCATGGTTACAAACAATGACATTTGCCAAATGATAAAATAACATAAATGTAACATATCCGTGTTAATTGTGCACACCACTTATGCACACTCAAAACCACAAAGAGTTTATATATATGTATAAATATAATTATGTATTTATATGTAATTTATGTGTGTATATATATATATATATATTTCAAAGCTGTTTAATTAGAAATATGTTGTACTTACTTTTTAGCAATGGGGTCGTATAGGATGTTTTGTAATTTAGGCTGTGAAACACCATGGAGTGAGCAGAACGATCATTATTTTGGGTACGAGGTGTAGTTGGATCTGATCAAATTTGGGGGGGGGGGGGGGCAAAAAAAAAAAAAAAGAGGGAAAAAAATATCATTCCCTT
>JAODKM010000032.1:6613163-6631116 GCA_026780845.1 Petrocephalus sullivani | reverse complement strand
TAGGGACACCCGGAAACCCAACAAAGGGGCGGGCACCCGACAAAGCCCCCCCCCACCCCCCCCCCCCCCCCCCCACCCCCGGCACACGTCTCAGCATGTACATCCATAGTGCTATGCTACCAGTATTTGAACCTTCTGTCATTATGAATGCAGCAAACTGTATACTTCTCAGTGTAAAGCTGAAAATGGAGACGAATTTGGAATAGACTGGCACTGGATTAACCTACTGGCATGGGGGCACTTTTTTATTCTAATCATGGGCCACACTAACACACCACTGCAGTGGATTCCTCATCAGTACTTTAATTAATCAGCTTCCCCTGTTCCTTGCATGTTAATTGGATACTGATTTTGAAACGCGAGGAAGTGCTGCTCACTGATGCGACTGAAAACAGACCGTAAATAGCCGAACCAAAAAGATACAGCTACTCTATGAGCTTAAGGGCACGTTACTATGCTGTGAATTAATCATTTATTCCTATCATAAGTAGTGTACGACGCAAGAAGCAACACTACTGGTACTGCGTATTTTCTAAGCGATGACATTTTGGTATTTTAAAGCACGTCAGTAATTAAAATCAGCAAGCGTAAAACCTTCTTTGAAGCCCGTCATGTGTTTTTATCAGATACGGTCTGTAATGTGTGGGAAAACACTAGCTAAATATCAGAAAAGTCAAGCTACAAGCACTGTCAACAAAGTTCAATAAAACAAAATCTATGGAGTACAAAACAGTGTCAAGAAGCGCTCGGCTTGTTTTCCATTGATTTTAAAAAAAGACAGGTAATAATTTGAACAAAGACTGTAGAAGAGAAAATATTACAGCTCAAGATATCATGTTGCTGTCTAATGACGACCATTTAAAGAGGGGTGGCATTTCATAATATCGCCCAAACAGATTACCCTGATGAAGCATCATTCCGCGCAGGAAATAACAGTGAGATAAGGTCATGGCGGATATTACAGGGCTTTATTTTGCACACTGAAGGATCAAAATAACGTCCAATGAAAGGGCAGCGTGGAACTTTGGCGCGACGCTAAACCAACGTATGAAAAAAAAAAACGCCTACACATCTGAGCGCCAAACAAAAACAGGCAGGGGTACTGCAAAACTTGTGAGCTTTCAAATCCTGTCGGGTATCCAGCACGCAGGGAAGCATGCGGATATCACGCATGCGTCCCGATGAATGTCCGCCAGCTTGACTACTCTCCTCTGGCCTTAGGTACGTATAAAAAGATTTAAATCCGTACAATGAGATTAGATGCAGAGTCAGGGCCTCAGGGAAGCTTTATTACCGACATCGTCCTCCCGTTCCATACCAAATGTACACCTTGCCTCCCCCCCAAAAAACACATAAATAAGCATATCAAAGCCCTGTAAATCTGCCATTTTGGCCAATTTTTATACTTCCCTGTATCAAGAGCAAATTGAGAGGCAGTGATGCCGAAAATAACCCTGGCGCATAATTCCCCACCATGGAGCAGCTCCACGATGGCATCCCCTGAGCTACGCATCCCAATTAAATGGAAATTGTTTGGTATTCCCAGGGTGCTAAACTTGCAGCTTTGCTCACTCTGTTTGGGTACATAGTAAAAGCACATTTACTGTAGGTGCCTCGAGTGAGGCCTCCATTTATTTTGTTGCATAGACAGGGATCATGACAATGGTAGGTGCAGCTGGCCCAGTGCATTATGGTTATTCTTTTTTATTGACTGGTTTCTAAATAATGCATGTTGGCTCTCACATCTTCTGTTGGTGGCTTATTCCTGAAGTATGAAGTTGTGATGAAGGAGGGGAGTGGAGATCAGATGTGGCCTTGATAACAGGAGGAAAAGGCCTAATTATAGATCCTTCAGAGGTGCTTGCTGTGACCAGCAGGAACTTCACAGTCAGAGGACCTGACCCGTAATTTTGCAGCTGACTAGACCAAGAGGAAAATGTGGCTTCAGTAACATAAGGCAACTTCAGAAAGAGAATAAATGGTCACCAAGATGGCATATGCTCAAAAATATGATGATGCCTCAACAAGTGGATAAAATATCAACGAGATGACACAAGTCGAGATGCCAGTTTCAGGCAAGAGTCAACGAGAGGGCACAGTTTCAGACAAGAGGACCCTGCTTCAACAAGAAGATGTGGTGTGAACAAGAGGACACAGCTTCAACAAAAGGACACAGCTTCAACAAGATGGCACAGCAGTAACAAGAGGACACAGTTTCAAACGAGATCACACAGCATTAACAAGAGGACACAGTTTCAAACGAGATGACAATGTCAACAAAAGGACAAAGCTTCAACAAGATGACAATGTCAACAAAAGGACACAGCTTCAACAAGATGACACAGCATTAACAAGAGGACAGTTTCAAACAGGATGACAATGTCAACAAAAGGACACAGCTTCAACAAGATGGCACAGCAGTAACAAGAGGACACAGTTTCAAACGAGATGACAATGTCAACAATAGGACACAGCTTCAACAAGATGACACAGCATTAACAAGAGGACAGTTTCAAACAGGATGACAATGTCAACAATAGGACACAGCTTCAACAAGATGACACAGTTTCAAACAAGAGGACATAGTGTCAATGAGATGACACAACTTCAAACAGGAGGACTTGGCATCAGCAAGAGTACACAACAGCAATAGAAAAATATAGCTTCAGCATGAGGACACATCAAGAAGAGGGTACAGTGTCAAGCAGAGGTCGATGACTTCAAAACGAGGATGCAGGTTCAATAAGAGGACGTGGGTTCAACAAGAGGGCACGGCTCAAAAAAGAGTGGAGCAAATGTTCCAAAAATATAATGAAATGGTCATTGATGTGATTTCTTTCATGTTCAGCAGCAAGCTTATATCCAACAACCAATCAATAAGAAAATGAATACAGAAGGTATACAAGGGTGAAAAGAAATGAGAACTGAAGAAAATTCTACCCTTCTTTTGAAGATCCAATCGTTACACTGCTGTAAGAGTTCTCTAATGAAGTAGGACTGAGGTATAACCAAATTATCAGGATAGAAAGAATGCTACAAAAATGTGTAACAATTAATGGAGGATGGAAATACCGATGTTAGCTGAATATTGCCTCGCTTAACAGTTTTCATGGTTGTGAAGACAACTCTAGGATATGACATAACACATGAGGCTCTTTGCACAGTTAGCGTGTCAAATTCAAGCGTGTGTATCTCAGGAAGCACTGCACAGTGACAGCACGTGCCTATTACTATTCTTCTGACATTTTTTAGAGAACACGCCTCAGTTCTGACAACTCTAGACGCGTTATCCAAAATGTGACTCAAGCAGAAATCTTTCACCCCAGGACATTTCAAATACATTTTCTTTGGGTTGCTATTTCAGCTAAATATTTTGACATTTTATGTGTTTTTTTTGCCCTTTCCACATTACTGATTGTTGTGTCTGGGGCAATTTTCAGTGATGATGACCACAAATACACAGCTGTCTTAGATCTCCCAGCCATTATGGGAGAGTGCAGGCGACAGCAAGCCGGGACCCTGCTGCGTTGGGCGTATGACCTTGAGCGGATACACATTAAACCGCATTAGGACAGGCTCACCGTTAGGAAATACCCTGCTGACAAGTACAATTCCTAGTGCCTTTCACCTGTGTCCCAAATAGATACCCCCTATGGTCACAGATACCTGCACCCAACATTCATGATCCTGCTTGGATCCACTATGCTGTGTTCTTCTGGATTTGCAGGCCAGAAGCTGAACTGTTAATATCTGACACATATCTACAGTCACAACTGGCACTCCAGGTATTGTGGTGTGGTGGTTAGCACCTCAACATCAAATCTGCATAAGTCTGCATGTTTTAGCCATGTTACATGAAATTCGTTCTACAGTCCAAAGCCTCGCAAGTAGGCTAACTTGTGTTTCTCGATAGTTCTACAGGATATTAGCAGCCATACCACCTGGAGTCTAAGTAATGCATGGGGAAAGCTGGGTTTGCTGAGGTCTGATGAGGTGTTGGTGTGACCATAAAAGATCCCTGGGCATCTTTCGAAAGAGTAGGGGTGGTACCCCAATGCCCTGGCTGCTGTGCCCCTGTCAAGTCCGGCCTCCTAATCATCCCCTGTATCTAACTGGTGAATTCTCTCTCCTGCCCCTTCACCACCATAGCTACTGTGTGGTGAGGTACTGGTGCAGAGTGGCTGCCGTCGCATCATCCAGGTGGTGGCGGTTTAACTGGCTTCCCATTGTGTCTTGAAACACGCTATATAAATATAACACTCATCGTCATCATGACCCTGTGTGTACTCCGAAGGACAGGTGCCCCGTCTGGGGTATCCCCCACGCTTTAATGAAATAGCTGGCTTTTATTACCTTAATGTATAATAAGAAAAAATCACATTCCCAGCCTTCCAACTTCTTTAGGTTGAACACTATCCCACGACACTGCATAAAATGTGACTATTGATCTCAGCCCATTTTGATTGCTATTCACCTATTAAAGTAACCTCTATTCACTCAAATCCAGCCTATGACTAACATATGGCTGTAATTTACAGGGGCGGGGGAGACTTACTTGACCAATCTGGTTTTAACATTTTGATTATCCATATTGTAACCCTGAATAATTCAATTTGAATTGCTCAAGTTTTCCCATACATTGTGAACAACATATTCAGGAGACACCGAAAACATGGTATTAAAAGGGACACAATAACGATCTACATACAGAATGCTGACATACATACAGAATGCTGACACATACCTGTTTTTATTTAAACTGAAACTAATAAATGAAGACCAAACTGGCGTATTGAAGGAGTGCAGTCACAAAGAGGCAGAATGAAAATGAGCTTACGGGTAGCTAGTTATGACAAAGAAACACTACAATTGTCAAAGAAATGGCTTAAGACATGATTTTCGGTACAGGATTTTCATAATCACTCCTGAGATAAAAATAAAAATAAACACAAAAATGCAAAATATAAACCCTATTTCCCCATGCCCCAGGCAAAACAAAATAGCTTAAAGTGGCACAACTAACTCCCATGTCCTCCCTTAAACCTCTTTTTTTTAATATTCAATTTACTGTGGCTTCAAGTAGTGGTTATTCCCAGAGACTTGGCATAAATAATTTAATATCACATCACTTTAGAGATCAAAATGTTACCGCAGATATTCTGTGAAAGTTCCCAGGCCAATTTCCTGAAGTTTGAACAAAATCTGAAATTCCCCATTAATAAAGAACGCCCAAATCTCTACCCTCATAAATGCCATAGGCATCTGGTCATGCTTCCAGCTGGAGTCAAGAACTTCCGTAAAAATCCATGCATCAGAATCCTATTTAATACAGGCTGGCGCTGCTGTAATGTGTCAGGCAGTCAGTGATGGCTGAGATCGTTAGGCCTGATCTAATGAATCAGGCTCTTTTGATTCATTCTACGTTTCACGGGGATCTGCGGGAAATCTGAGAAGAAAATTACCTGTTCCAGAAGATAAAAATAATCATGACTTTGGCACGCCCCAGTCTTAAGCAGTACCCCCGCTAACTGGATATGGCAGAGGAGGCCTCGCTGTCTGATCACTGTCAGCAGAAAGCCAATGCCGATTGTCCAACAGCCAAGCTCTACCTAAGCAGGATGCAGGGGAAGGTCTGAGGGACAGGCAGCACTAACTTATGTTCAATGACAGGACTGGGATACCTCTCCATCAACAGTTTCATATGACATTAGCGTTTGTCTCACAATCTCACCCTAATCAAGGTCTGGTAAATAAACATACGTATTTGGACGTCACCCATGTTACGTTTTATTCATTCTGCAGTGGCTTTTTATCCAAAAAGAAGTACAAAGCAGACCCTTGCAGACCCTAGACAAATTGGCAGTTAAGAGCCTTGCTCAAGGGCCCAATGGTGAAGCCATTCCACCGACCACAGAATTTGAACTGGCAACCTTCCGATTACACGGATCACATCCTAATATGTCCTGCTGGATACAGACACATTACCATCCTTGTCTGCACTACCCTCTCCTTCAAGTGCTCTAATCTCCAGAGAATCTGGCGTAGGATTCCCCTCAGACACAGAAAGCACACACAAGCATCCACATGCAATACAGTTCACTGAAAAAATGCTACAAGCTGAAATTACAATCTTTTATATGTTAGGGAGGGAATTATATATTGTTATTATATATTATACATATATTGTCTACATTTTCAGGATAATGATCCGTGCATCTTCACCCACTGCTTGTTCATTGCATTCCTATGAAAGTACTGCCCATAGCGATTTCACCCATTCATCCATCTTTTGGTGCTTATCTGGGGCCGGGTCGCTTATCTGGGGCTGGGTCGCAGGGACAACAGTCTGAGCAGGGATGCCCAGACCTCACTCTCCCTTCCAGGGGGACTACCAAGGCATTTCAGTCCAGCCGAGAGATATAATCTCTCCAGCGTGTCCTGGGTCTGCCCCGGGGCCTTCTCCTGGTTGGACATGCCCGAAACACCTCCCCAGGGAGCCGTCCAGGAGGTGGCTACTTTCGATGCAGAGGAGCAGCGGCTCTGAGCCCCTCCCGAATGTCCGAGGTCCTCACCCTATCTCTAAGCTGAGCCCAGACACCCTGTGAAGGAAACTCATTTGTGCTGCTTCTATCTGCAATCTTATTCTTTCAATCACTACCTATAGCTTGTGACCATAGGTGAGGGTAGGAACATAGATCAACCAGTAAATCGTCAGCTTTGCCTTCCAGCACAGCTCTCTATTTACCACGACGGAACGCTACACCTTCTGCCAAACGGCCAACGCTGCACCGATCCGCTGTCGATCTCTGGCTCCCGTATTCCCTCACCAGTGAGCAAGACCAGGACATACTCATACCCAACCTGGAGGGGGCTCTCCACCCTATTCTAGTTAATAACCATAACTTAGAGGTGTCGATCCTTATCCTGGTCACTTCACACTCAGAGGGCACCCCAGAGCATGCTGCCCTTAGTATCTCCTTCAGGCTTATTTAACAAATGTATTAAAAGCCAGACTGCAGAAATGAGGATCCACTGTTCTGCATGTTCCTTAGGTGATGCTTTTTGCAGTAAAGGTGTTCTCACAGCCACGGGGTCTGAACCCACAACCTTCCGATCTCAGACACAGAAACTTAACCTGCAGAGCCTCACATCTGAGAGACGAAACCGACTCATAGTCATTGTTACTGCTTGTTACAGGTTGGGCTTATTGGGATGTGTAAACTGCAGAGAATTGCCTGGAACCAAGTGACCGTCTGCTCATGTCATTATACCTGACAGCTCCCAAAAACACCATCACGGCTTCTCAGCCTTTTCTGGTCACATGACTGTTCCCCTAGGACCTGACAATACTTCACACTCATTCGTTATTTGATGTTTAGGCAGATGTGAGATACAATAATGACGATGCTTTACTATTTGCTATTTGCACAGGTACAGATTCATAAGAATTCTTTAAATTTCATATATCCCATCACGCTCCCCCATGAGACATACACACATATACAGGTGAGAGTGCAGCCTGGGGTCCAATCACAGGGTTAGCCTTTTATCTAAGACCGCTAGAGTATTTCCAGGGTTAACGGCCTTGCTCAAGAGATTTGTGTCTGTTCTGCCAAGAATGGCATTTGAACCAGTGACCTTCCAATCATAGGCACACAGGCCTAACGTGCTAAGTTGCACTCCAGGCCTCAAAAGCACAGCTTCATATATTTTGAACATATATCACAAGAAGTTTCACCCAAATCAGTATTTGCACACTCACCCTTCCTATTTTACTGGCGTAAGTGCTGGACACACCCTTGCACGTCATTGGCAGAGGGGATCCCCAGAGTAGGATGCTGTCCTCGTAATTGCTCACTCTTTACCCACTAACATGGGCTGACATTTCACAGACGTGACTCAGGTGAAGTGTCTGCCTCAAAGGTGTCGCTACTAATTCTCTCGTACCTAAAACCTTTGTGTCTGTGACCTTCGAGTACATGACCTTAACCATACTACCTGCATATAAATATATAGACACACACAGTGCAGTGTAAAACAAAATGATGTGTAAAGGATCGTCATATTGGTGTGAAAGAATTATATTGTGTGTTAAAGCGTGACAGCCTGACTCTTAAAGTCACCCCGGTGTTTTACAACCATATATTTTTTGACTGGACAACTATCCCACCTGGCTAATCAATACCTCATTGAGTTATTTAATTAGGTTAGTTAATTTAGGGAGCTAGTGGTGAAATTTAACTAGTTTAACATGGAATGAGTGAAGTGCCCCTGAGGAGAGGTCTGGGAACTGGAGCGCCGTTCAACTAGCCATCCAGCCAGACATCAGTAACTGTTTGAGAACAAATGAAATTCGAATTTATTTTTTACTTGCATTGATTTGCATATGCTCTAATGTTAAATTGTGTGCTTTTCTGAGCAAATATGCACCTACAGCCCAGATAAAATAATTTATTTGACTGTTTAAGACTTTTGCACAGTACTGTATATAAAACTGACAACAATTCTGTCTAGATGAACTCAGAGAACAGGTGTGTAAGGTGAACAGGCGTGTTAGGAGTCCAGCTGCCTGTGGAGGGTACACAAAGGAGAGCGAGCCCGCGGCATCTTCTCACAGTTTCCACGTTAACATAGCCCCATGCATGCACATTAAAAGAGCATCCCAGCGGAATGTAAAAGCCACTGTGCTGGAAAATTGCTTTTGGTTTTCCCACTCCTGTGTCCTTTGCATCGGAATCTTCTATACACAGCTCGGGCCTCACACGTCCGGTTAGCGCTTGTGGAGGGATGCAACCATGGTTGATTAAATCAGGTGCGGTGGTGCATTTGACTGGCATGCACACCACATGAAGCTATGAACCAAACAAAGTTTACTGCGGGGGCTGGCTTCTTTTGCCTTTAATATTTAATAAACAGAAGACATTTGTGCAGGCGTCACTGTAATGTGATCACAGACACTCTTAGTTTTTTTAGAAGCTCTTTGCTTTTAGGGGTACGACTAAAGAAGAGATTGACTCTGCCCAAGCACTTGTATTTACTACAACTGTACTCGCTATCATTCAGGCTATTTTCCACTTGGCACTTTTTACATGTTGTAAATAATGATCAAAAGTGATCAGATCGATGGATGTTTCAGAGCGATATGGACCAGGTGGGATATTTGGGATATATAGCTGGGATATATACTATATATTATATAGGTGGGATCTATAGGTGGGGTAAATTCTCTCCATAAATGGAGCTGAATCTGGTTTGATGACCAGGTGTATACAAGGCTATGGATCTTGATTCATATGATACATATAACCTCACCACAATCCTGCTGGATACAATGGTGTGGTATATGAACAAATGGATGATGGATGAATGGATGACTAGATGGGCAGTGGAGGCCTAATGGTCAGTTTGAATGGCAAGTTTGAGTCCCCAACCAGCAAAGTACCGCACCAAAGCACTGCTCCCTGGGCACTGAATTAGCTGCCCACTGCTATGTCACAACGTCACGTATGGGTTAAATGCAGAGGACACATATTGTTATTGTGCTCTAGTGCAGGGCTATTCAAATCACGGTCCTCAAGGGCCAAGCCCTGCTGATTTTCCAGCTTTCCCTTACCTCTCAGCCAGGAGTGAAGCCTCCAGCCAATCAGAATCAGTAATTATGAAACATCAAACAAACTACCTGGAAGAACTAAAATAAGGCCTGGATTTGGAATCGTGGTCCAGATTTGAAGAGCCCTGCTCTAGTGGGTCAACAATGACAGTTGATCACTTTCACCTTTCACCTAGATGGAGCAGCATCCGTCTGAATGAGCGCACTCTGTCTTCTGCTTGTCTCCATCTCATACATCATGTCCCTATAGAGGAGCAGCCACTCTGACCTTTAAGCAAAGGTTCTATTGGTTTTAGGCTGAATCAGAGGGTGTAATGGGGTAGGGAGAGAGAGAGAATCCTGAAAACCTGAAGTTCATGATGATTCACCAGGCCAATCAATAACCACTGAGGTCAACAGTAACCCCCTATATGGGATTCTGCAGTGGCAGCCCCTAATTATCCAGGCCGTGTTTTTGTCCTTGCATGAATTGAAGCAATGAATGCAATCTGCAGTGCTCCTACAGTACTTGCCAAGAACACATTTCTGATGGCAGGATAATGCAGCTAGACTGAGGTGACACACCATGCTTGACTCATTCCTGCATCAGGTCTCTTGACAGCTCACTGTTTGAGTTAATCCCCCCTCGCATTCGTTATATAAATTATTATAAGCTGAAATGTTCAAATACCATAAAACACATCTTGTTAACATTGCCAAAACTGACAGGAAGTTCATTACGGGTGGAGAACCAAGGAAACAGCAACAGAAAAAGGAGGGGGAGAAACGGAGCATCCATCATTGTGGTGGGAGCCCAACACAGGCTGATGTCGAAAAGCATGGAAGCAGAAACCATATGCTGCCTTCCCCCTCCACCACCCCCCAGCGCTCCTCACCCCACACTCCCCATGGGAAGATGACGAAGCAAAACAAAGAGCGTGGCGTGACTCATCCCGCGAGGGAGCGCATCCCTACTGCAAACATGTGCGTTCCATGCCGATCTGGATCTGAGAGCAGCACCACCATGACAGCGGGACCCTCTGGAGGTAATGGAGAAGACTGGGGGCGAGACCGGAGTAGAGAGTGGGAGCACACTGTGGTTTGGTCAAGGATGCCAATGGACCACTTATCTGTCTTTGGGAGATCTGAGTTGGATTCCACCTGAAAGGGGTGAGAGCTGTAGTAGAGCAGGCCAAGATAATCTGGCCAGAAAGTGCCCAGTAAGACCTGCCAACTGCTAAGGGCCATGGCGTGTCGAAGATGCTCCGGGATACCTCTCTTAATGGCACCGGAGTCGCGCTGGGCAACGGCCAGCACCTGGGCTGGCTCCCAGCTTGCCCTGTCGCAGGTCGTATTTTACTACTGGGAGCTGTCGCCCCGCGCATCTCGCACAACGGACGGGGGGGGGAGTTACTCTCGAAAGAGCGACGGGCCGTGTAATTACAAAACGCTGCGGGTTCGACTGCGGCGAGCTCGCCGAAGCGTGTCCACCGCTTAAAATAAATGCGGCGTTGCATATGCTCGCCCTCGCTTTTCATTCGCTGGATCCTGGGGAGCGGCGACTTGCGGGCCTCGCCGGTACAAACCCAGTCGGTGCCATGCGACATCCCAGCCACTGGTGGGTTTGCTTATGCGGGTGAGAATGGGACCCATTATACGAGGCACGACCGTTTATCTCCTGATTGCATACCGATGACAAACAGGATGTTTTAGAAACATTTAATTACCATTGCGGGAAGCGATCATTGCAAAAGGCTAATTTGACATGTAAAAAGTCACCATAAACAAGTAAACAAAAAATCCATGAAAAAATTTAACTATTACGGAATCATTTTCAGCTCTGAAACAACATACGACAAGCTGCCTTTACAGATGAATGAAGATGAATAATATTACCTATTGGTAAGCATTCAATTTATTAATTTGCAACCAGAATTTACCCAGTTTCACTATTTGCTTGACAGTTTCAGAATTCAAGGAATCAGCATCTTTAGTATCCAGCATCAGGCATCTGACCTATGATCTTCCAAAAATATTATATTTATACAGGAAATATTAAGGGCACTTCTTGACTCTTTATAAGCCAAAAAAATATGTCATGCCCTATGCCTCTCGCAGTTCTTTTCTGCATCAGTTTTTCCTCTATACGTTTCTACTTTCTTATTGTGCAAGTCTCCAAACCTATTACCTATTCCCACTGAGTCAAATAATTGATTGTGAATGCTTGATTTCCTCCATGTTGTTGCTAAAGGTCAAACTCAAGACAAGAGTAGATTTCTGAGGAGAGACGGCTTCGCGTTCTCCCTGCATACACTTATCCTTCCGACCAACCGAAAGGCAAGATGAGCACACACACTTGCAAACTGTTCTTTTCGAAAATTTCAAAGACCATGCAGAATCAGGTGCAGGGGTACTCCATAAATTCACAGTGAGGAAAGAGTCCACAGATATTTAGGTTGATCCCTAGATTTTTGATGAGTTTTAATAATCCCTTCATAGTCCAATAGGAACGACTGCAGTGATTAGCTCAAACCATCAGAAGACAGTTTATTAGAAAATGTGGCAGATTATTACAAAATGTAGGATTTCCTACATAATGAAGTGAACATGTATTACATTTTGTCACGTTATTACACAATGCGGTGTTATTACACAATGCGGTGTTACATCCCCACCTAACCTCAGGCACCTTATAACCTGAAATGACTTTCCAGGTTGGGATGTTTAAGTGCTTCCTCCCCAAAGCAGAACTCAATAACCGTCATTGCTGGAGGTGCTTTTTCCAAAACCCTTTCAGTACATTTCCCCAGAAACACCATCCATAGCTTTCTGATGAGAGCCGCACGTATTAAACGAAAGCCGATGACACGTCAAGCAATTTACCACGAACTCCAACAATAACGCATAATTAGCGTATGGACACCTAGCCCCACAGACTGACTAGTTAATTTTGAAGTGCCGAAAATATTAATGACCCCATAGAGGCTAAGATACAATGGCTGTTTGTGTAAGCACCAGCTAACGGGGATAAAAGGCTTGATGGATGCTAATGGAACTCTTGACAAGGCCTGTAATTACCGTAAACAACAGGAGTGGGATTGGTCACACAGAGCCCGACAAACTCCTTTCTCTCTCACGGAGCACAATGACAGCCCTTAAAGCAAAGTGGAAATCTTTCCATGACGTAGATACCAAACAGCGACACCGTACAGCGGATTAATCATGTAACGCATTGTCTCACCCTTTAGAGTGCCACCGAGCTGTGATCTCTATTCTTCTGTATTTTGTAACGAGTCACGCCTTAATCTTGAAGATAAACCAAGTCTCCTGTTTAATGGGAAAGAAGACGGCGGACTATTTTTGCAATTACAACCTGTGATTTGTCGATCTCGAACCTAAGTGCGTAAAAGGAATGCAAAAGGTCACATCTTTCCCGTTTTAACGGCTAAGTAAAGAATAAAAGATGGGAATGCGTGACTGGACAGAATAACACGACAAAGGAGTTTTTCTTGTAATTGTTGTGGGACAAGTCATGAGCTGCCTGCTTCTTCTGGGCCAGAGGAGATGAACCTCCAGCAGGACCTTGGTCCCTCTGCTGCTACGGCTGATTCTGCTGCAGCTTTTGTCCTCACCAAAGCTGATGTATTTCAGCAGATCAATCCGCCTGAGCGGCCACTGCCCAGGACTTTGGTTACTTCCCTTTTGACTGCCCTCCAGGGCTATGGTCTCTGGTTGCAAAGTGAACCGATTTAACAGTGAAGAAGCAACCTTATCAGCAAGGTCACAGGAGGTGGCATGTGACCTCTGCCGGAAGCGGGCACGACTGGTAGGCCCTAGCTGCGGCTGCTAATCAGGCTGTGACATGTGCTTGCAACTTGGAAGCAAGTGGGCGTATTTTAAATACAGCAGAAGTGTGTTTGTAATTTACAAGCTTTGGGCACAAATCTCTCCCCACAAAAGCAGCAGCTCCTTAAAACGGGAGCTTTACTTACATACATGGGAGTTTTACTTACACAAGAATGGTCTGAATGTTCAAAAATGATTGGTTCATATTGATAGCCAATCAGCTTGTACAAGAGGCAGGTCCATGCAACTAGAGCAGGTGGGGCCAAAACATCTGATTGGCTGGTCTGACATCTAACACAAGATCTGATTAGCTTTCTCTCTGAACCAATCATTTTTGTTCTGCCCTCTGAACATATTTTTGTGTGAGTAGTACTCCCATGAGCCAAAAACAAATACTATTAGGGACCGTTAACTATATGAAAGTGAGAGAGAATGGAAAATACCCACAAAGAAAGAAAGATATCAGTATGATATATCTTTGTGTTGGGAAGAGGGTTTACTATCATTAATGAAAATGACAACTGCAAGCTGCACGATCTGCAAGCTGAAAAAAAACTAAATAAATGAAAACTACAAATATTAGTTCTGAAATTAACTGAAATAAAATAAAAAAGTAGAAACTTTTTGTTAGTTTTTTAATAGCATTTAATTGCAAGTAATGATTTATCTTTAATTGGTAGTACTAATACCTGGAATAAGGTTTGAGGACATAATATGTACTGTTTATTCATGTATGATTCTCTTCAGAACAGACACATTCAACATTCAGCACATCCCTATAAATAAAGTAACACACACACACACACATATCAATTAAACAGAAATGCTTCAAATAAAAACCACACTAAAACTTAATAAAACTGAATTGGGTTGCAAATGAAAACTGGAAATAACATAAAAACTTTAAAAAATAATAATAAAAAAACCTACAATAACACTGGCTGGGAGAGTGTGAGGAAGCGTCCGAAATCGCATTATATGCAGAACTGCGAGTCGAGAGCCGTTCAGTTCAGTTTAGGTGGGACCGTGTGCTGGATGTAAGTGAACATCCTCTCCTACACACCAGGAGCAAATCCTTCTTGGGCTAATATAATTGGCTTGAGGGCCCAGAATGTTCCGTACAGGCACACCACATTGGATCCTCTTACACTGGCAGCCGCTCAACAAATGAGGATTAAAGGACCATCATTTTACCATAAAAGAACAGCGACGGATGCACATCCCACATTCATTAAACTGGGTCCCTTTCGACATTCCCAGGTCGGAACGCAATCAGAAGGCGTGTAACGAAATCACAAGATAACACCTCCAGGGAACGTTTAAGTCCTGACTCGCTGAAACAACACCGGAGACACTTGTCATACAAGCCGAGCAGCAGAGGTAACTGTTAACTGTGCTTAACAAAACATTATGTAGATTAGATCTGGAAAGCGCTGTTTTAACAATATTTGAAAGGGGTGGACGAAACTGGAAATAACAAATGTTATGTACAGATTATATAATTTATCGGCGATGTAATTTCACAGGTTGGGAAAAATCCCCAGCTTTGTGAAGGAGGCTCAGCGATACAGGTGTTACACTTTCTCCCGAGACTTCCGTGTAGCAGGAGGCCGAATTGGGCTGTGATTTAAAGTGGCAGAGGACGGTTCGGCCTGTATCGGCAGGGAATATTACCTCCTAAAAGCAGAAATTGATTTATGTCCTGGTAATTCTTCAGATAGCTATGTGGGATGCATGGCGATTGCTGGTGGAGAGGGCCTAGCTGGCGTGACGGGCAGTGCCTCCTTCTTCCCAAGGCTCCAGGGGCTCGGAGGTAATATTTCGCTATGTGGTGGAGCCTCGATCTCCTGATTACCATGGTCTGGCCCTAGAGGTCTCATTCGAAGACCTCCACTATGTTCCTCTGCCCTGCTCTTCTGGTAAACAATCCCCGGAAGGGGAAGCACGTCCTTGCCCCTGCTCCTGCTGCAGAGCCACGGTCAGGCCCAGCCCTTAGAGCTTTACCACCTTGCAGACACGACACAGACGCGCGGTCTTACGGGGTAAAGATGGTGTTTAACAGCAAGTGTTCTCCTGTGTGCAGTTTGTTCTTGGAGGGGCGATTGATGGCTTGGGGCATGGAGGTTCTGAGAAAAACAGAGCTGACATTCACACTTAATCATAGTTATCTGTCTTCTATTTATTGACCCCCTGGCTTCTCCCAACCTCCATATCACATACTCCTCATACCTGTTGTCTGAGTTTCACACATGGCTGGGGTATAAAAGTATTTAATGACTTTTATCGCACATAATTCCAAAAATGCACCATATATCCTAATTAGAATCATCATAAGATGAATTTAAAGTCAGTTCCAGGCGTTTAAACTGATTTATACTTTAATCTGTCGCATGTGTTCAGAGGGATTTCAATGTTGAAAGGCACCTTTTCATGGTGTGATTGGACGTGGCTCTTTTTGGCCGGAGGAGAAGAGGGACCTCGCACACGGAGACAGATGTAGGCGCCATGGACGGGCCATCCAAACAGGCTAACCGTGCCAGCCACCGCTGGGCGACTGCCTTGAGGAGTGGGGAGATGCCACCCCGTTAGGATCAGACAGCCAACAGTCTCAAGAGCATCTTGGTCTTACATGGACGCGGCACTTTCTGACTGGCCTGATGAAGACCAAGCCTGAGTATCTCTCACACCCCCCCCCCCACATCTGCAACTTGCCCAACGCGGGGCCGGATTCCATCACTGCCTGCTGAGCGAATTTGACAACCTTCACTTGTCATTAAATCACCTCTTCATTCCATCATGACATCAGAAACTCACACGTATATGAATGTCGATGATTTAGCTTTAATCAGAGGTAATGGGTCTTTAGCCTCGATCATTCACATTCATTGTGTGCGCTGACTGTTCTAATGAATGCAGACTTTAGATTTTAGCCATTTAACTGACACTTTTATCCAGAGTGATGTACAAGAAAAGGAAGTGCTTCCATTATCGTAGATGCATTTTGTGGGATTTGAACCCACAACCTTTACACTACTAGCATAAAGCCTTACTTATTGAGCTATAGGAGCCATCATTTACACAGAATGAAAGTGAACAGTCAATACTACAAACCCTTTCAGGACTTTAACTGGCTAATCTGCAAAGGTACAGCCTCAACCAGAGAAGCTCGTAGACCCAAACAGTACTGAGCGGAGGGCGGCCCCGTTCACCCTTTCCACCACAGCTCACTGAGCTCACTCTAGTTCATGAGCACAAAGCAAACAAGGTACAGAATTAACAGTGTGAACATGAAGGATTAACGTGGAGTAAATGAATAATAATCCATGCAAAGAAAGCCTGCATCCCTTCTTTGTTTAAATTAGCATTTTTATGCTAATCGCTTTTGTACATTATATAGTTATTAGGAGATGTCAGTGAGGTATGTGAAGGATGAGTAACTTTTATAGAGCGCGGTGTGACATTTATACTATACTATACTATACTATAGTATATACATGCATATTATATGATTGCGGGGAGCCGAAATTGTACGGCTACATCACATAATTACGCCATTGTTTTATCGCCCAGTCCTAGGTCAAACTTGGATGAATATGTTTCCTTTGTTGAAGGGTGCATAAATTAGCCTATCAGAGATAAGGGAAAATTATGCTGAGAATTGCATCCAATATAGGCTTTGTATAGATTAACCCTAAATGGAATTTGCGTCTACTTAGAATGCTTGTAACTATATGTAGTTTTTTCCGGGTTACTTTTTCGTATTACATGTATCACATGTATTACATGGGATGTGCATGCATGTGAGTGGACACCTACCTAAAGCAAATACATGCTATGTGTTGCTCATGATGGTCGACACAGTTTGATGAGTTCAAACTTCACAGTATCCAGCCCAATTTAGGGATGCTACTTATCAACGTCCCCCCCCGCCATCTGCGCCCCTGAATGCCGGTGCTCATCACTTTGCCGCTGTGCTAAATTTACTTAGCTTCAGCATTCAACATCATGCCTGGTACCGGTTCCCAAGAAGCCACACCCTAAAGAACTCAATGACTTTAGGCCTGTTGCCCTCACCTCACACATAATGAAGACCCTTGAGAGGCTGCTGCTTCACCTCCTCCTAAGACCTCAGGTTCGCCATGCGCTTGACCCCCTACAGTTCGCTTACCAGGAGAATGTTGGAGTAGAGGATGCCATTCTCTATCTGCTACACAGGGTGTACTCTCACTTGGACAATGGAGGCAATGCTGTGAGAATCATGTTTTTTGATTTCTCCAGCGCTTTCAACACCATCCAGCCCCTTCTGTTGAGAGACAAACTGCTGCAGATGAGAGTGGACCCTAGCCTGGTGACCTGGATTATTGATTATCTCACTGAGCGGCCCCAGTTTGTCAGACTGGGGGACATCACATCTGGGGCTGTGGTCAGCAGCACTGGGGCGCCACAGGGAACTGTTCTTTCTCCTGTACTGTTCACCTTGTACACCACGGACTTCAAGTACAACTCTGAGTCGTGCCA
>JAODKM010000032.1:6585052-6602169 GCA_026780845.1 Petrocephalus sullivani | reverse complement strand
GCCTGTCTGACCTGTCCATGTGCCACATTTCTGACCTGTCTGACATCCTGCCTGTCTGACCTGTCCCACATCCCGCCTGTCTGACCTGTCCATGTTTCACAATTCTGCCCTGCCCCATATCCCGCCTGTCTGACCTGTCCATGTTCCACATTTCTGATGTGTCCGACATCTTGCCTGTTTGACCTGTAGATGTCCCACCTTTTTTACTGCTCTGACATTCTGCCTGTCTTGTCAGACATCCATCATGTCTGATGTCCTTCTCAGAACACAAACAAATCTTTGCCAGGATCCAGTTCCCCATCTTCAGCCGTTAAGACCCGGTAGCTACCTGGATCTCAGTGAAAATCTGTTTCCAGTGAAAGAAACCCAGAACATGACCCAATCACGGCTCCGGCTATCAGTCGGGTTTCCCGGCCGACATATTAGCAATGTTAATTCTGCTCATGAAACACAGCCAGGCGCGCTGTTTACCTGCCTCATACAAATGCTGTTGCCACACTTTAATCTAAGAATGTGCTCCCCTAGAGACCTGATAATCAAGGATTTATTGGGCTTTGAGACACTGTAAAACAGTGGGGGATGCCGGAATTATGTCTCTGGTTCAGAAAGCTACTGGAGCATCTCCTTAACCAAAGCCTTAATGTCTAGTGCGGCTCTCATTTTAAAAGCATAATACATTCTGTTGCTTATTATTGTTGTTTATTTGGTTAGCTGGCAGAAGTTCTAATCCAAAGTGATGGGTCTGTACCATATCGCTGGATATATTTCTTAGTAAAGGGACAGCCTCCCCCTAACTCTCTGGGGGGTGTAAACTAGTACTGATACCATAGATATAGGCAGCTCTATTTTTTTTTTCATAAAGTGGGAGCTAGCCTAGCCTAGCATTTCTGTGCGGCAAATCAGGCGTTTACTTCCGCAATTTATTTATGCCACTTCAGTAGACAATCCGATCCCAAACAATTAGCATATTTTACTGTTTTAAGCCTCTACCTACACTTCTGTCCTTAGCGTCAACCCTGCCTGGTGCCCGGGGGAATCGCTCTGCGATCCGCGACACGCCGTGGGATGCCCCAGAGAAAGTGCAGTGATTGGCGGAGAGGTGGCGCCTCCCTCTGGGGGTGAGTGGTAAGGCGGGGGAGCCTGGCAAGTCCCTGAAGGATGCTGATGGAAGTCCCAGCTGCTTCCTTCAGTGGAAGGAGAGCGACCAGATTTTGGCATCCTCCTACGGCTTCACAATCCTTCCCGGCCTCGACACAAGAGCCTTCGCCTCCATCGCCTGTGCCGTTTATGCTATATTTACAGTAAACAAAGAAACAGAAAGGCCAAAAGCAGGCACACGCTGTGGCGACTCGTCACAGCTAGGAGGCGCCATGTCTCTCTGAACACAAACCATCCACAGGATATCCGCTCTCCACTATTCATCACTTTTAATTAAGGCAGTGCAAAAAAGTATTCAATAATCTGCTGTTACTGAGAACTTGGTCTCTGGAGACAAGAATTGATCCAGGGACTGCCAAAAAGGGTGGTTTCTTGACTTTTGTTCATAAGCAAAGCCGGTAGCTAATTAACGCAATAAGTCGTCGATAATATTTCTCGCACATCTCCGTGAAGACTCGCTCGGAGGAGACATGTCATATAACGCCTCAGCCTTTAAATTTCCTCTCAGGTGGTTTGACACCTACACATTTTCCGTACCGTGGTAATGATTGCACCCACCTCTATGCCGCCCCCGCATCTCGTTGCCCGGAAACAGCGACGGGAGGCACAAGGTGACCACGGCACGTGGATGATGCATAGTGATACCCCCCGGTCCACGCTCGCGTCCGTCAGCGCATGTTAGCGCCGCCATTCATCATCCGCGAGTGTGTGTCCTGCGCGAGTGTGCGCCCGGTCATTAGGCACGCTTCGCTGGCACCGAGCCGCGGTTCACTTCCCCACATTACTCCAAATATCGCCCCCCTTTTATTGTCCGACTTTAGAAGGGTAATTTATAGCTGAGGAGAGCTTAGAAAAGGTGTGAAAATCAGGAAACAGCTCGGAGCTCGAACACTGCAGGGCTCATGGAATAATGGCCAAAACATCAGCCAGCACACGCCAGCCAGCTGTACAGAACCAAAGGCCTAATTATGGCCTCAAATGCAACACCTGTACTCTCATTACTACAGCCTTACACCTATTATTTTTTAATTTAGTTTTATTCTTTTTGAATCTTCACAAACCGAGTTATTAAAATAATAATCATACTTTTCTCGTTAGTCGACTAAGAGATCTCTGGAAGGTGCCTATTCCAACCCCTGAAAAATAGCCATACTAGCAAACTTTACAGTGGGCACGCTAGAGTCAGGCAGGTAACATCCTCCTGGCACGTGCCAAACTTAACAGTGGACACGCTGGAGTCAGGCAGGTAACATCCTCCTGGCACGTGCCAAACTCAGACTCGCCCATCAGACTGCCAGACAGAAAAGTGCGATTCCTCACTCCACGGAGGCTAGTGGCTTGTTTTACACCACTCCATCTGACACTTGGCATTGCATTCCATAAAGTGTGTGTGTGTATGGGGAGGACATGAGCAATTTCCTCTGGGATCAATACAGTTTTTCTGATTCTGATTCTGATTCTAATCTGATTCTAACTGGCTGAGTCACACCGCCCGGCACATCTGCATCACGGACTCAAACCTTCCAGCCAGTAACATGTATCCCGGCTGACCTGTGCCGAGCACCCCAGCGGACGGCGTCTCCGTGCTTCTTTTCCAGAGGCCAGAGCTAATTAGCAAAGCGACGCCTCCACGCCCCGGGCCGTTTCCGCCACTGGACACCGGAGGGAGTCGCATAGTGCCTGTCGTTCCTCGGGGGTGACGGAAGCAAGCCAGCAAAAGGCTGGTGCAAGCTGTTGTGGCTTGTAAGGAGGACAAAGGCATCTTAAATAAACCGGTGGTGAACCGTGATTAAGACGGGTTCGGACCAAGAGCCTGAGATGGCCGGCTAATCAGGCAGAGGCCAGAACCCTTACTCTACGCTGGAGAAAGAACCGCGGAGGTTTTATCGTGGATCTCTACAGGCTGTGTTAAAAGTAATTAATGTTCTCCGCACAGCTAAATCTTACTGAAGAAGAAACACCTACCAGACTTTGGTAACTAAAAACAGCCTCCACAGAAGGTCTGGCCAACGATAGCAGTGCTGGAGATGGAGACTCAAGTGATAGTTTTAATTAGGGTGCAATCGACTTGAAGACTTGACCGTGCCTTCCTTAGGAAAATGGATACTTGACATGAGCGACCAATGAACTGTTCAAAGATGTGACCCACTGGTAATGACCTCTCTTTCAACATTAAAGGGACAGCTTGTCGCTTTAACACGGGCACATCATGAAAGGGCATCTATAACCTCAACACAGTATTGCTGTTCCTCGCAATTCATATAGTGTGCTTTCCACGGAAACCAATTACCACAGTCCGCCTTTTGAAAAAAATCCCAGAACAACATTCAAATGGATTCTGGGATCTAACGCTTACTACAAACCGATAAGATGTTCCACCAAGACCTGTCCTTGTACAACCTAAAAAAAAAACATATAAATGTTGTTTCAGGAGCAGCTTACAAAATACAACAGAAGCCTATGCTAAAATTGGTCATTCAGATCTTACTTCTCAGTCCACCATATCTCCTTGTGAAAAGTGAAAAAACTTCACATTCCAGGTAATTACAAGCATGCTAGCCCCCTACACACACCTGCCTACATTAGTTAATGAGCCAATGGGCTAAATGTTAATATTTGTACTTAATATCTTTGCCCTTTATCAACATTTTCTTAGGCTTTTAATGCACATTCAACTGTTTCTTTAAATAGAAATTAACCGGATGAAGTAGTTTATTTAAAACTCCGTCATTGAGCTGAAGACTATCAGCACACTGGGAGAAGAATGTTTCAGAAGATCACAAACGTTTGTGTGGTCCTTGTGCTCTTCAGAAGAGATAATTCTGTAAAGAGCCAACCCTATCTCAGTACTTTTCTATTTACCGTTTTCCAGAAAATTCCTATCGGATATGCTTTGTGTCCTTGTCGGAAGAGCACAATGTCCAACTGCCCTACTTGAAGTATAATATCAAAGTAAAAGCACTCTGGGACGTCTACAGCAGCAGCTCTGGGTGTATAATACCACCTGAAAGAGGCAGAGCCGAATGGGAGCACCTTAAAGCTGACCGTGTGATGACTGCACAGGCAGGGGAGTAATTCATACCTGAATTTGTGTGACTTGTTCATGCCAAATCAAACTTTAAGGGGTCTGTAAATGCGGCAATTTTTAACTGCAATTGAAAGTTAATTATATATTTTAATAATAACAAACATAATAAGAAGAAAAAGAATAAAATAACAATGATAAAAAACTATAATAAATTATTGTTATCATCAACAACAACTACAACAACAACAATAATGATAATTCCAGTCATCTATGGTACAAACTATACAAATATCCCAAAGCCATGTGGAAAAACCTTTACATATAAACCTTAGGCAGCATTATAGTGAGTGCAAAAATAACAGTGAATTATTTTTGGAATTGTACTGAATAGATTTTTTACAATAATTCTAAAATACTGCCAAGTGATTTAAATTACATTCTTTTATCATTTACAGCATATAAACTACTGTAATACTGACTTTGACACAGAATTCAGAAATCAGTAAATAGCTTGGCCATCCATATTAGCTAATCTGCAGTACCAGACAGTCACAGCTATGCCACAAATGAGCGTCGCTTTCAAAACCACCTGCTGCATCTCCTCTGCTTCAGCTCCACACCCCCCCTGTCTGCTCTCATTTGCTCCCCTCTGGTTTAGCCTGAATACCCTGCTGCGTGTTCCTCCCAAGACTACGCTCAGCGGTAATAATCCCGAGGGAACGAGTCGCACCATAGAGGCCCGCTTCTCATGCGGCTCGACGAGATGCGCCACGCCTTCTGTGCGTAATCGCATTCACCAGCAGACCGGCACATGCAGGAGAGAAACAAAAAAAAAACACCCCTGGTGTCTCACCACACATTTATCACAAAGATTTATTTAGCTAGCTCTTTGATTGATCCGATATACTCGGCTACAGCATAATAAATAATAAAGAACACGAACGCAGGTCCAGAACTTGTGTGTTCTTCCCTGGTCGTCTCACCTGCAGGATTTTCTTCCAGTCATTTGCTAAACTGTGAACCCAGCTCTCACCGAGTCAGTGGTTTGCAGGCGATTATATGTTATATATACAGGGCCAAGACTGCCCAGGCTGTAGATGGATAGTCCCAAACTACCTAAAGCTCTTAAAAGGCCATGCACAATAAAAATGTATCACTGCTAGGAGAACACATGAGTCTGGCCTCCTGCCCGACACCCCACAGACACCGCGATCTAATGCTTTTGGAAAGGAGGAAATAGGTCCACAGCACACTAGCTATAAGTCGTGTTAAACTCCTGAATGGAGCTAGGACCGGGTCCAAATCAATCTACACTAAAGAGATGGCAAAAAGCCACAGCAGAATTTAAGCGGACTATCCCAGCTCTTATTTGAGGCACAACGGTTAGGGAGATCATTTATAAGAAAAATCTGGAGGGAATGTTATGGAAGTTACGTCCACCTGGGCAAATTACTAGTGGCCCCTGGCTGTAAGCAAATCAATACTGAAGATGCACCCAAAAGAGTGGGTAATCTGTCCCAACAGTGGGCCATTCCTCTAAACACAAACAGCTTGTCAATATAGAAGCTTCAGTGAATGGGACTGCCATGTGTATCAATGGGAATCAACCAGCAATTACACTGCAAATCACTAGCTTTGAGATCCCCCTTCTAACTGAAAGGTGTACATGTCATATTACTATATGTCAAACCACATATGTACAACACATGCTACATAAATCTCTCAGTAATCTGCCAGCCACTGCAGCTCCATCCAGAAGGCTCCAGTGGGATCACTAAGAAGTGCCCTGAGTTAGCTAGGCAATCCTTTGGCCAGCTAGATGTTGTTTACTTATCTTAAGGCCAACTACCTAACCTACTAGGGAAAGCGAACTGATATTAAACTGGACACAGTTAGCTAGGCAATCCTTTGGCCATCTAGATGTTGTTTACTTATCTTAAGGCCAACTAGCTGACCGACTAGGGAAAGCGAACTGATATTAAACTGGACACAGAGAGTCACATGACTCTCACACAGTACAGCAGAGCTTGGCAAATAGTTTCAAGCACGGGCTGGCTTTTCCTGCAGGGCTCAATAAGGGGCATGAAATTGCAGTCTTATATTTTAAATAAGATTTGTTTGAATATATTTTTTATCTTACGTTTTTTAAACAAAAACTAAAAAAAGGAAACCTCTTTCAGGGGGCCAAATATTTTTCTAGGCAGTCCGGATTTGCCAACATACAGAATACAGTTTACCAAGGGTGGCCAATCTTATCCACAAAGGGCCAGTGTGCATGCAGGTTTGTGGGATAACCTTTACATTAGCTGTCCAAACCCTGGTGTGATTCAGCCAACCAGTCCTCTAATTAGTAATCCAATTAGGAAAAACCTGCATGCACAATGGCTCTTTCTGGATAAGAATGGCCACCCCTGCAGTATACAGACACAGGGAATGAGAACTAAACACTACAACTGCAAATCTTAGGAGGCTGTCACAGGATGTCACAAAGCACCCAGATCACTACACTTATCTGTGAGTATAATGTCACTCTAAACTACACATAGGTAACAGTCCGGGGGCTTTGTGTGCTGCTCTTCCTGAAAGAACTGAAATTATAAGGCAAAAAAAATAAAGAGACTGTCCACCGAAAGCAGGAGCAGCTGTGAGGAGAAGCAAATGAGAACCTATGCTCTATAAAACTTTTAATCATGACTGCTAAACAGCTCGGTTGCCATGACACTGTGCAGATCAATAGACTTTGAGTGGGAACATTACGGTACATCTGGGGCAAAGACATGGGGGTCCCGGGTCTGACCTCATTTAATCCTTAAAAAAGAGCTCAGCGTGCCCTGGGCTCACCCACTCCTTCCTGGGGTACCGATAACCCATCTTAATGAGGCCGCGGCGGCAGGAGTGGTCCTAACCCGGGCGTAATGTCTCCCAGAGAGGCCCCGGGGACATGCACTTACTCCCGAGGTGTCTTTATGGATTCAATAAAAGAAGCCTGGCTCAAGAGAGTTGCAACGCGAGAGTCGCTCTGCTCGCCAAATACAAAATGTCAGAGCCGCCATAGTGCAAATTCAACTGCACAGTAACTCTGCCCGGTCCTGCAAATGGCAGGGAAAAAAAGCGACAGCAAAGTAGACACACACACTTCTAAGAACAAGATTTCAGACAACAATGTCCTCTGTCAAATGTCCTTGACTGATTTACACCCACCTCAGTATGGATGCCTACCCGAAGACCCATGATCACGATATTCCCATTCTGACTGAGATATTCTCCTTCCACTATAACCCATTTTATTTTATATTTTCCCTGTGGAACTGAGAATATTACATGTGCTTGTGGTTGTCCTGTCGCTGCTCTAATCCCACACACCCCTCAAAGAGGAAGAAACCCCCAATACACATGCCGACTTAGCCGCCAAAACCGTACGTCACATGACACTAATATAATTTCTTCCTGCCATTCATATTATACTGCATTTATTTTGTAAGCTGTACTAGATCTGAGTGGGAAGAATAACGTGGCTCTTTAGGTTTGCTGTTTACCATGGTGTCCGTGGTCCGCATCTCCTCCCCAATATCCCCGAAAAGCAGCAACGGTGAATAAACCCGTCTGATTCTCAGGAGGAAGTGGTTCTGCTGTGCCACTGATTCCTACCAGTATAACTCAAACAAACTACGGTGGATTTCTTCTTCAGCATAACGTTAGTATATAGTATAATGTGAAATGCTATGACTGCCTGACAAAGCTACTGCTACTTAAAACGTATCATAGTAATACCATCTATTCTACAGGAAGACAACAAACAACCTCAATTATAATAACAATCCTTCCTGTGACAGGGACTCGTATAAGCCACCATCTATCCATCCATCCTTCAACCACTTCCCCTGGTCAAGGTCAAGGAGTCTCTTGGTCAAGGAGTTGGTATAACTATTAACTATAACATTAAATTCTTTGCATGCACAACATTTACCTTTTATCACATCACCATGGTCACATGATGCTACTATGCTACTACTGCAATTTACTGCTTAATGGTTCCGTACAGCTATTAGGTCCTGCCAATTCATTTAAAATCATAGCAGACATCATTGCTCAGATGTAATGTACGCCCTGACCAGACTGCCTGGTACAAGGTGATCAGAAACAGCAGAGACTCCCTTGAATAATTTGTAATAGTCAGGTCAGTAGACTGCACAATGTTACTGAGCAGAACATACTACAGTGAAAACTCACATCTCATGGGTATACTTTCACATTTACATCACATGAGTCCAAACAAGCCCAGAGGGAGAAGTTACCCATTGGAAAGAGTTTGAGGGTCTGAGATGGTGAATTATGGTGGCTTGCAGGATGACGTAGGCGCCTTCGAGGGACACAATAGGAGCGAGCATTACGAGTGGGGATCCCTCCTCCTCGAAGATCTACTGCAGGTTGTCAGGTTAGCGTCCTGCTAGCGGCTGATTTATACCTGGAGCATCAGGTTAGCTTAGGTCCAGTGCTAATAATAGCTTCACCAAAGCAATTAAGCAGCAAGGTCGTGCGAAGAGCGCCATGAACCAGGTCATGCCGCGCGGACCACCTAGCCGGCGCTATGACCGACGACATGTTTACCGTTTGCCGCCTTCAGGGGAAGCTGATATATGAGGCTAGATGGCGAAAACTGGCAAATTAACACTACCGATATTTATTGTCTTATATTGATTTATTGAAGTTGTGAGACGCACGCAGAAATCGCCATAAAGTGATGTGAATTATATATTTGCAATTTTGTTCTGACGCCGTGTTTTTTTTTGTAGGAAGAAAGCATATTTGACCTAGGCTTGGGTGGTATCTAAATTTTCATACTGTCCAAATATTACGCTGTGCTTTATGTTCTTTTTTTTTACTGTATTTTCAAAAGCAATAGTGATAAAACCAGGTGTGGGGGATTCCCTCACAATAAAATTTTCAGAATTTTATAGCCAAGACTTCAAAACACTGCAGTATACTCAAAATACCACAGCATATCACATTAACTTAATACCGACAAAGCTTAATGTACTATCCCGCACAGATGTTTCTAATGGTACTAATATCACTTTCTTAGGTTTGGTTATCTTACACTTACTATGCGTGTTTCATCAGCATTTTACGGTATTCTGGAGTCAAAGCTACCTGTACAGTGCAAGAGCTGCATTGCATGGCCATAAAAGCTATAAGAAGCGGATGGCTGTACTGTAGCAATTTAATCCGCTAATACGATGTCCGCTTACAGTGCTGATGTTAAATATTAACTCCCGCATCATTAATGGCTTCGAGTGACTGAAATAATGAACTGTGAAAGCATGAAGCGTTTTCATAAACAACGTGCCCCTAATGGGATTTATATACCTAAGCGGAAGCTAAACGATGCGTTAATGTAAATGAACACATTAGCACGTTCCTGCTCCTGACGCCGATTGTTATGCGACGGCCGAACCCGCTTTCCCCTGTGACGAATGAGCACTGCCTGCAGGGTGCTACTCAGGTCGTGTGTCGAATGAGCCATTATAGGATCAGCTGTCCAGGTGTTTCTTTTTAATGACCTGAAAATGGCTGAAAGTCCTACCACTATGAGTCCGATCAACCTGGGCCCACCAGTGGTCTGGTAGGTCCCAGTTGACTTTGAGGGCACAAGGACTCACTAGCACTGCTTTAGACTCCTCGCATGGGGGTTTTGGTACACCCTGTCTTCACCAATGCGGTAGATGTTCTGTCCCTGAGGCTATAATGCTGACAGCTAAATCCTATGGTCCCTGCTGTAGGACTTCCCCGCATCCTGCTCGAAAAGGCAGCCATCATCTGACCTCTTTTCAGGGTACCATTAAAGAGTTTTATTGATGCTGGCCCAGGTTGGGCTATACGCTTACTGCAAACATCAACCTTTAGTGCATAACATTATCGTCTAATACATGTCAGTTTATATATCTGCCCCTCAGTTCCTCGCCTGTGCTGATGGTCACACTCCGTCTTGATTTTGGCTGGAGACATTCCCATACCAATTGCAGCATCAGATTTTACAGCCTAAACAAAGGGCTAATCGATAGCTTGAAGTTTGCTCCCAGAAAGCTGAACAAAGTTCCCTCCCAAGAGCCTGACCTGGGTGGTGACTGCAGGCTTCTGTGCTCGTTTAACCAAAATGGTAGTGAAAAAAAAGAGAAACTTAGATCTCCACAATCAACCTGAAAAACATGCTTTAAGAAAATTTCATTGCATGTTGAATTGCTCCTCAAAATATTTACTAATTCAATACTCTCGGGCTCATTTAATGTATTATTATGCAATGTATAGGGTGGATTATAATATATCTGTATGCAACTTTTTAAGAAAGAATGTAGTATTTCTATTCTTCATAACGGGTAAAACAGGCTGGAGAAACTCAGTTCCACAATGGTGGCACTAGGTTCAGACAGGCATCAAGTTTTCAGCATAATGTAATTCCACTAATTTAGAGACAATAAAAGCTAGAACTCCAGGCCTGTCCCTCCCCCTCTAATCACCTTATCAGTGCAAGCCAGCTGTCCGCCTCTAGCTCTTAACCTGATATCTGGGGGTAAGTAAGAGCTCACTCTCTGCCAACAAGGTTAACGGGGCTCCTGGACATAGGTCCACAACACGGAGAGGCACAGTGATTTGACAGCATCACACTAGAATCCTTAGACTTTAAAGAAAGCCCTTATGGACATTTCACACTCTAGGCTGAATGGAAATGGCACTTTGGGGTGATAAATGCAAGGGACAAAGGATGCAATAAAAGCTTGTATATATAGGAAAAGTATAGAGCGGGTGGGGGGTCCCAGAGCTGTTACTGGCGGTATGTGAATCAAGAATTTGCAACGGTGATTTTGACTGCTGCCAACTTGGAATGACTGGCTTCTACGATGCGGTAAAGTACTGCCGTCTACAGGCTCTTCTCAGCTCTCTCTGGTGATAAGCTTAGCTTCAATCAGCTTTCATTTACAACGTAACAGACTTAGCGCTGCGCTAGTCATCTTTCTCCAAATGAAGTCGCTTACACACTGTGACCCTGGCGCGCTAACACGAAAGCAAATTAAGGTTGTGTAGTCATCTTCTGCATTCTTTATTCTCAAGGAAGAATGTACCTGAATAAACGCCCTTTTAAATACAGCGAGAGACTGCTTTAAGGACAACGCTAGTATTTCAAAAACATTCAACATTCATCATCGACTTCATTCAACAATTGGTCACAAGTCCCCTTTATGACTATTCACAAATACTAAATGCTAAATCTACCACATCAGTATGGAGGTGCTGACTTTCACAAATTCTGCACAGGTTTGCCCAATAGGAACACAGGAATGCTATCACCTGATCTTGCAGAAATGCACTGCGCTTTTCCTTCTGTCCTTGAGCTGACACTAGATCAGACGTTAATGTCATCACCAATCATTAATGCCTTGAGTCACGGATGAGCTCAAAGGAGCATTCTCATTGGTCCCGTTTCCCTAGTGCCATCACCTTATAGTAACACGATACTTAAGTATCGAGCTATTGCATGCACTCTGGGGGCTTTGTTGGGCTAAGACGCTGTGCCCATGATCGGAAGGTCGCTGGTTCAATTCCTGTGGTTGACATAGTGATGTCACCACTGGTCTCTTGAACAAGTACCTTAATCCCAGTTGCTCCAGGGACTAGCTCTCTCAATTGCACGTCACTTTGAATAAAAGCACTTGCTAAATAAACTCTTTTGAAACAAATATTGATTATGATTCCAAAATGAGACTTCATCTGAAATCGTAGAATAAACCAGGATCATGAGGTGTGGTGACTTCACTGGCATGCCCACTCCCGGA
Source organism: Petrocephalus sullivani (assembly GCA_026780845.1). Lineage (NCBI taxonomy): Eukaryota > Metazoa > Chordata > Actinopteri > Osteoglossiformes > Mormyridae > Petrocephalus > Petrocephalus sullivani. The sequence continues at coordinate 6,590,154 of JAODKM010000032.1, read as the reverse complement.
CGGGCCTGGAGCATCGAGAGGCATGAGAATCTCTGCAGTGTTGCAGGAAAATGACAGTGGGCCACATTGCTGAGAGCCATACGCTGAAGCCCGAGACAAATAGTGCTCAGGAGACTGAAGTGAATGACTCTGGCAGTGGCTGCCATCACAAGCCTCTCTAGCTCCTCCCTCCTAAGTAAAAGTCCTTGGGGTTTAATGATGCACATTAGCCTTACCCGACAGAGCCCCAGAGCCCTACACCATCGAAGGCAGAAAGAAAAAAAGAAATACAGCAAATATACAGTGGCGATAGTGATGCACAACCCATGCACAAGCTCCTCCCTTAATCAGAGGCCTACGGAGGCATTTGGCCTCGGGTTCGACAGCGATCAGCTCCTGGTCTTTATCTTTTCAGTCCCCAGAGGTTCACTTGCCATGACGGACTGAGGACAAAGCAGGACTCACTCGGGTCAGTAGAGGCCTGATGATGGACTAGGGCTGGTAATGGGAGCAGTGACCTGTTAGCAGCAGCGGTATTTATTGCCACTCAAACCATGCATTCGTGTTTGGGGGGCCCCCTGTTGGCCACGCCAAGCTAAATATTACAACAGACACATTCCTTGTTTAGGAGATGAGAAAGCAGCGTGTTCTGCCAAACCGGGTAGCTAGCTACAATCTAATTCCAAATGACTTTTTGAGTGGGGTCCAAAGAACAACGAATCCACCCCTGCCTATCAGTGTTCGCCGCCGGCTCTAACTGAGTGTTTGCTCTGCACTCTTCCTGCTCCTTCGCTGATCTGGCAGGAGACGTCACCCGGTGACAGGTGATATGGAAGGAAATCAATACGGCCGCATGCATCGACGGAATATCAATTTTCCAGGCTTACGGATAATGAACTGCTGGTGTGCTGGGGGACACTCGGCTGCCTAAACGGAATGGGGAAGTCGTCGGGAAGAGCAGCCGGAGCTATCAGCCATTCCAGGGATGGTAAATTCGGCTGCTCTCCGGCATTTTATAATCTTCACCATTTTTTCTTCTTTCTCCTTTCAGAAAGACTGACACATTTGACACGCTAGATATTTCAGTGCGGATTTCTTGCACTGGGGATAAAAAGGCGGGAAAAACTAGGTTGACACGTGCAAGTGCGAGTGGTCAACACGTGCTGGGCTGATTAAAGCGACGGGCCTATGCATCCTAGGTAGGCTCGCTGGCTGTCCACGGCTGTATGCATCTTTGATGTTTTTATAAGCGTCACTGAAGCGGATCGGCCCTCTTATCAAAGTGCGGTACTAAAGGCCGGGGGTCTCGCCGATAAAGCCGGCAGTAAAGAAAAACACCTCCCCTGCCAATTTCCACAATAGAAAATATGAAAATACTGAAAGTTCAGAGGCCCCTCAATGCGGAATAAACTTGTTCTTATACACCAGGGTGACCGACCAGGCCCCTTCTCAGTGTATACAGGACCATTTACCTAATGACCCAGGGGTTTCTGGTGCAATTCAGACGAAAGCTCACGGCATTCTGGAATTTGTTCTGAAATAGTGAACAAAGGGAAGACAAAAAACCGAAGACAAAAACCAAATATATTGTTGTCTTTTTTTTAAATCTCGAGAAAAGCGTGTGCGTATTGGGGAGAACGAGTCCTGGGTGAAAAGATAAGTAAGATCTATTGAGAGAACTTCTAAATCATGAAAACCGGAGCCCACAAACCAAAGCAGGGGCATGGAGAGAGATCCAGTACAGGGTTCTGCTGAGTTGGGGGTCTGTCCCACAAGTACAGGACATATGGAAGACCCCAGACAGAATGCTGATGCTCATTCACATCTGGCCATATGTGTCTGGGCTGGAGCTGAAGCCCAAACACACTGATACAGACCCAAGGGCTGGATTTGAACCTTCAACCCAGCATGTACAAGACAATGGTGCTGCCCACCATTCCCCACATAACCGCTAGCTTTAACTCTGAAAGGCCTTCAACTTGTACAACTAGAAAACAATGCCGCTTCCAGAACATTTGCAGAGAGGGCAGAATTCCTGCTCGGGGTGCTTACTGCAGAATTACCGCTTTGGCCAGGTATGCATACTACAGAATGACTTCTTCGGGGGGGGGTTACTGCAGAAATACTATTTGAGTGTGTGTGTGTGTACCACAGGGTGACCACTTGGGGGAGGTGCTTATCTCAGAATGACCACTTGGGGGAGGTGCTTACCACAGGGTGACCACTTGGGGGAGGTGCTTATCTCAGAATGACCACTTGGGGGAGGTGCTTATCTCAGAATGACCACTTTGGGAAGGTGCTTATCCCATAATGACCACTTGGGGGAGGTGCTTATTCCAGAATGACCACTTGGGGGAGGTGCTTATCCTATAATGACCACTTGGGGGAGGTTCTTATCACAGAATTACCACTTAGGGGAGGTGCATATCTCAGAATGAGCACTTGGGGGAGGTGCTTATCCTATAATGACCACTTGGGGGAGGTTCTTATCACAGAATTACCACTTAGGGGAGGTGCATATCTCAGAATGAGCACTTGAGGGAGATGCTTACTGCAGAGCAACCACGTTGGGGAGGTGCTTATCTTGGGTGAGGTATTTATCTCAGAATTACCACTTGGGGGAGGTGCTTATCCCAGAATTACCACTTGGGGGAGGTGCTTACCTGCAAGGCTGCCAGGTCTCTGCAGGGTGGCTGTGGCATACAGATCATGGGAGACCTTGTACTGATCGGAGGCGTGAGCCAGGCGCTTGGTGGGCGACAGCGTGGCGTAGCCGAGCTGGTGGATGGGGGAGGAGCTGGCGGCGTTGGGCGGAGAGGCCACGCGGAGCGGCGAGGCAGCATGCCCGGAGGAGGTGGCGGCGGCAGCCGCGCAGGTCGGTGAGCTCGTGCTGTAGGACTTGGCCAGCCGGGCGGGTGACGGCTTGGGCGAGGACACGCGCTGCGTAGTGGCGTAACCCGGCTCCCCGCCGGCTGACACCAGCCGCTGCAGCTTGCCGGGCGAGCCCACGGCCTGCACGGAGAGGGGGGAGCTCACACGCTGCGCCGGCAGGGTGGAGCAGGAGTAGTAGGCCCCGGGGGAGGCCTGCGCATCTGCCAGGTGGAAGGCGCCGCCGTGGCTCAGCGCGAAGGAATCTCGCGACTGCGCGGCTTCGCCGGCAGCGAGCTGGGCCGCCCGGTTGGACGTGACCTGGGGGACAGACAGCAATGTCACTGTCAACGCTCGGCCGCCCCGTGACCGAACTCTCCGGAGCAGTGGTTAATGTCTGCCTGAAAGCTTTGCACCCTTATCGTCATACTCAATTAGCCAAAAATTGATTTTACGTCCATGTGTATCTGCGTGTGTACCTGTGTGTATATGTCTGTAATTTTTACACCTGTGTGTATCTGTGCGTGTGTGTGTGTGTCTGTGATTTTACGCCTGTGTGTATCTGTGTATGCGTATTTTTGTGTGTCTGTGATTTTACATCCATGTGTATCTGTGTGTATGTGTTTGTGATTTTATGTCCGTGTGTATCTGTGTGTGTGTATGATTTTACGCCAGTAAAAATCTAATTAAAACTGCAGATATATCAACGTATATACTGTACTCTATAATCATAGTGCTACTGCACAAATGAACAAGCCAATAATCGTAAACATCAATGACAACAATGGCAACAACAACAACACTAGCAGTATTAGCACCTTTGGCTGTGTTGGCAGTGATTGTGCAGTAACATGGATTCTAGGTCTGCAAAGCCGAGACTCAGTCTGAATCAGGAAACACGTGAAAAAATATCAGTGCCAGTTAATCCTTTTTTTCACCCCATGTGTCCATCTGATTCAGCAAAACCCAACTTTGGTGGGATTTCCTCTCTCACCCCAGTACAGAGGGGCGGATTTCTGCCTGATCACCTGTCCGAGCCGCGGGGGAGAAACGCCAGTTGTGATGAACGGACAGATTACCTCTTTCACTGGCTCTCCGTCCTGATTAAGAAACATCAAGTGTCCTGCAAACGATCATCCATCTCTAGTGAAACATTTAAGCACCATTCCTTAAAATGCGATGGGCCAGTTAAAAAATCTGGAAACCACTCCCCCTAGTTCCAGTAATGTTACCAGGCGTGGGAGTGGGGGGGGGGAGGGGCCCTACCTGGTTGTAGCTGTGTACTGCTCCCCCGACCTGGCCGGCACGGGTTGGGAGCTGGGGGGCCGCTGCCTCACCCAGGGCCAGGGTTTGGTTGCTATGGTAGCCGGTGGAGTACTGGAAGGAACCCTCCGGATTGGTGTCGAGTTGCAGTGCACCCTGGGATATGAGGCTGGGTCCTGCATTGTAAGCAATTCAGAGCAGGCTGGTGACGCCGACAACATAAGCATAAGCAGCATGTATAATTCATCACCACCGGGGAGCGCTGCAGCGCACATGCGCTGGGCTGTCAAAACGAGGCAGGCCATGATGGAGGGAGCCTTACACCCCGATCAATGTAACAAGGTACCCTCCGGGCAGACCATTCAGGAACGGCTGAACCACAAGCGGCAGAGCAGCTACTCACAGAGGGCCCATCTCGCCCACAGGATGCAGCTGTACTTTCGCACGCTCATGACTAGTTATTAAACTATGACAGAACTCACAGAAGCCTCCATGAAGCGGGTCACCTGACTGCGGGAAGCCCCCGTGAAGTGGGTCATGTGACCAAGAAAACTCTCTGTGAAGCAGGTCACCTGGCCATGAGAAACCTCCATGAAGTCAGTTCCCTGACCAAGAAAACCATTCATGAAGTGGGTCACCTGACAGCGAGAACCCTCCGTTAAGAGAGTCATCTGACTGTTAGGACCCACACTGAAGCAAATATCCTAAGTGAGAGAACCCTCTCTGAAGTGGGTTACCTGACCGTGAGAACCCTCTCTGAAGCGGGTTACCTGACCGTGAGAATCCCCTCTGAAGCAGGTCACCTAACTGTGAGAACCCTTTGTAAAGCAGGTCACCTGATTGTAAGAACCCTCTCTGAAGCGGGTCACCTGACCGTGAGAACCCTCCCTGAAGCGGGTCACCTAACTGTGAGAACCTTCCGTGAAGTGGGTCACCTGGCCGTGAGAACCCTCTCTGAAGTGGGTCATCTGACATTGAGAACCCTTTGTAAA
>JAODKM010000032.1:6564911-6576600 GCA_026780845.1 Petrocephalus sullivani | reverse complement strand
TATGTTTTTTGTTTGTTCTATTCTGTTTGTCCCGTTTCTGGCAGGGGTTGATATTGTGTGTAATTTATGGGTGCAGCTTCGTGCTCCGGGGCCTTTGGTGCAGAGTTAGCCAGCGTACTTGGGGGCCATGCTCAAGGGCCCGACAGAGAAATCGCTCACTTTAGACCACCGGCCTCGAACCCATGAACTTCCAAGAGCATCCTAACCCCCTGAGCCACACATCACACCACATATTTAAAGCATGTATCTATGTACTACATTTACAAGGCAAGTAACATTGTCAGCACAGACATTCTGCACATGCTTTGCTCAAACAAACATCCATCAAAGCCCCACAAAAGACAAGGTCCAGATGGAGCTTTGCCCCGAGCCACAGTGATTGTGGTCCTGCAGGGTGACCTCACACCCACTTCTGTTTCAAAGCGATCCACTCTCCTGGATGGACCAGTTTCTTAACTGACCTGTACCGGCACTGCAGACTTTCCGAGTGGCTTTCTGGCAATTTCCAGCCTCAGAACTGGCTTCCCACCCACCTCTGTGCTCAACCGTGTCACCTGGCAAATGACTCACCAATTATAATTTCTTAACATTTTGTTCCTTTAAAGAGGCTTTTAGTTTTTTCTTTTTGTAACAGGTTAATATTCACCATTTTCAATATGAAACGTACTGTATAAATGCAGATGTCTTTGGGTTCTAGAGCAGGGTGATGACAGCAGCAAGGCATCATTTCTGACTCACCACCCCTAATGAATTTCCCACCAACACCGGCTGCCTCAGTCCCAGATTACTGCTTCTGAGGTGTCAATGAACAGCCAATCCTGGGTCTTTCGGGTGTCCAACCCAGCTGGACCTTCTCCAGGAAAGCTGATTAGAAGCTGTAACACAGGCTCGCTTGACGTTAATTGGATGGGAGAGATGACAGGGTGGCTCTCCAGATGCCCCCCACCACTGGTCAGCGGGAGAGCCTGGGAGGCAGCGCCCCGAGTTCCCAGAGCCTGGGAGGCAGTGCCCGCAGTGCCCCGAGTTCCCAGAGTCCGGGAGGCAGTGCCCGCAGTGCCCCGAGTTCCCATAGTCTGGGAGGCAGTGCCCGCAGTGCCCTGAGTTCCCAGAGCCCGGGAGGCAGTCCCCCGAGTTCCCAAAAACCGGGAGGCAGTGCCCGCAGTGCCCCCAGTTCCCATAGTCCGGGAGGCAGCGCCCCGAGTTCGAGTTCCCATAGTCCAGGAGGCAGTGCCCGCAGTGCCCCGAGTTCCCAGAGCCCGGGAGGCAGCGCCCCGAGTTCCCAGAGCCTGGGAGGCAGTGCCCACAGTGTCCCGAGTTCCCAGAGCCCGTGAGGCAGCGCCCCGAGTTCCTATAGTCTGGGAGGCAATCCCCGCAGTGCCCCGAATTCCCAGAGCCCGGGAGGCAGCGCCCCGAGTTCCCAAGGACCCGGAGGCAGCGCCCCGAGTTCCCAGAGCCCGGGAGGCAGTACCCCGAGTTCCCAGAACCCGGGAGGCAGCACCCCGAGTTCCCAGAACCCGGGAGGCAGCGCCCCGAGTTCCCAGAGCCTGGGAAGCAGTGCCCGCAGTGCCCCGAGTTCCCAGAGCCTGGGAAGCAGTGCCCGCAGTGCCCCGAGTTCCCAGAGCCTGTCCTCACCCCAGTTTATCAGAACTGAGAAGTCACATGGAAATGAGCTTTCCTATGGGAAACCGGAACCGCCACATTGGGGAAGTTTACGACCCACCGGGCCCTAGACAAGCTGTTTGACCGAGGGTTACCCCAACGGTTCAAGCTCTGACGTAGGCAGTAGTGGAACCCTGGCTGTATAAAAACGGCTGGGCAAAATGACAGTTCCATAATGACATGCACAAATCCTAATGCACAAATTTACATCCAGCCATTTTGCTGACTTTATCCTAAGAAATCCTTAATTGATTCGTACAGCTGGGTATAATTTTATTGGAGTGATTTAGTAGCACACTCAGGAGTCCGGCAGCTAGGCCCCCAACAGGAGGTGAAGTGCCGCCCAGAGATTAAGCGTCCACATTCAGCACCATGACAGTCCGACTCAGTCACACCTCGCACTGGGTCTCCGGGCCTCCTTGTGGCCCCCTGCCATGTGCCGGTTCTTACTGCTTAGATGCCGGGGTTCTCCGTGGAACAGTAACAGTTTGTGATGAACGTTACATAGAGCATATGCAGCATGAGCTGGCAGGGGGTTATATAAATGCTTAAATAATTCATCTAGCCTCTTCAAGCGAGTGAAATACCAACTATAGGGACCACAGACAGTTCTTTTCTAATAAGTCTGTATATTTTCCATATTCAGCATATAACGCATGCTGTTAAATCCCTTTAATGATATTTATGGCTTCTCCCACGCTATTTCCATCCCTGTCTGAGAACGTAAGCAGCCAAAAAACTTAACATGAACATCTGAGAGCCAGGGTTCCTATCACCGGTTCTTTCGCACCATAACCCTGCCGAATGCTTAGGTGATTCCTTGACAGCAAACACAGAGAAAAGCTTCAGCCAGCAGCTTCTGTGACCACAGAGCAAACACACCCACCTTTCAATGGGAAATGGAATGAAACATAACATGTGAAAATATAACATATAGGAGCCTAGTGACCCAAGTGATTATTAAGAATATGATCCATTTCCAGTGATAGCCCATCGATTTTAGGATGAGAGAATGCCAATCCGTTTTCTGGCACACAAACAAGCACGTGTACAATATTGTGTGTTAGCAGTGATTCGGAGTAAACGGTCCACCTGAACAGCATGGGACTCAAGCATGGGAGGTGAATGAAGGAAGGACAGGAAGAAAGCTACTGTCCAGTGTCAAAACAGCTTAATACCAGCCAGAGAATTACATTCTAAACCTGTTGTACGGAATCCAGGACTGCAAACACAAAAATCTGAACTGAAAGATAATCACAGTTGATTTGGGGATGGCCATATTATTCATGCTGTTGCATCCCAGCACTGAAGTATCCGCATCCAACCTCAACGCATACCCGAGGGGGCAAATTATCGTTTTATGAAGCCTTGGAAGATATAAAATGCATTTCAAGCAAAATTACTCATATCAACAGAAATATAAATGTGTTTCAAATCTTGGAACAGGTAAAATGAGGCTAATATCATGCCTAGCCTCTCAAAATGAAGAAATGAAGATTTAACTAGTGTATCTGCAATTTAAGCAGCAGACCAACTATTGCTACTTGTGTTGTATTCTGATCCGTGGAATTTAAACATTTTGCCAGTAGACGATGTGGATATTTACACTGCGAGTGCCTTGTCTTCGTAGGTCTGCAACCCAAAAATGTGTGAGCAACAATGGTGCGAATGTGCCAGCCCAAACTTACAGAGAACAGCTTCCAAAGAGAGAGGTGCTTCTCCCTCTTCTGAGACTTACCGTTTCAGACCTTAGAGCCACACATAGCTCTGCACCTTGGTGAAGACCATGGTCAACAGTACATAACTTCTCAGTACCCCCCCCCCCCCCCCCATAGCTCCTTTTATGACTTACTCGTGCCCCCGGTCTAACCTTTGCCACATCCCAATGCTGCTGGCGATCGCGTATGAAGTGAAAGAAGCTTCAAGAGAGATATGGCATCCCAAGCAGCACACCCACACGCACCCCTAGGGCATGTCCCTCCAGTCTGAGGTGGGCAAAGCCACACAGGAGCTCCTCGCAATGTGCAAACCAGGGCTCCCCTAAGAGCCCTCCGCGTCTTCTCACAATGGAGAGCTGATATTAAAAACACATTTGTATTCATAGAAAACAAGCACTGGTATCATGTGACCATGCTTGGATAGGATGGATGGATGGATGGATCCCCCACCCTTAACCCTGACCAAGACACATGGTTAGAAGATGGATGTGATACTGGATATCAAGAAAAAATAAATAACCAAAAAACATAATGCCTAGTGAATGATACTGTCTCGTTTAATATAAAGTTTTAATCTTCTGTGTGGGTATACATGTGAGTCTTGGACATTTAAAGAAGATATATTGAGATGTATGACTTACAGAGTAGCAACACAGATCACAAAGACCTTCAAAGCAAAGGCATTTTGTGTGTACACAGAAAATCGCCCTACAGAGTGCCAGACACAACTCCCATAAATCCATGATGGTCCCATAAAGCTGTGCTGTTTGCATGTTTCAAACTAATAATTATACAAAAAATGCATGTCATAATCACTGCATTATAAGTGGTGTGCAATTTTTCTGAGAACCGGGCATTAAAATATTGTACAAGTACAGATATGCAACGCCACAATACAATCACCACACAATAAATTCTGATTTCATTAGCCCAGTAGGGGGTGTGATGCAGTCACTCAGCATCGAGACCCATGGCTGAAAATCAAAGGCAGGTCTGAACCGTGGCTGCTGTACCTCCCCTTTCATCCATCTTCTGCAAGCACTTATCTAGTACAGGATCATGGTGAGCTTGGAGCCAGTCCCAGGAAGCACAGGTCATGCCAGTCTGTCACAGGGCACACGCGCTCACATGGCAAAGGCAATTTAGAGACGCCAAAACTCCTCACCAACAGTTGCTGTTTGGATTCAAACCCAGTGCTAACCACTGAGCCATCACGCCACCCGCACCTTCCCCTTAGCAAGTGGCTGGGCTCAACTGCTCCGTGGGGGTGTAGAACCTCTACATTTACCCCAATGAGCCCTCTGCCGCTTGGGTGCAGCCCCACTCTGCTGCTGGGGGCGGGGGCCTTGGCATTCAGCCAGGCTGCGGCCTAGCCGTCATCCCCATGCGTGAGAAAAGCCCCATCGCCCCTAGGCAGTGGGGCGCGAGCCGGCCTGGTGTCCAGCTAGATTTGTGGTCTTTCCTTAATCCAGCTCGAATGTCCTGTGGTGTACTACTCAGCCCACCCTTATGGAAATTCACTATGGTTTCCTATGGTTTTTTGGGTATGGATTTTTTAGAGTAACCATGGTTTTACTATGGCACCTCATGGTAATTATGATTACTAAGCTCCTACCCATAGTATTACCATGGTTTACTTATAGCACTTCATGGTAACTGTGGTACTACTACGGTTTACTTATAGCATTGCATGGTAACTGCAGTGAAACCATGATAAAACCATAGTCATAAACTCATGGTTACCCAAAAATCCATAGTAAAACCATGGTTCATCTTCGTAAGGGCACACATGGCCACCGCCCCAACGATAACACCCTGCTCCGGTCCCACATCAGCTTCGCGGCATGCCGAATGCCATAATGCCCCGGCATTGAAAATCGATGCATTTCGCTCGCAAATCATATATCATTCGTTGACGTGTCTCAGTCTGTTAATCTGCCCCGGCTCGTGGAGGATTATCACATGTCGAGTGGAATAAACAATTTGAACATAAAACCCATCGACAAAAATGAATTTAAAAGCCATTTTTCCAGTAGAGTTGACTTTCTGAAAAATGCTCTAATACCCAGATAAATGATGGCCAACCGTGTGATAGTGTACTTTATAAACCCATTATTTCTATGGCTAGTCGGCACACTCAGACAATTAACAGCCCAACTCACACATAACATACATAATCTCAGTATGTTTTCCAGTTTTATGTAGCTATATCTTTACTACCAATGGCTCGAAGCGGCGTCCGATGTACAGACTGTCTCCAGCTTCCGAGGACTTTAAAATGAGTATATATGTAAAAACAAACAAACAAACAAACAAATAAATAACTCCGCCCGTCAGCACTACGCTACCTAGGGAGAACTGTGTGGTGTACGATTATCGCTGTGGGAAAGTAATGCACTGAATGGCAGCACAACTATCCTGCACACAACTCCCAGCCTCATTCTCTCACCTAAAAGTCAGTGCGATTATCCTATTCCGACATACGTCCATTTCCACGTATGACCTGTCTGTTGGAACAGAACCCAATTGTAAGTCGGGGACAGTCTGTATAGCTGACAGGTATTGAAAGATAAACTCTAAACTGTGTCTGTTTGCATTAAAACGAAGAAGTGCAACTGATCGCAAGAGACAGATTTCACACTGGAGGCCTTGGAAAAAAAACGAGCCGATTCGACGAGCGGGAGCCGAGTTCAAGTTCAATTATGCAAATCAGACTCTTTATTTAACGCCTCGCTTAAAAGCGCAGGCTGCTCAAAAACTTTGATAGCGTTATTGAAGCATCTGATGGGGAAGTTAACAACAGATTCCACAGGGCAGATAAAGATAAAAATGCTTTTCAGTTCAACCTTTAATTATATTCACGCACTTCAAAGTAAAAATAGCGAGAATTAAGCATTGAATATGACTGTGGGTGCATCCAGGATTTGTCATATATGCCTGTTTATAGACGCTACATGTTTCCTCACTGTCTCAGAAGCAGATAAGCGTCTCAAGCTTATAGGTATAAAACCACTCCTCGTTTAGCAACTGCCACCGGGTAGCGACCGTTCACAATAAATATACAATAAATTAATAAATTCGGACCAATATGCGTAATTACGACTGCATTGCAATATGCCTGACAACAACGTACACCCGAAGGAGAAAGACCTTTGAAGAATGCTATTAAAAGTGTCGACTTTGCGAAGAAAGAAGGCCTATGTAACGCTGTAAGCACGGGGTTCTAGTACCATAGTACAAGTAATTTATTTTTTCTGTTATAACAATATAGTTGGTATGGGGGCCCCACACCTGCAGCTTTTCGATTTCCCGTTGCTCTGTACTTGTGGAATTTGTATGCTCTCTGAGGACTGCAGTTCCCTTCTGCGGTCCAAAAACATGCCCTCAGGTGAATTGGACACTCTAGATTGCCTTTGTGTGTAAGTCTATGACCTGCGGAGAACTGGTGTCCCATCCAGGGTGTCCCCTGCCTTGTGTCCTCTGCTTCCTGGGACAGGTTCCAGGCTCACTGTGACCCAGTACTGCAGTGTTTCCTAATCCAGTCCTCTGGGACCCACAGGCAGTCCAGCTGGAAGGGAGCAAAAATGTGGACTTTCTGGCAGGGAGCTTGGAGGGAGCAAAATGTGGGCCGGCTGTGGGTCCCAGAGGACCGGATCAGGAAACACTGCAGTACTGGATAAGCGGCTATGGAAGATGAATAAATAAAAAGACAGATGTTCCATGAATATATCAAGAAGGCCACGCAGAGAACCTCGTGACCAAGCACTAGAGCACATCAGACTGTGAAGCTGCACGTTAAATTATGTTAGGTAGGAACAGGCCTGACTCAGTGACCATTAATTAGCTGCATTAGCGCTGCCCTGTGGCCCATCTCTGACCACCACGCTGCACTTTAGAATCACACTCCATGGCGTGATTTCTCTCATGCATCCATCTGCAGCTTTCCTGGCTGTTAAACATTCCTAAGTAAGAAAGTCCTCTCCAGGGAAACGTCCATCTTTGCAAATGCTAACAGACGCTGCTGCACACTTTCAGTGGGACCAAATCTCCATCGAGCTTCCAACCACTGATCCAGGACAGGGTCTATTCTATTTCAGGGCAGGCACACACACACACACACAGACCTCCGCACCTATCTAAATGGGGTCCGTCCATTCATTTCTATGGGAAATACCCAAATCCCAATCAGGACACCCTTAACCCCTACCCAGCCCTAACCGTAACCATAAGTAATTGAACAAAATACAAGACTTTTGAAATTTTTTCACACACACACACGTAAACACATGTTAAGTCTCATTGAGAACAATGGCTTGCTGTGGCATGTGATTTGAGCTTTTGTAACCATTTTCAGCATTTTAAAAATTCAAGCGTTTTCTTTTCCTGTAAATGTGGTGACAGTGGCAGTGACTAGCAGAAAATTATATACAAAAAAATCAAGTGTATATTGATTGGCAATTTTGTATCCTCTCTATTATTCGTGGCAGTCACCAAATGATAGGTGACATCAGCGGTTCTATTCACGGGTGACAGCACGTCATCATTATGACACCACTGTGTCAGTCAAATCAGTCAAGTCAGATTTTGTGCTTCTGGGAACAATGTGGAACTTATGCAAACCGTCCGTCGTTGTTGATTGGGCAGCTTGCAGACTCTTTGTCGGGATAGGTCGGTTTCTGGCTGGAGGCGGGGTAGACTGGGGCCATCACTGCTCATTGCTGATGGTCACGTCTGTGATCCTGTGTGATGCCCCTGAACCCTCCAGCAGCCTTTAGCCTCCAGGTCTAAGCGACAGAGCGCAAGAACCGACTACCTATTATTCCGGTAGACAAACCGGGCACAGATGGCCAATAAACAGATAAAATTCCGACTTTACCATAAAACAGGTGCGACAGCGAATAACCAGATCCATCAAGCCGTTTGTCCCTGGGTGCTATAAAAAGAGCCACACTCCAGATTTCCTGGACACCGTCCAGAAGTGTGAGCATTTGGTATGTTCCAAAGCAGCCTGAGCGATCGCATCGCACGGCTCCTTCTTCTTAACGTGTGTAATCAGCCTGGCTATAATTAAAAAGTGCTGCCAGGAAGCTAAAGAGCCCAGGGCGAAAGCATGGTAAGAGAGGAGTCTCAATCAAACGCGCCGAAACTGCCAGCGTGAAACCGTTTCCGCATCACGGCTACAAAGTGCCGTGGAATGAATTAAGCGCCTGGGCAAACCCCAGGGTGCAGATTTTTATAAAGTACAGACTTCGAAAATATACAAGGAGGTGCTTATATGTGTTTCTTTCTGTTACACAAGTGCAGCTATTCAGTAATTCAAAATGTATGCAAAGATGAATGTTTTTTTCAATGAAGACATCTTCAGCTTAGAGTCTTAGAGATTCTAGACCAATCGTGATGTAAGAGAATGCATGCCCTTCACTGTCAAGAAAGTTTCATACTCAAAGCAAATTTTTTTCCCCCATTGCTGCTGGATATCTCATTTTGAGCATGGTGTCTTTGTTGCTTGATGTATTTCTCATTCAATCATTTGCATAAATACAGATTGAAAGTGTGACATCAGTGCGACTGTCACAGAGATGGGACAAATCGTTCCCCAAATCCAGGGTCGAAAGCCTAGCGTAGTCAGATCAGAGCAGAGGGGTCAATCGAAAGTCAGAGGCTGATAATTAAGCCAGAGATAAGGAAAACCAATGAAACCCAAAAACACAAAAGAAGTGCTTTGACAGAAAGCCAAGAATGAGAGACGACGCGTTGCACTGAAGCATCTATCCGGAGGGTTTAAGGAGCTGGAGGCACAGTAAAAGCTCTTATATCTGCCATTCAAGTAACCAGCGCGATTAAAAAATATCAGTATAAAAGTCAAATATCCATAATAAAAAGTAATAACACTATTTCATTAAAACATACACGAAACTAACAAAAAATTTATAATAACTTGTATTGAATGACGGACTTAATTATAAACAATAATTATTATTCTGTATTTACAATCTGTGCTACAATTCAATGTTTTCCAAGAGTAATATTTAACTATCTGGAAGATTTAACTATACCTCAGTCCCAGAATTGCCAGATACAAGATCTCTTATTGTAATTTGGAGCAGATGCATCCAATCAGGGACTGAAACAGTGTGTTGACATTCAGGTGAGGGTCTGTGATCTGAGAGGGCATGAGGGTGACAGTAGCAGCTAAAAGAGACCTTACAGTTTGCAGTTTTACGGTCATTTAATTTCAAGATGTCCTGAGATGGCATCTTACAGGGAAGATGAGGTGATGCGAAACTTCTCTAAAAATTTATTTTTGATATTTATTCTTGTAAGATATCTGTTTTTTTTTTTTTTTTAGATCCAGCTAAGGTTTCCGTTCTTAAGATCTTAAAGCGTATGCAGTGTCTGCTAACAGGCAGTGACGGACTGCACAGCACTGAGTGAGATTCACCCCCCCGCCCCACAGCCAGAACCATCTCACCTAATATAAAAGATCGATTCTGGGCTGCAAGCTGAAGCCATAGCCATGCTACTACAGAGGTTTACTTAATGCGAGGTTAATCTCGAATGGTAAGTTTACCGGCTTCTTTCCATAGAATGTTAATGACTGTCCTCTTCCGGTGTTGTCACGACGACCGTGGAATTCAGGTCACCTTGAAACACTGTCATCCCACGTCTAGGATCCTGCTGCGTTATATAAACTCATCTGACATTTGAGTCAGCAGAGCAGACCAACTGAGACAGTAACACACACACACACAGCCAAGGCTGAAATGTCGCTCGAGTTCCTTAACTGTATTTGTTATATTTCACAGCGAGGGAATCACAGATCAGGCTGTACTGATCGGCTCCAATAATCACTCAAACAGCAGGCTTCTGTGGCGTTTCTGCTAAGACATAGAAGCCCCCAACCGCTTATAGGTCAATGACACTCTGGAAAATGGCGATTGCAATTCTGAAAAATGAATATATAAGGTTGTACTGTAATTAAGTAAGTAAATAACATAACTGATGAACCGGTATGTTTGTCAAATCAAGATGCTAAATCTATAATGATGTTAAGTTTATGCACATCATTACTTATAGTCAGATAATAAAAATATGATTGTGCTTCAGAGCAAAACGACTCACCTGAGTGCCTTCTGGGCAGTTTCGCTAGCATCATGTTTCAGGTGGAAAAAGCAGAACCGATGGCAGAGGAGACAGTGGTAATGGGGGGGCACAACTTCATAATGTAAAGGAAAAGGTCTATTTATGGGGGGGGGGGGGCACAGTGACGTCAAACTAAACACCCCAGTCTCTTTACTCCTTGCTTTTGCAGGGAGGGCGCACTGCATTCACAGGGCAGGGCTGTGAGGCTTGGGGGAAAAGCTGCTTTGCGGAGCCGTCTGCTGGGAGCTGGCTGCCTCCAGACACACCCCAGCTATACACCATTCCTACTCCCCAGCAGCTCAGGGCAGACACACAGCCAGCTCTGCTGTCCCGCATGTCACTAGCGAGCCCAATGCACAGAGACAGCTGATTACAAACCCTCCCACTACGGCTATCTTTACTCCCCACAACTCAATTAAGATCGTTCCCACCAGTCACGGCTCACGCAAAAAGCAAAGATCCCAAAGTCCTCGTTAAAGTGCCCAGTGACTGTGGGACTCCTCCTCATTTGTACCCTTCTTGGACGAATCCAGGTCCAAAATGCTCCCCTTGTAGCGTGAACATCTCACACAAAACACACTTAAGCATTAAAGCCCCTCGGTGGAAAATCGGGCACCCGCTGCATAGTTAGTGTAAAAGAGCAACAGAGCGCTGTGATTCCCGCTTTGTGGCCTCAGTGCCAGGCGATATTGACTTTAACAGAGCGGATTAGCCGGCTGGGTCACAGGGAGGCACGACACGTCACAAAGCTTTGCCTGGCATTTCACGAAACAATAAACCTTCTACTGCAATTACAATGATCAAATCCTGAGACTGGAGAAAAATAACACACTTTGCCACATGAGTTGTTAAAGCTGTAGCTCGGTTAGCATGCAGAACACGTGAGCTTCTATAGTGAACAGCATTAAAGTAATGGGTTTTACTTCAGACTGACTAGCTTGTGTTGCCTATGGATGTACTGTGTGCCTCATCGGGCAGCAATCGCTTCCTCATGACAGCCATCGCTTCCTCATAACAGCCATCGCTTCCTCATGACAATCATCTCTTCCTCATGACAGCCATCGCTTCCTCATGACAGCCATCACTTCCTCGTGACAATCATCTCTTCCTCATGACAGCCATCGCTTCCTCATGACAGCCATCACTTCCTCGTGACAATCATCTCTTCC
>JAODKM010000032.1:6523459-6533480 GCA_026780845.1 Petrocephalus sullivani | reverse complement strand
TTGGTCACATATCCAAACAAGAAGGATTCGTAAAACAGACAATGTAGCAGTCATTTAATCTATCTATCTATCTATCTGTCTGTCTATCTATCTATGTCTGTCTATCTATCTATCTGTCTGTCTGCCTGTCTATCTATCTATCTATCTATGTCTGTCTATCTATCTATCTATCTATGTCTGTCTATCTATCTATCTCTGTCTGCTTGTCTATCTATCTATCTATGTCTGTCTATCTATCTATCTGTCTGTCTGCCTGTCTATCTATCTATCTATCTCTGTCTGCTTGTCTATCTATCTATCTCTGTCTGCCTGTCTATCTATCTATCCTCTCATCAAATAAGTTGCTATTAAAAATATAACCTAAAATGGGTTTTACATCGCAAACTGACTTACACATTAAACATATTTTTATGGAGTCCACATACCTGTAATTTTAGATTTAAGGGAACATTCACAATTGGAAAATGAGACCATAATGGTGAAATGATTTGAAATGTGTGCTGTATTTCATCACAAGCTCAGTTGAAACAGAGATTTTATAGCCTTTTAAAACAGTAATTTCTCTAAATATTTTAAATGGTCCAACGATAAAACAAAGACTACAAGCACAGAGTTATTCTTTTATTTTGAGATATATTGTATTAATTATCCAAGATCACTGCTGAAACGAACCTAAGAATGCAAATGCAGTAATATGTTTTATTCTTTTTTATAATTAATTTCGCTTTAATAATAGCTCCATAAATTGTGATTGGCTATATTGGTTTAGCTAGCATTATACGTTACTGAAGCACAGCCTTTCCAATCACTTGAAGCAGATCTTAACCAATCAGCTTTATTGTTACTGGAGGTCAAGGCTTGTCGACACCCATCTAACAGTTTTCTTTACGAGGTTATATTAATCCCATCTTTTAACCATAATGGCATCCATTAGAGCGTGGAACAGCCTATGCTATACTTTAATTTAATTCCATTGGGTCACTTTTCCTCGCTCCCGGAGACCCACAAGACCTGGCCCGTGGAAAAAAAGCGAAGCCCATGTTATCTCCGATTGCCAAATGAATCCTATGGATACATCTTCCTTATCGGTGCTCGGTCCGGCCGAGAGCCACATCACGGACGTGTTTATTGGGCCTCTGGGTGAGGACAATGAAAAGCAGTGAGAAAAGGCAGCTAAAACAATAACAATAAGAAAGAATAAATCAAAACGTGACAGACGCTCCTAGGATGATGGGGGTGAAGGCAGGAGGTGCTTCACCAGGAGGGAAATGGTGCTTATCTGGGCGGAGGGATCTGAGAGCGAGGGGCGATGTCTGCCGTCACTCCTGCTGGAATTCATCACTGCCTGGTGCTCCCATTTATTCACACGTTGAGAACGCATCCTGTCCTTGAGGAGACGTGTGGAAGAAACATCGAGCACGTGCACCGCGAGTCGGGAGCCTGCTTCTTGATCATCCTCAGAAGGATCTTTTACTGGAGCTGTAAAAAAGGGCTCGTTCCTCAAAGCGCATTTCCACAAACCTCAGGAGAATGAGGGTTAGTTAATCCAGGGGGTGCTGGAGGAGCGCAGAGCCCAAGAGTGTTGATGAGGTCAAAGGTTAGCTCCTTAACAGGAAACGGCACTCCTCATCTTACCCCATACGCGTTTTTATGAATGAATTATGAACCATTCATATTGGTCGAAAATATCTCTTGCTCCACAAATTAACTGAGATTAGCACTGAATATTAAAAGTAGCTATCTTGTGTCTAAGAAAAAAGTAATATAATCTGTTTTACTACAACAATAATTCTAGTTTGTGACGCAGGTGAGCATGCATGACTGCTGCTAAATTTATTACTGATACATCTTTAAAAATAAATCAATTGCACATTAAGTGCAACAACTGGGAAGGTGATTTACAGAAAAGCGACCTGGCATCATTATATGGCTTTTCAGATCATAAAAAAGAAAAAAAATCGGTATCATCAAAGAATTGGTGCTACAATGAATTCTGCAAAACAGGATGAGACACATTAAATATGAGGAAATATGAAGAAACTGTATGTAAGATCCAATAGGCAAATAGGAGTGGTACCAAGGGAATTACTTCCTGCAAATCTTACTAAGCTCCGCCGTAAAAACATTTCAGAAAACAAGTAGCATTTATTGCTTAAAGGACAGTATTTTAAATAATTTGAAACACCAACAGAATCACATTGTCATTTCAAATGCCTCAAATAACCAGTTTAAAAAAAAACAAAATCTTTCCAGAAAACCGAGCTTTTCAGAAGCTTGGTCGCGAAAGTTTTATGAACTATAATGAGTGATTACAAGACACCAAATGAACATAGTCATCTTCTAAGGTGAGCAGCACACAAACCATATAGCTATACAGACATGGAGTCATTCTTTTGATCCTAGTTCAGTTCAGAAATGTGCTTTTTATCAGCCTGATCCCAGTCACTTGTTGAGCTAGCTGAGCTTCAGTCATGACTTTTTGAATGGCATTAAGCTTTTGATATACATTTACATTTACATGTACTTATTTTGGAGACACTTTCATTCAAAAGATACAAGAGGCAAATGATACATCACAAGCTGTCAACGAGTCAACTAGGCATAAGAGCGAGGTGGCTGAATTTCCAATGAATGATCAGTAGCGAGTAAGTTATCACTGAAGCAAGAGCTATGTAATGGTAAGAAGCAGTTATGGTGCTTTATTGATCCTTGTGTGGAAATTCTCTTTTCACCTACCCCACCTTGCTCTCCATAACAAACATGTAGATGAGAGCAAGCTTGGCAGCGAAGGGCAGCCACCTGCAGGGGCGCCATGGAACTCGAACCAGGGACTTTCCGATCAACGGGCACAGAGGCTAAGTGACCTATTCAAGGCAAAGGCTAATAGTAAATAGATGAATAAAACGTGGCCACTAGGTGGCTTGCTAGCTCACTAGCTCACAGTATTGTCATAATCCCCCCCCCCCCCTTTTAAACTTGAGTTTTCTGGAACAATCTCTTTGACCTAAAAGTGGAGATGATCATGGATAAGAGAGACACCATTAATTCACTGATTGCCAGGGCCTGCTGGAATGACTTATGCTAGTGAAATCCATTCGTTTAAAGCTGCATTTCGGCAGAGCCTCATGGAAATTGGGAGATTAGGACGCCATCTCTGAACGGCTCATTATTCAGAAATAGGACGTGTTTAAAATTTCAAATGCATTCCCTAAATTGTGAAGGACTATTAAACGCTCCTTGTGCCAGGCGTTACAACCGATATCCCGATTTACATTTCATAACAAATCTTTGTGACTGAAACGGAATCATCCGCCGCTGTCCTCTGACCTGCTAATTCGTATTGTGATTTGGAAAATTCGGTATTTATGAGGAAAAGCGGTGTCAGAAGTTTGATGAAAGTCACAAATCCCGTCTATGCTGGCAATCAAGTTGGATTTTGAAGGAAGAGGCTGTGGAAGCTAGCTAGTATGGAGCAACCAGAGGCTAGTGCTGAGGCAGGTAGCAATCCGATTCATTAAACAAACCAGCTACCATCGCACATACTGCAGCGGCACTCTTACAAAGAAGTTGATTAAGAAGATATTCTTACACGGCAGTGTTGGCTCTGGCGAACTTTTTAGAAATTCAGTGATTTAAACTTTGGGAATATTAAATGACTGATAAAGCAGAGCAGCGGTGTCCAAGCTAATGGGCTATGTGCTGGACTCAGCAGCCAGCCTTCCATGCATTAGATTTTGAGCCAAGATAATAGCTGTCGTGCAATCAGATGCCAGAAACGTTTGGAGAGAAAAAATTAAGCTGAAATAAAATGCCAAACAGAGACCAGAAAACTAGGTGAGACACATCAGTGTTTAGTCATAGTCCAATACTGTAATTATTATTATTATTTTTTTTCAAAATCACTTAGTAATAAAGACCATGTGGATGACAATAAGACTAAATTTTAATTAAATTCTCTACATGACAATTCTAAACAAGCGAATCCCTAGAACAGTGATATTATAATAGAATAGTGATTAACAGATCAACGCTAGATAGACTGGCTGGAAACTCCTCCCTCTTTAAGTGTTACCATACGATATTATCTCCATTCTTCAAGTCTGGAGCCTATGCACTAACTAGCATGTACACCAACAGTACCTAGACACATTTTAAACACTAACACACATTTTAAACAATCTGACAGGTGATTCACAAACTCTAGCTCCTCCCAGGGTAAAACATCAACCATGCATACCTTTTTCATACATAAATACAGCATACTTGTTTATGTATTCATCATTGTCTGGTGTGTCTAACTTGTCATGTTTCGTGTAAACACCTGCATATTTTACAATGATGGAAAAGCTTGACTTGACTTGCCTTTCTAAGAAAACTTTCTGGTGTCAGATTCTAGATTTCCCAGTAAATTATACCTCAAAGACCAGGTAAACAGACTACTGAAGAAAATCAAGAGGCAGACAAAACCCAAGCAAGGTGGACCAGGGTCTGACACAGGGTTTCATTTTATTATAGCGAGCGGCAACTGCTGATGTCCATCAGTCTCGAAATAAAAAGCCAACAATCAGATGCTTTCTTTCCACATGGATGCCTCTGCTAAGGTCCGTCCTTTGGGCTGTTATCCCTGTCACAGCAGTCAGCCTGATGGCATCGCGATCCCCCTGGGGCCAGAATGGAGGGCAGCCAAATGAGGTGAGTCCCAAGGATGGGAAGGATGGGCAGCTAGCTAAGGATCTGTGAGGTCCTGTGTCTTATTTACCAGCAAGCACTGGGTTTGAGGGGGGGGTCATTTAAAAACTATTTTGACATTCCAGTACAGACACCATTAAGGATTTGTCAAAGCTGTCTCAGTTTCACCGCTACAAAGGCAAAGTGACGAGTCGCTTCCATGCTGATACTAAGAAGTAGACCATCGTGTTCCAACTGCTGATCAGTCCGCCCCACGCAATTCCTCACAGTCCAATAAAAACACATATCTCCAAAAGTTGATTATTTCTCAGAAAATACTTAACAAAATAAATGTAAAACAATGCAATGAGACCACAAATTAGCACCAGAAATAGAAACTCATCATTACACAGCCATCGGTGAACTGTTTAAAGTGTTAAATGGGCTTGTGCGGAATGTGGTCAGCGATGGACTTACGTGGTTTTCTTATCATGTGTTCCAATGCCACACACTTAGTTCAACGCTCGTCGCTCTGTTTACTACCTTCCAAGAGCTCTACTGTACATTTACCACGACATAAAGCTCTTCTAATGAGACAGAGAGATGACTTCCTAAAACTTCTTTTCATTGGTCACTTACATGCCAAACCCTATCAGCAGACAGAGGAAAATGGGCGTATTCCATCTATAGTAAAAAGTGACAATTGTCAAAATGTTTACACGTGATTTCTTCAGACAATGAAGATTTGCTAAATGTTAGTGACCGGAAGGGCGGTAATTCTAACTAACAAAGAAAAACAACATACCCAACCTGTTTTGTTTTGGTAGAGGTGGTGTTGCTTTCATTTATTGCAAAAATCATGTCAATCCAAACACAATGGCTGAGAACGTCAATCTAAGTGTTCCAATAAATGGGGAAACTATGAGTAAATGAATTAAGAATACGTATTTTTACCACTTCGATGAAAAATACAAGCCGTGTTGACATCGTGCATTTCATTTAGTCAATGATTACTCAAGAATTCTTAGCTTGAGGAATTAAACAGGCTATAAATTATAATTTAGATTACTCAACTTAAAATTAATTTATTCTGGTTTGCTTAAATTTCATACAGAATTAAATTAAGGGAGCATATTTTATTAGAATAGCCAAACCTGTAACAGTTTTAAATGAAAACAGAATTCTTCACTACACTATTAAAATGATAGCGTCCTTGAGTTTGGCTTAATGTGATTTAAATAAACATGTTTCTGTCAAGAGCTCAATCAAAAACAAAAAGCTGTTAGAGCAAGGACAAAATCTGCCACATGCTGTCTCCACTTTCCAGTCATTTACAGTACAGGGTCACAGGAGGGAGGACATTTGAAGCTGGTCTCAAACAGCAAAGTACACCTGGATCACTAGTGTTTTACCCTGGTTCGCTGGTGTATCTCAGGGGACACACAAGTACTTGCTATGGGCAGTTTAGCTATATATAGGTATTTCACCAAACGGTATGATTACACAAATGGACCAGTTGTGCTTTACAATAAAATGTATATAACTAAAATAAAACGAACTAACAAAAAATTATTAGTGCGCTTTTACAGCATACCTGTGTCCGTAACACCCGCAGGATTCTAAAATGGGCTGCTTAAATATCGTTTAATAATACGCCACTGACTTTAGACAAGGTTTTTGTTGGTCAAAAGCGCCATGTCAAGACATGTCATTTCGCCGCCTTAGAATAGCAACGCGCAAATAATGCGTCCAGCCACACCTCATTTAAAGAACATCGCCCTTTCTAGCGGGAAACAAGCGCAAAATCATTCGTTATTTTGAAAACCTGCGTGCTTGGTGTGAAAATGAGGAATGTGCTAGTATGAAACTAGCGACACTGCTTTGCAATGCACTTTCAGGTGGTGCAAAATGGGGCCCAGGAGCTTACCCACGCCCTACACTGACATCCTGTAAGAATGCTTAAGCAGAGAGGCTTTAGGCCTAGTCAATATTCTCCAAACATCAAATCCACAAACGCTCACCTGTCAAACATCGGAACACAATGGGTGCAAAGAGAACTGAAGCTGCAATCCTCACATAACTGAGCTCCTACATGGAGCCCTTTGGTCCTCAAAGCTAGAAATGGCGAGTGGCGACAGAGTACCTGGATGCAGAGGTGCAGCACTAGGAGGTAGTGTGTGGCTCAGCATTGTACCTCTGATGGGAAGGTTGCCGGTTCAAATCCTAAAGTGGACAGAGGCGGTTCGGCGTTGGGTCCTTCAGCAAGGCCTTTAACCCCCGATTTCTCCAAGAACTCAGTGACCCTGCTCTTCCAAGAAAAAAGTTATGCTACTTTGGATAAAAGCATCAGCTAAATAAATAAAGACACTACAGCAACCGGCGAGATATTTAAGCGTGAAACCATCACGGTGAACACTGTGGTTTAATTTCCACGCAGCACTTCCAGGCTTTTCATTCATAAGTGGAGGGAGCGAAGAGAGATGTCCTGCCTGGAGAATTTACATAATGATTCAATGTTACACAGGGCAACTTTTTGAGCAATTTTGTCAGGCAATTGCCAACCACCTGAGACAAAGGACAACTCTGTATCTGGATGATGAGTGGAGCCCACTGCAAATAAAAAATTTTCAAATAAAAAATTGTTGCCCAATATCAATGGGAAAGTGCCCGAGCAACACCGCACAGCAACATCGCACAGCAACATCGCCCTGCAACGCTCAAAAAGTTGCCCCGTGTATCGTCACCTAAACTGATCTATCTGTGACATCATCGACTCAAGCAACGTCGAAAGCCAGCAAATCTGAAGAGCCCCGAAAGCACATGGCACAGAAGGACAAGAGCCGGAAGACACTTGGGCTCTTTCATCACGGAAGCGCAGGTGTGATTCTCACGGGGAGTCACATGGCGATGACAGTCCCCTTCGAGCTCTCCGGACACTGAGCCACATCCTGCCAGTGCAACATAGTAACTGCAGCATTAAACTTAGAAAGTCATGGGCGTGATCCCACCAAGGGATAAGCCAGCCAATAAACAAAGCAAATCACACAGCACCAAACATTCAGGATTCATCCTAAGTTGCATTCTCATAGATTAATAGAATATAGATACTTCGTTTATCCCTGTGGAGAAGTTGTCCCATCCTGTTCTCCATGAGACACATACTGGTGGGAGGAAGCTTAGGGGTCAGTCAGGGTGCAGCGCTCCGGAACAATTGGGGGTAACGGACTTGCTTGACAGCCCAGTGGCGACATCAGTTAGCTGGCCCTGGGATTCAAACCTGCAACAATCCTAACCCATTGAGCCACACACACAAACTGGTAATTAGTATTGATTCACAATTGCTATCAGAATTAAACTTTGTGAAAATGTGTTTGTCATTTTCTTCTTTGCAATGTGCAGCACAGCCTCTGTGCCTCGGACCATAAGGTCGGCGGTCCGAGCCCGACCCCGGCAGAATAGTCACATGTCCGTGGGCCCTTGATCTAGGCCCCTGGGGGTTGTAAGGTCCCTGTGACCCTCCAGCTTGCGCTCTGTATGGAGAGCAAGATGGGGTAAAGCGAAAAGAGAAGATCCCCATGGGGATCAATAAAGTCTCCTTGTTCTATTCTATAAAAATCAGAAGAAACCAACAGTGCACCATAATTATAATACAGTCTTTTGGTTGTCATACTTTAGGAGAGATTTTTGACCAGGATATAAACACTCACTCAGTCTTTTAAAATCCATTACTTCCACCATAGTTCTGTACTTAGAACCTCATAGGGATTTTGGTTCTTTCACAAGTGTCCCAGTGCATTGCACCAAGCTGCACCAGTCCGGTTCTTATTCTGCAGCGCAGCCTTGATTCATTCCACTTAAATAAACGTCGATCGCCCCTTAGGAAGTACTTGGTCAATTATCAAATCATCCATCTACCTATAGCACTTATCCTGTACAGCAGTGTTTCCCAATCCGGTCCTCGGGGACCGCCCCAGACAGTCCACATCTTTTTCTAGGAGCTGGGAAGGAGCAAAAGTGTGGACTGCCTGGCAGGGAGCTGGGAGGGAGCAAAAACATGGACTGTCCACTGGTCCCTGAGGACCGGGTTCGGAAACACTGCTTTGCGCGGTTACAATGAGTCTGGAGCCTGTTACAGGAAACATAAATTACAAGACAAGGGGCATAAGAAATGGGAAGCCAGTCCATCATGGAACACACACGTATGCTCTAAAAGACATTTCCTGTCCCCAGTTAGCCTAACTGTACGTTTTTTTGACTGTAGAAAGAAACTGGAAATCAGAGGCAGCCCAACCAGCATGGAGAGAATATGCAAACCCCAGCTACGCAGAGCAGGGGCGGGACTGAGACCACCAATCTGAGAGGTGACAGTGCTACCGACTGAACCACAGTGCCGTCAATAGTTCCCTGAGTACGAATGGCGAGGGGAGGTGGGTGTCCCGAAAAGGACTGGGCTAATCCCTAATCTGTTAATCTCCCCGCGTGCCTCTGCCTCACATATGCCACAATTTCCACCGGCAGCTCCGCGTGCTTTGACGACAGATCCTCCGTAAACGCGTGGACACGCGGCACATACCCCAGCATCCAATGTGTCAAAACAGTGAACCGTACTGAGCAGGATAAAACCGAGAGGCTTTCCCATAATCACACTGTTTTTATCTATTTTCAGCAAACAGTAATCTAAAGCAAAATAAAGCCATTGGAGACAAACAGTAATATTTTAATGCCTTTCAAAACAGTCAATTCAATTCAATTTAATCAGTCACTAGTAAAATGGCACGCGGTTTAAAAACACTAAAGAAAATCATACTTATTGTGATTAGCTTCTATAAAAAATTGTATTTCACATTTAAAATAGCCTTGTAAATGCTAAGCAATTTCACGCATGTCAACGTTAATTGGCGTACAACATCTGCAGTGAGGTTTTATGTTCATTTTTATAATATCTGCTTTATAAGAGAATACGTTCCGTGTTGATATACGTAGTATGTAGGGACTGCTTCTGCCATATCACACAAGAGTGGCCTTTGGAGTCATTACATTCTGGGTGCATTCAGGAATGAATACTTGGTATAGACTGAACTTCACTGCCCTGCCACAATGGGGCGCCCACTTTTATGGTAGGGTGATTCCAAAGGCCCCTGAGTGACAGGGGCCCTCAAAAGTTGGACTATAATTGGACTGGTCTTGGTTAGGGGCCCAACATAATAAGAACATAAGAACATAAGAACATAAGAACTATACAAACGAGAGGAGGCCATTCGGCCCATCAAGTTCGCTCGGGGAGAACTTAACTAATAGCTCAGAGTTGTTAAAATCTTATCTAGCTCTGATTTAAAGGAACCTAAGGATTTAG
>JAODKM010000032.1:6504202-6516067 GCA_026780845.1 Petrocephalus sullivani | reverse complement strand
CTGAAATGTAGCCTCAGAATAATAACCCGAAGGCCATAGAAAATTCGACTTACGGAGGTTGGGAGCCGAAAAGATTTCGAGTTGAGGAGGTCTAAGATACATTGGTCTTATGGCAATTCGGCCGGGGACTAAGGAGTGATTCGACATAGGGAGGTTTTCGACTTAACGAGGTCCGACTGTATAATATATTTATATATAAATTGTATATATATTTATATAAGTATATAAAGTATATATATATATGTATGTGTGTGTGTGTGTGTGTGAGTTCTGTGAATTGTTGCACATGAGAAGATGATTGATATCTGATGACTAGTATTACTGCTGGGCTTCAGGATGCTCAGTGCTACTACAAAGCAGAATGCAGCGAATAGGGGGCAGGTATGAATACTCAGCCAGCTGACTCATTCTCAAGATAACAAGAGGTCACTTCCTTCCCAGCCATCCCTACTCAGAAGGCCTCTCAGACTCGAAAAAACAGAAACGTATATCTTTCATTAAAATGTTTCAACTGCTGTCGATTTAGATGGTTACTTTTAGTCACTTTTGTGCCCTTGGCACTAGACTGACCACATTTTCGTTGAAGCACGTTTTAAGTTAAAACAACCCTTTAACTTGACTCCCTCAGCACATCTATTGATCGCACTGTAGTAATTTAATTAGCAAAAATTCCTCAACCTTGTTCCCAAAGAAATTTGTGCAATATTGCCTACGGGAAACAACAGAGAGAAACTTAGAAATTATGGTAATATGGGCATCCTGTCCAGGGGGTGTTCCTGCCCTGTGCCCTGTCCAGCCCCCCCCCCCCAGACCAAGATAAGCAGTAAGAGGATAAATGTATGATAAGTGCAGGTGCGCTTAAGAATCTGCGTCTCATGCATCTTGCTAATTGAGAAGGAGACTCGAAGACCCCTAATCCATAACGCCACTTCTGACAGTGCGGGAAAAAACAAAGAACTCTACCCCTAGCTTTCTGCCTCATAAATATCTCATAGAACCGGCAGTCAATGCTCCATAGCGACACTGTGACTTCAATACATCACAGGCCAGCACTGCACAGGGAAAATAATGCATAAGTTTAGGCGAAACACAACTTGTATTTGATATGGGCTATAAAACTTATTTAAATATGTCGGGAGGCAACATGATTTTGGTACACATTATGTAAATTTTTTTTCAGAAAATAACTCCTAACTGAACCAAAAAATGTTTATAAAACAGAGAATTACTAAAAAAATATCATTGTTGAATTATGCTTACATTTTCAAGCGTGACAGAGGAAATTAGCCTCACTGAAAACATGGCCGTATGTTTTACAGTACACTGCAGGGAATGTGATTTCTGGGGTTTATGGAATGAGCTGCTGTACACAAGAGAAACTTTACACAAGCCATAGATTATACTGCTTAGCAACTGTATATAGCTCCCAGCTGAACGTCTGTCACCGTGGGCCGAAACCAGGAGTGGCGTAAAGCTCGAGTGTCGATGACGCTGCATCGGTCTACAGTAGATGAATACTGCAAATAACACCACAATGGGCCTGATATTTATGTTTGGGGAAATGTCTCAGTTGGGATGGAGGACAGAATTGCATGATGGGGGTTTGGCAACGATAAATAGGTGTGGATTCAACCAGGTTAAATCCACACCCATGAAAAGAGGAGTCAGGTTCACAAAAAGCAATAATTTTATACATAAAATATATCTTAAGGTTATGAGTTTTCTGGGTTACTAAAAGAAACAAATTTAACTGAGCGCATGGATTTATACGTATAAGAGAGGAAAGACACTCCTGGACACCTGACTCGGGATCTGAAGATGTAGGTCAAGCTCCTAATCAAAAGCGTTTAGACTAAAAATAGTGAATCACTAAAATGTTTGAAAACATTATATCATGACCGGTCTGAAACGACAGCAAAGATTACCATCATTAATATATGAGGGTACCTAGCAAGTAAAGTGAGTGCATGAATACATTCTTATGTGGCATCAATCATACATCGCCGATAAAAAAAAACATTAATTACCAGCAGTTAACTCATTACAAGAGCAGAGTAAATTTATTTTCATGAAAATGCCAAAGGTTATTATTGAAATGACTGCGTGTGCAGCGATTTCAATATGTCAGTATGCAAACGAGGCTCCCGGTTTTGTCTCATTAAAATGCGATGCACTGTTAATTTCACAGAGGTAATTATCTATCAGGCTGCCCAGACAAACCCCCTTCACATCCCAGTCACCGTGTCAGACAAAAATAATCATCAAGATTTGTCTATGTATGAGTTTATTATATCTTTCACCTTGATTTATTTTGAAGGCAGTCATGCTTGAAAAAAAATTTATACTGCAGATTCAAATAAGCTAGTACTATACAATTGCTATAAAATATAGCAGTAATTGTTTTGGGACCAGAGGTAATCCTTTCTGTTGTGTTGGTAAAATGATCATTAAGATCATTAAGGAGAATGATTATCCACCAGACTAAATGATTTCAAATGTACTTTCTAGATGACAAGGGTAATCTAGAACTTTATTTTACGACCAAAAAAATCTTTCTCAATTGACACATTTACATTAGAAGCAATTCTTTTTCTAACATATGAGGTATTTCTGGGGAACTCATTATATCTCAGTTGTTAAAAATTGCAAGAAATGCCTAATGCGAAACCTTTAACTTGCCATTTGCTTGTTATCATGATGTGCTCCTCTCCACAGAAAAAGGCATATTTATAAAAAGAATACATACATAATATTAAGGGAAAATACCAAAAAAAAAAAAAAAAAAAAAAACGGTTTTGTTTTTCAGCTCTAGAGGCCAGAGATGATGGCTACAGATAACGGCGTGTTCACAAATCCTTATCGACATTGTCATCAAAAATGCCTTTCATGTAAACGCTATTACATTTACATTTACTTATTCGGCAGATGCTGGTGTCCACGGCAGTGAGCAAGCGAGGCAGATTGTACACCGCAAATGTAATGTGAGGGGAGCAGGCAAGCAGCACCTACACCGGGAGCCAAGGCCAGGGCACGGGGTCGAGAACACCACGGCGAGCTCAAGTACCGAAAACTCACACCAAGCTTTTAACTGATAATCGTAAATCCAGAACATTCCACTCACCATTGACATCTACAAATGATAAGGCAGAGTTTACCAGGCAGACAGGAAAGCCGTTCAGACATTAAATGCTACACTCAGACCCAAAACAATGTCATCTCTCCACAAAGCAAGAGTAAATTGGAACAAAAAAAAAACTTCAATGTATGATTAACTGTTTAACTGTGACCAATCAGATAGTGGCATTTAGTAGACTTAACTTAATTAAGTCAAATCAAATTAGACTTCAACACAAAACACCCAGCCCCCGGTACATTTACATTGTGGTAATAACTTCATTTTAACTCAGATAACCTTTCTGCAGTGGGCAGAAACATATTTCAGCGGGTATGAATCCCCATGTGCATTGGATAAAAACAGCTTATCAAACAAAAGAATCAACAAAACAACAGCAGAGAAAATCAATAGCATTTAAAGCAGGTTCTTATATATTTGTAAACAGGAATCTCTAAAGACCTAAAAAACAAACTGACCAGCTGTAGAGTCTGTATTTGGCTGACTGCCTTAACAAAAACTATAAAATGTCTCAAGATTAGAATATCATCTTAGGCTTGTTTGAAAAGACAAATAACCTGAATGATTAAGAATTTCTCTCAGATTCAGCTCCCCATTCCTACCTCCCCTGGTCCAATCTATCCCGCTTTTCACATTTCAGGTTTATCACCGATGCTCCATCCGACAGTCCAGTTTATCCCAATTATCACATTCCAGGTTTTCCCTCGATCTTCCCTTCCACAGCCCAGTTTATTCCGGTTTTCACATTCTGGAATTCTCCCCGACTTCCCCTTCCACAGCCCAAAGTATCATGGGCCTCACATTCCAGGTTTCCCCCAGATCCTCCCTTCCACAGCCCAAAGTATCCTGGGCCTCACATTCCAGGTTTCCCCCAGATCCTCCCTTCCACAGCTCAAAGTATCCTGGGCTTCACATTCCAGGTTTCCCCCCGATCCCCCCTTCCACAGACCAGTCTATCCCAGTTTTCACATTCCAGGTTTCCGCCAGATCCTCCCTTCCACAGCCCAGTCTATCCCAGTTTTCACATTCTGGGATTTTCCTCAACCCCCCCGCCTAATAACCCAAAGTATACTGGGCTTCACATTCCAGGTTTCCCCCAATCCTCCATTTCACAGTCTATCCCGGGTTTTATATTCTGCCTTTCCTCCCAATCCTCCCTCCGACAGTCCAGTTTATCCCACTTCTCACATTCTGGGTTTCCCCTCACCCTCCCTCCCACAGCCCAGTCTATCCCAGTTCTTACATTCCAGGTGTCCCCTTAATCCTCCCTCCCACAGCAGGGAGCACTGTGATGCACTGTGACACATTACTCCCATTATTACCATTATTAAAATTAAAATTAGAAGGGCTACTGTGGCACAAATACCGGGTTATGTTCACATCCCACATAAGTCAGCCACATCTATACCACATGCCAAAAATGCTTCTGGGTTTGTAACCATTAATATAAATATGTTACGACACATTCACTAGAATGTAGTAGCAGTACACCCAAGCTTATATTAATTAGAGGTCACTCTGATTGAGTAGCAGTATTCACAAAGGGAAACTGAAAACTACTGGTCTACTTTGGGTTTGTTCTATACTCTTAGCATTCACAAGGTCAAGCTAAGGAAGTTAGCTTGTTAGCTTGGAAGTTAGCTTATACAGGAAGACAAAGGGAATCTGAGGGTGAATCTCAACACCAAGAACAAAAAACATCGTACTTATGGTCTTGGCAGTTTTGCTGACTTGCCTTCCAAGAACTAATTGGGATGTAATGAACCATTGGTTTGATTGGTCTGGTTTGGCGGGGATGCTACCGATGTATCCTTGACATTCTGGGTGGGGCACGAACAACATCCGGGGAGGTATACCGTTCTTGTGCTCTTAGTATTGGAACTGGTCTTCGACAATGGAAGATGACGTAAAGCTGGTGCACGAGTACAGTCAGGTACGCATTTTGAGATTCACCCTGACTTCCCTAATGATTTGACTTCATTCTTCTTGCGGTTCTTGTTAAAGTAATTAAATATTGAATATGTCTTGGATGCTTGTTAATTTATTGGATGAGTAACTGGCTGATAGACATTTGTGTCTGGGGATAGCTATCAACAGACAGTGATTAAAAAGAAAAGGATTTGGTTTTATCTGGTTACTTTGTGACTGAATGGAACACTCCAATGACTTATTCACAGATCGATTATCTAATTCGATAATTTATCTCCATCTGCATCCGTCGCACTTAAGGGACGGCGAGGACAACAGGGGCATCCCATTGGCCGATCGACTCGATAATTGATTAACTGGTTAAGCCAGTGTTAATCTTATTTGTGTGGGATTTGCAACTGCTTACATTTTCAGTGATCCAGGGCTACTTTAGCATGTCAATCTGGCGACCGTATAGCTAATAAAAGTAAAACGACAAAGAAAAGCACACATACTGTGTAGTGCTGCTAACTGGTCGTCCTGGAGACAGATTAA
The DNA here is from genome assembly GCA_026780845.1 of Petrocephalus sullivani. Classification (NCBI taxonomy): domain Eukaryota; kingdom Metazoa; phylum Chordata; class Actinopteri; order Osteoglossiformes; family Mormyridae; genus Petrocephalus; species Petrocephalus sullivani. The sequence goes on along the minus strand of JAODKM010000032.1, from coordinate 6,510,471 downwards.
TCTCCGCCTGAGAGAGACAGTGGATGCGGCAGCAGTCATGATTTAGCATATGACAAACAAAGAGCGAGACTTTGAACTCAGCACGCTGGCAGGGAGATGAAGAGGAGAGGAGAGGAGAGGCTATCCGTATCACAGCATAGCTAGCCGGCATGCCGCACTGGTTGCTGATACTCTTTGCTGGCATGAACAGTGGTCCTGGCCAGCAGTAGGTAGCGTCAGGCCCTTCAGGATCCTGGGTAACATCTGCTTTGTGACGGACACCTGATATGTGGGGAGGGGTGGAGCTTATTCTCTGTCAAAGCACCGACCTTTGAGAGCTAGCATTATAAAGGAATTGGCACATCATGTGACCCAGGAAAGACCAACCCCAAGGTTTAGCTGACTTTCATTTTCTTTAAAGGGGCAGTTGAAAATGTTAAGCAAGAGATTCCACCAGTGTAGCTGACTGATGTATTTGATGCGAATGTGGCATTAATGATCATCAGCACACATCAGCACAGGCACGTTCCGAACCTGCTTATTCCAGGAGGCACAAGGCAAGAGGCAGGGGACACTGGATGGGATGCCAGTCCATGCAGTATAGTAATTAGCTAATATAACAGCATTTACTATAAGAGTCACAAATAAAAATGCCCACAGCTTCTTCATGTTGACAGAATATTGTTTAAAAACTGCAGTAACAGTTATTCAATAAAGGGCCCATTATAAATTAAGGCAGATGATTTTTTTGATGAACTATAAAAAGTAATTACATATGGTGAAACCTAAAAAAAGCTGACTAATTCAAAGATTCACAAGGCATTGTCTAAAATGCGAGGATAAATTACAAAGTTACACATTACTAACATGTTTGTATGAGATTAATTACAAAAAAAGGCTGCAAAATTGCAAGTATTAATTAGCACTCACCATTCTTAATTAAATGTGACGGAACTGCTTTAAAATTTGTTAATAAATTACACGAACAAATACATAGCAGGTCAACAGATTCCAGAATATGCAATTCAAACGGCTCACTTATTATTATGTTCTATTGAACTGGGGGAACTAGCGTGGGCACTAATGATCCACCAGCTTCCCAGATGTCCAAGCACTAAGGGGGCTTCTGCTTTTACTTTGCAGGTCTGACGGGACTCACAGAAGCCACGTGCACTCTACTTAAGTCCACGGTTTTGCCCCCAGTGAGGTGCTGGAAAGGTCATCGACACAGTTCTGGCCTGCATCATTTTTTCTGTAGTTATAATACCAACCGTCCATGCATCTTGGTGAGGGTCACAGGGCCTGTAACCAAGGCAGGGGTACACCTTTGTTCGGAGGCCAGTTCATCACAGGGTACACAGACACAAGCTCCCAGTCATACACTACAAGCAATTTAGAGATGACAGTCTGCTTAACGGCACTCCTTCAAACTGCAGGAGGCCATATTTGAAATAGTGTTATATATCAAAATGACATAGGTGAGAGCTACATGCCTATACGTATGTACACGCATAAATCTGCAAGTCTTCACTCACTCAGATATCCACATAAGGAAGATTATAGTGATGTCAGCGGCAGTAGTGACTGGGGGCAGGGTGCGGATTGTCTAAAATATGTAAACGTGAACCAAAACAAAAGTAAAGTGAGATTTATCACATCAGTCTGTCACAGAAAGGCATCCTCAAGGTGTCCTATTAGCAGTGACATTTGAAATAATACAAGTTTCTCTCCATTCCTACTCCAAAATTCATATTTCTGCTGAGAGAACCGTCTGGAAACTTCTGCTAATGGGCTTATTATGCCATTTTACCGCAGACTATATTGCCGCACCAGCCAGGCCGGCCTGTCTTCCGACGCTGCTCCTCCTGGCCTGATTCAGCCACAAAGGAAGCGTAATTCGCACACGCTGCGGCGTCAGATATTTGGCGGGTAGCAACTCCCCTGGACAAAAAACTACAGCTGTGGGAAACGCCGACTGAAAATGGCGCCTTAAAAACAACAGGAGCCCCCTGGTGGGCGACTCGCTTCATGCGACACGCTGCTCCCAAAGCGGCGGGCTCATAAAAATAAACTATCACTGTATCTAGGAGAAAAAAAAATGATAAGAAGAAAGTGAACAAGCAAGCGTCACACAAACACATTCAGGGAACCAGAAGGCAGGCAGGTTTTGACAGATTTTCTATAAAATGAAGACAGAAGGTGAAGCTCCTTCTAGAAGGTTCAGGTATATTATAAATAGCAGGTGGGATAAGCACAGCAGACAGGGAGGGACTTCCTGGGAGAGCGGCAGGTCTCTGTGGGACAGACAGTGATCCGCGTCCGGAGGATCGTGCCCCGGGTCCCAGCCCCCCCAAGTCCCCCCGCCAATCCCAAGGCCCGACCACCTGCTCTGCTGACAGCTCCTGCTCTCTCTCCGCACGCGAGGTGCGGCCCGGACAGTGTTCTTCCGAATGTCAGAGTAGCCGGATCACGCTGTCAGGGCCATCGCTGTACTCCCCTGTCCCACCCCCCCGCACGAGCCTCTGGAGAATACCATGTCTGCCATTTCCAGTGGCAGAAATCCTTCCCCGCCCCCTCGCTGCCACAAGCCGCCTAGAAAGAAAGGGAAAAAAAGTCAATTTCATTCCCCTCCTCTCCTCCCCCATTGCCGGAACCTTCTAGAAGGAATTCCACCTCGTTGTCACAATGTTTATTCCAACGCACCAGGGTGACGGTATCCAAGATCTAGCAACTGCCTGTCCGTATGCAGCAGGAATAACAAATTCTCCTGGGGTAAATACCCTTTCCTGAATTTCAGAAATCCCTATAAAAGAGGACCTCCCAATAATAGTACTGTATGTGCACATCCGGGGGGTATCGTCCTAAGGGCCTGCGTTCCTTTTCCTGTTTTATCTTTTATCTTATCCATTTTTTACATATTTATGGACATTATATTTTCTAATGCAGGTTTGATCTCCATACTTCAATTCCAAATATAAGGGAGGCATTCACATATATACTGACATGCAAACTACTTCTGTTGAAACATCTCGGAAGAGAAAATATTCTTTTTTTTTTAAATTTACTCGTGCCTTTTTTTTTTTACTTGTGCCCTGGAATGCTTGGACTGCAGTCCACTATGAGCATTTCACAGCAGAAAACACAATACAGCCCAGAAAATATTAAACCTCGACACATTAACAATTTCGAAAAAGCAATCTGTTTGTTCCAATGCCACCTCTAAATACAACCCCCCCCCCTCACACACACACACACAAAGAACACATTTGCTTAAATAAATAAAAATGGCACGCAGAACAGTCAGAGCACACACACACACACACACACACACACAAACGTGACCTTAGAACGGGACCGGCCATTTCTCTCTGACGGTGCATTCAGTCGTGTCCTTGCTGTCGTGAAAAGGCTCCCTCGGCCAGCTGTACTGTTTGTACGATGAAGGAAATGGCAGGTTACCCTTTTGTGGCCTGCTCGGGCACAGCTATCTGCAGGAACAAGGCGAAGCGCGGGCGCATCTGCCAGACCGTTCCAAAGAAGTCTAAACCGCGCGGCCAAGAATCCGCGTTAACTTAGCAAAAACGAAACGTACGGCTTACCCATTTTTAACACGACGTAAATAGAAGAAAAGACTGAAGCATTAACTATTCGAACGTTTGTCAACAAATGTGTAGAATGCTTACAATTGGCTCCAGGTTTCCCTGCAACCGGGATGAGCTTCCAGAGAATGCACTGACGGATGAATAGCGAGATGGATGCAGCAATTATATTTCAAGTCAGTAAAATCTTTACTGTGCCACCTTGAAATGAAAGGAAAACTGAAGTTCTTTTAAAGTACAAAAGACTTGTTGGGATGAGGGTAGAGGAGGTCAGGAAATGAGTTTAGAAAGCTTTATTAGACTAAAGGGACATCTGTAAAGGCATTCGCATCAAAATTCCAATGCTTCCAATTTATAAAGCTGGATAATTTAATGAAGCAACCTGGCATGTATCACTACACGCATGTGTGTGAGTATGTGTGCATGCATGCATGTGTGTGTGTGCATGTGTCTGCGTGCGTGTGTGTCTGCATGCATGTGTGTGTGCGGTCATAGCAAAGTCACTATTTCCCTAAACTGCCCGAGCTCTCCTCTGGAGTGGCCACACGACGGGCAGTTTGGAAAAGAAACAAAAAAGCATCTCTTCCGAAGCAAAAGGTCCACACCAGTGACAGGCTTTCATTTCAGTTCTGAAAGTCCAGGCAGTGGCAGCCGGAGCTCTAGTTTTCGGAGCTGAGGAAGAGGCTGCCCTCAGGTGCATGTCACAGACTCCGCCCCTCCTGCTCTTCCCACCTCAGATGTGATGGACTGTCCCTCTCTCGTCATTTAATCTATCAAAGAAATAACCCCCCCACCCCACCCAGAGCTACGCTGAAGCTGTGCTGTTTTGTGTTTCCAAAAATCTGATAAAATTCCTGAAAGCCCTTGAATCTTTTTTGTCCCAGGTCAAACGTGATCAAACATCTTCTTAGACCTTCATCGGGAACAACATGACAAGAACTGCCAGATTTACCGGCAATTCCTAACCAGGTTGACATCCAATACAAGAGGGTTACATGCAACTTTATCTCAAAAACACTTGTATCGCAATTCCCATTCAAATTCTTGAATTAAAGAACATAATTAAGTGCAATTTCAAGCAATATTAAAGATATCATACGAAAAAAATTTCCAAAATGATTATATAGTTATCTGATATCTGCTCTATGAGGTAAGGTTAGGTAGGGACCTGTGTCATAATACATGTGTAATAATACATGTTTTGTTTAACATACACGTTTTTCATTGGCCTATAACGCTGTCTCTGCCAAGTATTGCCAGTGTGGGGAAGCAATTAAAAAGTCCAGGTGTGTGGAGTTTAAGTCAAGGGAGGTGATGTTAAGACTTTACCATTCCTTGGGTTAAACTCAGGGCTACAAAAATGATTCCTGGGCTAAAAGGAATGTCTTACGAGGAGTGTTTAGTTGAGCTCAATCTGTTCAGCCTGGAGCAAAGGAGACTGAGGGGGGACCTGACCCAGGTATATAAGATCCTAACAGAAATGGATGCTGTACAATTAAATAGTTACTTCAACATTAGTTCAAATAAAAGAACTCGTAGCCATAGTTGGAAATTAGTGGGAGAACATTTCAAACTAGAGTTGAGAAAAAACTTCTTTACACAGCGTATAGTTAGAGTATGGAATAGTCTTCCTGATAGTGTAGTGCAAGCCAAATACTTGGGTTCCTATAAAGCAGAGCTAGATAAGATTTTAACAACTCTGAGCTATTAGTTGAGTTCTCCCCAAACGAGCTTGATGGGCCAAAGGCCTCATAAATTTCTTATGTTTTTATGTTCTTATGTTCTTATTTGCGATTTCTCGGGTACATCATCCTGACAGTGCACTTTTTGTTTTTTGCTGGGGTATAAATTGAAGAGTCGCGGAACATCTTGAACATCTACATAGCACCAGCAGCCAGGGAGGAGAACTTCTGAACAGGAAATGCAGCTGGAGGGTGGTGGTGATGTCGACGTCAGCTTGAAAGTCCACCCCTCCCGCTTGCTGTAACGTGATGGTCACACGACAGGGAGTCCACAGGTCTGCAGGTGGCGTATAGGTGATCAGTGCCCTCCTCCGAGCGCGCTGTGTCACTCAGCGAAAGCCACCACATGAAAATAACCGGGCAGCCAACAGCATAAACATCAAGGAGGCGTGTGCCAGTGTTCTGCCATCCCATTGGCCACGACAGGGAGACTTCCGGTGAGGCTGATTGGCTGTCCCACATCTTTAGAAAACAATTAAAGTCTCCACCTCCAAACATATCTTTGCTGCTCTCTTGAATCACAAGCCTGCTCGTGCTTCCAAATCTTTGAAACCTTTTCAATGCCTAATCATCATCATCTCCATACTGAATGCATAATTATGCTGATTCTCACTGACCTACAGCGAATATGAAAATATCACCACATTAGTATTTAAATTGCTATTTACAGAAAATATTGTCACAAAACAGCAAGGTTACCAAAATGTTTCCATTTTTGGCATGAAAACAATAAGAAATTATTACTTTAAGGCTCCAGTAATAATCACACAGAAATATACACTCACCGGCCACTTTATTAGGTAAACCTTGCTAGTACTGTGTTGGACCCACTTTTGCCTTCAGAACTGCCTTAATCCTTCGTGACATAGATCCAACAAGGTACTGGAAACATTCCTCAGAGATATTGGTCCATATTGACATGATAGCATCACGCAGTTGCTGCAGATTT
>JAODKM010000032.1:6476913-6495384 GCA_026780845.1 Petrocephalus sullivani | reverse complement strand
CTTTCAGCACCTTGTTGAATCAATGCCACGTAGAATTAAGGCAGTTCTGAAGGTGAAAGGGGGTCAAACACCGTATTTGTCACGTTCAGCCCCGCCCTTCGTGTTTTCTCTCTGTTTTGCCCTCAGGCGGGGCTTGATTAGTTGCACATGCCCCTCGTTGTGTTTGCCTCGTGTAGTAGGAAGTCATTCATTCTCTATGGGAGGGCGCGTCGGCAGGCGGCGAGGAGCTCTCTAGACACAGTAAAAAAATGCCCGTGGAATAAATCTATGCGTTTAAAAAATCCATATAGACTTGCATTTTTACGTTAAAAAGGAACTTTCGATACGAAATATAGTATTTTATTAAAGTATTTTTGACGTGCCGCTGTTTGCACGGAGGGACGTAGATTAAAATGAGGCATAGACAAAAATATATATGTTTTCGTGAAAGTAAAGCAAATCGCATACTAAATTTGGTGCTCTAGCATTTAAAACAGTATGAATTGTCTGTAACTTTAACGTTATTTATTTATAACAGTAGTGTTTGTCTTAATAATTTAATGTGCTTTGACAAATTTCCCATTTGCAGCGATTAACAGTTCTCAGAGCCTCGCATTCTGAGCGACCTTGTCCCCGCCCACTCCGTGACGTCAGAGAGTGTCTCCGGTGTTGGCTAGCATCGCGTTCAGGGCGGCGAGAGTGACGGCTGGCGCCTTCAACGCTCATAGTGTGAACGCAGCATAACAGTGAATTCAAGGTATATTACATAAGTGAAGCCTCAATTTAATGTCTTATTTCCATTTAAATCCTGTAAGAATTATTCACATATAAAACTGTATGTCACATAGTTTAATTATACAATTTAGGACTGTACAGTCTTTGTAGAACTTGTAAGACTGGGTATCATTCAAGATAAAACTGGCCTGGATCAGACTTTCAAGTTCATCTTCAGAGAAGTGTTAGACTACAGAGGCACAAAGGGGTTAACTGGTCATAAGGGGCTTGGTTCATTGCAGATGTGTACTAGAGGTAAAGTGGAGATGAAGGAGGATTGAACTGGGATTCATTGGGATTGTTCTCTCCACAGGAATGAGCTGAGGGACTGGCTTCGCCTGAAGATTCACCGCCTAGTTTCATGAGTTTAACAGTTTTTAATTTAATCTTATAGATGCACTACATACAGGTTAACATGTCGGTATTAGCTGATGTTCATTTCAATTCAAGATATCGACATTGGTCCAGTCTTGGTCGATATTTAGATGCTAGCCAATATAACAGCACCAGCGCTAACGACACAGGCCTAGCTACTAAAATAATCGAGATGATTGTATTGGACGATCCACCAACTGGAGGACAAGGGATTTCATTGGCTCATTCAGCACTTAAAGCTTCACTACAATCTGCCAAGTTGGCACTACTTGCTTGTCATCTGTATATTAGGTATATTTGTCTCATATTACCAATACACATCGGTAATATTAGACAAAAATGCACCAGTCAAAATTTCCACATTGGTACACCACAATTAGATGGCAAATGTTTTACTAAAGTCTGTGACTGGACATTCACAAGCTCGAGAGCCACACTGGTAATGATGTAGAGATTACAGGAGAAAAAACGGTTAATGAACTGGGCCTTGGACCAGAAGTTGCCAGCTGAAATACTGGTGTTTGTATCCTTCAGAAAATCCACTCAAGCATGCAGCTTGACCTCATTTGTATGTTCACAGGTTATGTAAACGACTGCGGGGCAAACATATCAACTGAGCAAATATGTAATATCTTAATGTCCTAATCCAGTCCTCGGAAACCCACAGACAGACCACATTTTTGTTCCCTCCCAGCACCTGGGAGGAAGCAAAAATGTGGACGGTCTGGAAGGGAGTTCGGAGGGAGAAAAAATATGGATCGACTGTGGGTCTCCGAGGACCGGATCGGGAAATACTGTCCTAAACCAACCACCATAACAAATCCCTATCCTCATGCCATCTCTTTCTCGAGTCTGCTGTCCAGCAATGTGGCTCTGGTTGGCTGGTTCTCACTGCACCCATGGGAGTGTCTGGGTATCAACAGGCCACAGCAGTGCCTGCATGGCCAGCGGAGGGCGCCATAATACACAGTGCAAGCTGCCTGGGAGGTACACTCATCCCATGTCCTCTGCAAAGAAGATCATCTCCGGGCTAGAAATGCTGCTCCTTTTTAAGTACGGAAATTAAGGCACAGATTACCGTAGGTGAGCTGATGATCAAGATGAAACAGAAAAAACATTCTGCAGAGTTATGCCTTTTTGGCTCGATTGAAATGGCTTCAACACACCCACTGAGGTCCTATATTTCATTTAAAACTACTATAAAGAAATCCAGCGTGATGCATTAGCCTGCCGTTCAAGGCAGTCATGAATCAACAGAACCAAGAACGACATCCATTTATAACATGGGCCTTAATTAGCATTTCTCAAAAAAAAGAAAGATTGTTTTCTATGGAGCGTTCTGCCTCCCCCGAACTCTCCGACGTCACCCGCGGTGAAGAGGGAGACCCCCGCCTGATGAATCATATGGCAGAGGGTCGAGTGACGGGGAACAATCGACGGAGAAGAGAGAGTGAGGGAGCGGCGGAAAGCCCTCCCGCCGCGGCCTGCCTGTTCCCAGCCCCATCCAGCCCTGGCAAAAGCTACGACCTTCATGTCCCAGAGGGCAGCACCCCACAGCAAGGACGATCTGTCTCGCACCAAGGCAGGTGACAACTGTTGGGTATCAGTAATCAGTCACTAATATTAAGGGAGTTATGTTTACAGACAGACCGGACACATAAAGCACATTTTGGGTTTTAATACTGTAAATGTATCATAAGTGAACACTGTGAATTTTCTCATTAACGCTCTGTGAATCCCGACTGATTCCAAAGTCACTGCCGCACCAAATTTTTTTTGAAGCATAATCACAAAGTCACTGACATCATGTTCTTCAGAAATTTCCAGAAGCTGCTCTGAGCCGCCCTCAGCTGGAGCAACCTCATTTCCGTGGGATAAAATCCAGCTGCCAATCAGCGTGGGTAATTGTGAGACAATCTTGACACGAGACCTCACACCGTTTTGGGATTCGTGGGAAATTAGAAATTGCGTTCTAAAAATAGCACGCTACATAATGAATAATACATTTTCTTTTTCAGTTTGATGATAAAAGTTAAAATTGGCTATTTACAGATTAGCATAAATTTATAAAGTAGGCACTATATAAAGGGCTACATGTAACTCCTTTCAAGGAACTACAAATTGAACACGTTAATTTTTACATTGGTACAGTTTCCGGTCATTTTAGCCTGTTACCAAGAATATTCCCAGAAATCTGGCTTCTTAATAGTACTTATTGGCATTTTCTGATCATGTGTTACATTACATACATATGGGATAACAATTGTCGTGGGGATGGGGCCAAGGCCATTAGCTAGCTTGACAAGGCGGAAAACTGGGCAGGGAAGGTAACCAGGTAACAGGCAATGGGTATTTGGGCTGATTTCAGCTCTGGGGTCCTGATTAGTGGCGTGGGAGAAAAACAGAAAATGTTAATATATGTAAACTGCTGAGTCTAAAGGGACAGACACAGCCTAATTCAAAGGGCCTCATTTATTTATACCAGAGGCTAATTGTAATGAAAACCAGGACATAAACGTAAAGTACACACATCAGCAAACACGTTGCACTTTTTTTAAGCATGCAAAGTGGCCCTTTAGTGCACATAGTCTGAAACAAAAAAACAAGCGAGCATACAAATATGGGCTCAATAATTGTCCACATCCACACAAACGAGCCGACACAGTCCAGTGAGATAAAACAGAGTAGGCCTAATCCCTTATTCTGCTACATAAACAAAACGATTCTCCTCAAAAGTACGTCTAGACCAAAACGAAAATGAATGTTTTTTTGCTTAATTTATAATGTTGATTCTCAAACAGGGAAGGTTAATATGCCAGATAGGAAACGACATATGTAAATCTGTCTACCGTACTTGTTACAAAAAATATGGAGAGCTAAATAGCTCAGAAGCTGTTGCGTCTTCCCCCACTCCTCTGAGATCTGTTGACATTTCCCACACTATCGTTTAATATCGTTAACAGTAACTGCCACTATGTCTATATGTGACGCTCTCCTCGATTTGGTTCAATCGAGCTTAAAGGAACTATGTTGGGAAAGGGGCTATAATAATATTAACAAAATTAAAAGCACATCGCCAGTTTCGATTCCTCAACAAACACCTAAACTTAAATACTAGGGAAGGAAGAAAGCAGAAGATTGTGCACAGCCCTCTGAAGTAGCTCTCGGAAATGCTTTTCATCGCTATTATGAAGATAACGACGTACAGCCGGTTCATTATGCATTGTCTCAAAGGACAGCCGAATAACAATAAGCAATTTACTGAGCTAATTTTAAGCCTGACAAAGCCATATTTTTTTAACCCCATAAAACAAAAGCTTGGGATCTAGCAAGGCCACAGACAGGCTTGAAGGTTTCATGTTTCAGAGGGTTCCATTGTTGTTGCTGAAAATTCGCTCTTCCCCATCAGCCCATTCCGGAGAACAGAGAGTGGGGCACTGCCCTACGGCTCCGCAGAGAGCTCCCAGGAAAAACTGGCAGAACTGAGCCTCGGAGTAGCTACCGACGCCCTCCCCACCCCCTGCCGAATTGATGCCATTGCGGTTAAATGCTTAATTGCGTACTGGCCAACCTCCATTCAGCCATTGGCTCGCTCACTCCACTAACAGCTGAGGCTCACAGATAGCAGGGATGAACATCACAGACCTGCCTCGTTAAGGAGGCAAAAGAACACGTTCTCCTCCTCATTTTTCCACCCATTAAGGTTCTCCAAAGGATCCTAACATTAAAAAAATAAAACATCGACATAAAAGCCTACTTCCAATCATGTCAATGTTTTATCTCAGATCATAACAATCATAATGTAAAAAAATAATACAATACATAGCAGCTTGCAACCATTTGCTCTTTTATTTTAATGCAGCAAATTGTCCACTTGTCTTGACTGTCTAGTCGGCACCTTCTCTGTACCTTTGTACCGACTGCAGATGCAGGATAACCTTTGGTTATCGATGACCGAATCCATCCTCTGGAAGCCTCGTGGACGCTGGACATGATGAATAACGTGGTAACCGATAGATACACACCAGGAGAATTCACCTTTTTCACAAGGACTGTAATACATTCGTAAATTAATCTAAAAGCAAATAAAAACTGCCCATAAACTAGATCGGCTCAGTGAAAAACATGGTAGCATTACTATGCAACCTTGGAAATGTCTCTCTTTACAGCCTGAATGAACGTAGGGAAAATTATTACTGTAAAGGATTCTTAATAAAATGGCTGTACGGTACTCCCAAAATATTATGTTATTCTTCTGGCAGGTAATTTCCGTAAAAGAACTTCCAGGAACTTGAGATGCACAAAGGGGAAAAACAGCCAAGTAAGTGTCCGCAGAAGTTTGTTCGGCTGAGTTATACGCCTCTGGATCCCCAGCCCTCTTCTAAGATTGCTTACATCTATACCCTCCGCAGCAGATCAGCAAATCTGTAGTGATCTCTCTGTCTAAGACACCTCCTACTTGCTGCGGAATCCATTTCATTTGGGCTTCTGTAGCTACAACCCCTCGACTTGCAGGTGAATGTGCTTGCGGAATGGCTCCTTCAGCTTACAACGTTTGTGTGGAGTCTTCAGTGTGTCAATCACTATGTGCCTGGCCAACATCTACACTCTCAGCTGCCTATATATATTATCTGCATTCCCTCTGGTGTGATTTAATTAAAATAAAAACAGCAAACTTCACCTCTGTTATTACGGTCGGCGATCTTCTAACATTTCTCCGACAGAGATTGCATACATTGTAATTCTTGTTTTATCCTCACACACCTACTACACTCTACAGGAAACAATTTTATATCTTATTTGTTGTTAAACTCCTGCCAGAACCAAAAATGTAGGCCCTTACAACTTTTATGGATAAAGATCTTATTCCAACCGTTTTCCAAATCTTACATAAAGTAGGATGTAAAGAATTTAATCATGCAAACTGTCATCTGTTGTACATGGCAATGCGTCAAATCGGATAACACCCTTCACCCTTCACGAGAATGGCAATCCAAACCCCGTCTCGTGTCGTAACTCTGGGAATCCCAATGAGCTTGACTATCCAATATTCTTCACTCAATTTTGCAAGGGTTTTTTTTTTGTCATGCTATTTGGCAACTGCACCAAAAGACAAACGACGGCATTTATTTCTTGAATTTACTTTCAAACGTCATATCAGGGGTAAGCAGTATGCTGCTGGCCTATCGTCACCAATATCTGGTGACCTACCAAAACAAGATAATCTTCTGGACAAAAAAACTCCTTACCAACAACAGCAAAGAGAATGCAGGGCATTTGACGGGGAACAGCTCGGAACTCGAGAAGCATCAGTGTTCTCATTAAGGACCTCTCAACATTCATAAAGAAAGGAATTTTGATCTTTCAGTTAATTGTGTTTGAGTGGCAGAAGAATTACTACACAGGCTAATTACTACGGCTTAGTCGACCTGGTAGTAAGTGTGCTCTAAGTATCCCCATGCAAAAGCGGCAAGATTAACGCATACAAACAGGAGAGGACAAGAGACGCGTCCAAAATCCATTCATCGTAAAACCCTAATATTAAGCAGAATGACATGAATTATTAACATGCAGGGAAATGATGCTCGCCTGGGCTTTTAAAACTGGGGCTTCCAGGATGGCCAGTTAGCCTTTAGAGACATTGATAAGCCAAAGCGATTATTACTCTCTATAACGAAAGTGACGACAGTTACAAACAGTTCGGCCACCGAAGACGTATAGCTATCATCGGATCTGCCCAGGCTGCAACGCCTCCCTCCATTTGGTAAAATGCACCGTTTCAATAATTAAAGATAATTACAGCAAGAAACAACATGTTGCGTTTTTTTTCAACAAGCTGCCAACTTGATGCCTTAGACCTGTGTCCATTATACCACAGCAATGACAACTATGGGGGTGGGTACTTTCATGAAATCTGTCTGCTGCTCCCCTCTTCAGACAACAGGAATTAAGGAAGACATTAAGCAGTCACGCAAGGAGAGTAATCTAAAAAATGGTTACGCTTATTAGCTTGTAAGCAGTGAGTTTAGTGGCAAACATGCATAACAAAGCATTCAACAAGTCTTCATGGTATCCATTAACTGGAAAATAATGTATATTTTCCAAAAAGTCAATAATATAAACTTAGTGTTCACAATTGAAAATCAAAGGAAATCAATAATTCACGCAGGACTTTCTGGAGTCACACAAGATGTCTGATTTTCTGCAATCCTTGTTAAGAACCACTGGAACCATGACAACAGTGCAGCATCACATTTGAACCATGTGTTTTAATCTCTTTGTTTAATTTCTTTGAATCCTGGGCTAAAGAAGGTTCCTTTTCTCAGCTGAGGGCAAGTGTAACATCAGTCATCGACACAAAGAACCGCAGCGAGGACATCGCAACAACGTTCGACCACTGAATCGGTAGCCTCGTAACAAATCTCAGAATCAGCGATGCCGTGAGGACCTGCGCCTTCGGGGAGCGGCTGGTGCCCCCTACCTTCATGTAAAGGATCATCTGCCACAGCTGACTGCCCCAAGAAAGTCCTGCACTGAAACACGTCAAGTCATGCCATGGCACTGGGAGTAATTAAAAGGAAATGGAGATTATGTTACAGCACAATAAGTCGAGCGGTTTCAATTCCCAAGTCGTTGCTGGCCCTTGACAGAGGCAGTTTCAGACTCTTTCACGGCAGGGTGCACAGCATCTAAAAAAAAAATATTTGCCTACAGAAACCGTAGCAATGTCCTAAACGGCAGAGTCCGCATCGCCGTGCCATCGCGCAGGTATTTACATCGAGCTCCACGAGGACGGTGCATATTTTGCTAAACGTGGCAAAAGAGTGCATGCAGAAGAGGAAGAAAAAATGCACTTGGACGTGTGAAAAAGCAGCGAGGTCTGCAGCAGGCGAGGCGCGCATCCACAGAAAGGCCGACCTAATGCGTTTATCGGTATGATCACATCTCCAGGCCCCATCTCCCACGATTTTCTCGTTTGCCCATGGCTTCCATCCATTCCCCTTCCCCTGAGCATTTGTGTGACCAAATGTGCTTCTCACGAGGTGGCGGGAGTCTTTTAATAGCAAATCTCTCACAGCCGGCAGAGCATCATTCATAGCTGTGCTCCTGGAAGCGCTAGACGCCCTCTCCAGCGTTAGCGCCTGTCAGCAGCCACTCCCAATCAATAGCTCATCCCCCTAATGCCAGATACCTTCAAATACCTTCCAGCCGAGACCGGCAGCATTCTCCCAGCTGCCCATTAACACTATATGACGCCTTCCATGAGAAATTCACACCTTTCCAGTTAACAACCACACCAAAAAAAAGGTCAATATTTTAAATTACTGAAGGACTACATTAAATGAGCTTTATATTGAACTTGAGCTTCCTAGCTTTCACCTATCACTCCTCGCTCTGAAGGAATGTGTGTCAGCCGTTATCTGTACGAGATTTAGAACATCCTCTTCCTAATGATATTATTAACTTTGGTCATTCCTATTGCGAACTGTCACTTCGGTCGCCGCTCATAAGCGGCGGGGTACAACCATCGAGCGAGGAACGAGAATTCCGCAAGTCATCTGTAAGCTGGCTAAACGCCCCAAAAACTGATTCAGCCAGAGCTCATCCAGGATAACAAAGGAGACCAAGGGCTTTGCCAACTTCAAAATGCCTGGCACACGAGTACAGCCCTTTGCACTGGCCGTGAGTCTATCAGAGCCTCCGGTACCCTTATCCATCTCCATGATGCTGGACGTCAAGTAGTGGGGCAGCGGGAATCACTTCACGTCTCTGACATATGTGGGCCACGCAGCTGCAGGAGCTGTCAGTGACTACATCCTCCCCAGGCTGAGATCCAAGCTAAATATATTAGGTTTTCCCTAGAATAAAGAATGCCAGGTCAACAGCACCTTTAATACACAACCCCCGAACACCTCAAATTGTGCATTGACCTGGCCTCTAAGAAACCAAGTCTGGGCTTGACCCCCAGGATTACATTACGCAAAGGCTGTAGAAGATGCCTGTATCGCGAGTCGCCCGCATCACTCTGAGATGTGAAAATGACGTGATCTGTCAGTCTAGGCTTGGACTTCGCTTCGTGTTTTTATTACTATTCGTGTTTTGCAAATACGTCCCCCCTGAATAATAAATTCGTTTACGGAGCATGTCTGCGCCGTGCCAACGTGTTGAACGGATCCCAGAACTTCCAGTTGGCTGGCCGGCACTCCTGCATTTTCATTTACTGAGGAGTCGGCAGCGTGTAGCAGTGGGAATTCATCATTTCGCCACAGCAAACACGGGAGAGAGAGGGTGGGGGGGATAGAGAGACAGAGAGAGGGAGAGGGGGATAGAGAGAGAGAGGGGGGGAGAGATAGAGAGGGAGAGAGAGAGAGGGAGAGAAAGATCTGAACAACACAAGAAACAATTGCCAGCATCTCCGAATATAACATTAGGCGCTTGACTAACTATGAATTTTAAATAGACACTTAAACAGACTGTGACCAGTATAGAAGGTACAGCTCGTTTTCTGCGCTTCAGGAAAGACCTAAATCATCTACGGCGGAAGGTGTGACGATGTACAGACCTGAGCGAAGCAGCTTTCATCCACACAAGTAATCAAATGCATACATACACCCTTCTACTTACAACAGATCTCACTCCCATCGCCCTGTCCTCTGAACCGCTGTCCATATGGGTGAAATATTTTCTGTGCATTAGGTGTTTAAGGGAAGAGGGTTGTTCACAAACTCAAAACTTGCCTCTTAAGCATTTTTAAATGCCTGCCCAAAGTGTTCATTGTGAAATCCGCTATGCTGACCTCCACACCCTCACTTGTCAGAAGAGCAAAACGGCATCACCTACAAATTGACACCTATTGTATTAAAATAAAGCGGCCAGTACCGACGGCAGACTCATGAATACCAGCTCATAGTAGCACTTTAATGCAACCATTTCCAATAAAAAGAAAAATGTGCATTCAAACAATATTCTGCATATTTCTGCGAAGTCTACACAGACGGACTTCCGATCATATCTATTTATAATCTATACAGTGCATCACGCAGTTATTTTATGTCGGGTGGGATTTGTATAATACATCAAATATATAAATACCCAAGCCCCCAAACTCTTGCGGCAAATTTAAACCTACTACTTTAAAATAAACGCCCGGGCATTATAAGGCGTTAAAAATAGCGCTTGTAAATACCCTGGCACAAAACAGGAGCCGCTGCCTCCTAATACCGCTCCGGCTTTGCAGAAATGCACACGCGCACAGTGCAACCCATCCTCACTTTTACAAAAAAAGAAGGCAGCTCGTTATTTATAGGCACCCGGCCATCATCTGTGCTCCATGCATCCCTATAAATAAGGACCGAAGAGTCCAAAAAAAAAAAACCCACCGCCGCGCCGAAATTTGGGTCACAATCGAGGAGTCACCGGCTCCGGATCAGCAGCTGCCCTGCCTTATCAATGCATGCGATCCGACTTCAGATGCGGCCATTAAAAGGAGGGAGAGGAAATGCACACTCCCCAGCCCGGGCAGCGAAGGGGGCAGGTGGGGTGGCCGTGCACCAGCGCCGCAGAGGCGCCCAGCAGCTCTGCCCGGAGCGTGCATGCATCCCGGCACCCATGCACCCATGCACCCGTGCAGCAGCCGGCGTGACATTGCACTCACCGCTCGCCGTCCCGCAGCCTCCCCTGCGCTTTCCCGGTCAGATGCTCAGCAGCAGCAGCGACGACGCGCTTTCATGCCCGGCTGGGAGATGCGCGGATGAGGGGGCATCGGCTGGATGGCGGCCGGGGGGAGCGACAGCGGCATCCGCCGGACAGCGGCTGGGATGGAGAGAGAGAGCAGGGCGGGCTGGCACGCAGGAGGGACGGGGATGGCTGCGCGGATGGAGGAGCGGCGGCGCTGCTTGTGGCTCCTCTCCGCTGCCCGATACGCGCATCTCGGCACCTGCTCTGCGATTTTTTTTCGCCGTCGTGCTGCAGCGAAAGCGCAGAGCGACACCTGCTGGCGGCCTGGCGCAACGACCGTTCGTCACTGCGCTACCGCGGCGCCCCGCTCCAATCCCGCCGCGAGGGCCAAGTCCTTACGCCACAAATAAAAATAATAATAACAATAATAAAAAGTTGCACAGGTGCCGTGAAAAGTCAGCTACTTGTTTTTTTTTTTAAAAACAAAAAAGCGCCCTAGCGTTAAGTGGTATAAAGTGTGTTTTGACAGTGGGTGGGAGTAACAGCAGCTGTGCCCAGTCCTTACTAGTGAGCTTCCAGTCTGTGCTGTTTCAGATGGACTGGTACCCTATCCGGGGTGTGTTCTGCACTTCCTGGGATAAACTCCCTCTACCCATGCTTTGTATATTCAGTTATGTAAAATGAATGGGTGTTACTACATCACCAAATGCTGAATACTGTATTAGTTGAAAGATGCCCTGAGTGGTCAAATATTATCACACTTTCCTTAACCTCTCATCCAAGCAATGCAGGTAGTTGCCTGGGGCCCCGAGCTGGTAGAGGCCCGCAAGTGCAGCCGATTACACATCAACGTCTAATCTCTATTTGTGTATTCTATTTTTCACAAAAGTGAAAAGTGAACTTGCATTTACTAAATTGTGTTTATTGGTATTATTAATTTAGACTTCATGCTAAAATAATGCATAATACATGATACTATGTCAGTGGAGGGTGAGGTGGGGGTCCCTTGGGATTGGTCATGGGGAGTCTTGGGCTTCCAGAGGCTCTATAACTGACTTTGGATACAGGACAGGCAATGCCAGTCCTTAACCCAGCACACAATCCCTGTCACACTATGTTCGATTTAAAGTCACTCCAGTTAGCTGCAGGTTTTCAGACATCCAGAGGAAATGTGAAAAGTTGGGAACAACATGCAAACTCCACATAGAATGAGCTGGGGGCAGCTTCCAAACCCCCAACCCTGGTGATGTGAGTCTACACTGCTGGCCATCAAGCCACCATGTACCATTTTCCTTTGGAAGAGCACAGAATTATGGTCTCTGCAGTGATGGTTTCCTGTGCAGGGCCTAATTGGGTAAAACACACGTTAGTCCTAATCCCATCACTGTCATGCTTGATTGTTGACATGAGGTACTTCCATTGCAAGATTTCTGCCTGAAGAAGGACCAAATTCACCTAAAAGTTCATTTTGTCTGTATGTCTTAGTAGTCATATAGATGTTTTTTTTATAACCTCAAAACAAGTGCCTTTGTTCTTCCCCAGAGTAGAAGTTTCCATCCTTTTATTCAGAAATATGCCCCAATTTTCCCAGTGACTTTCAGATGGTGGACTTTTGCACAATAACCCATTCAACGAGCCCAGAACGTGGGAGATGCATTCACATGTTGGGTCAAAGGCAGTTCTGTTGTGTGTTGTTCTTTAACCTTCTCATGCATGACCAAGTGTAAGCAAGTGTAAGTTTAAATCAGAAATTGCATTTGAGTGTGGTGTTGTGCAGCTTTTGAATGTTATATTGAATGTTATTTTTCTTCCCTGCTGCAGGAGGGCTCCGGAGCTTTCGTCTGATACCAGAAGCCTTCTGTGACCTCAATTTGTTTCATTAACTTTCCGGGAGTTTTGTGGAAAGCGGTGCCTGGTACATACTGTTTGATTTTTAACCCCACTGGGGTTCCATCACGTCTTTGCACCCTTAAATAATGTAGGCGGCAATTGGAGACCCCCCTGAAATCTGTTTGCTACCTGCTTTCAGGTTTCAAACTAGTATTTAAAGAAGCTTCCTTGTTTGACAAACCATTTAGTTACAAACCCCCATGATTCACTCTTGGTCCCCTGTGCCTTTTTCCATCCGGAGAGTCTAAAGGCAGAGGGACACGGTGCTTTAGCACTGCTGGCTGAGACGGTACGGTTTTTATTCTGGTCTGACTCCGGTTTTGCGCCGGTTTTTCTTTCCTTTGCCAACCGCCATGCAAACTTAGCTAATAAAACTGACTCTATCTTAACTGCTTCTTTCTTAACTGATTTATTAATAGTTGACTTTTATATATAGTTTACTTCTTCTATAAATTGCTCACCTCACCTCAGCACCGGCTTTGAAAGTCACTGATGTAATCTTGCTGTGTGCCACACAATGCAGTTCATAACTTTACTGTTAAAGACAAATCCTTGATTTATGTCATTCCTTTTGCAGTGTTGTAAAAGTCATAAAACAGCTTATGTATGCTTTCAAAGTGTAGCGGCTAAGCAGAATATCTATCTCTACCCCAATATCTATAGGTTAGAAAGGGAGATTAAAAAACAGGGGTAAACTTTTCTTGAAGGAGGCACAAGCAACTTCGTAACTCACTCAAGGACAACCACAAACAAATGCAGTGACCGCATGAGAAAGGACAACCACAAACAAATGCAGTGACCGCATGAGAAAGGACAACCACAAACAAATGCAGTGACCGCATGAGATACATTGACCAAATGACTGATTAATGATGAAACATCGCATTAATGATGAAACATGGCATCATTATGTGACTAACCCTTCGTTTCTGGGTAATTAATACATTAATTCATAGTGTACTACTATGCTATTGTGAAAAATTAAGAAATGATTGTAAAGGTCGTTTGTTCTAAATTACAGGCAATCTCTTTTCCGATTTTAAAGTGAAAAGTAAAAAAAAATCATAAAAGGAATTATTCATGCAAATATTACAAATAACTGTCAGTAAATGAAAATGCATGAGAAATGTTTTTGACCATAAAGAATATATTGAGTTGATATAACTTATGGTTCATATGGCTTAGGCTACATTATGCTACGTAGGATGGTATTCCATATCAACTTATAAAATTATTTCTATACATCCTTCCAATTGCTTATAACTTGTCAGGGTTGCCTGAAGCTGATCCCAGGCAGCAGAAGACATGGGCTCGCCCTGGATGGGAAGCCACTCCATCACTAGCATCATGTGATCAGAAGGTCCCTGGTTTGAGCCTGGCCTGGGCACAATGCTCATGTGTCCATGGGCCCTTCACCACCAGCTCCCTGGGTGCTGCAAGGTGGCTGCCCCCTGGCTGTAACACCCCCAAGCCAGAGGCTGTGCTGTGTATGGAGAGCGAGATGGGCCAATCAAAGACTCTCGCCATGGTGATTATTAAAGTGTCCCTATTCTAATCCACTTTGAAATGCGCTAAATTATTACCATACTGCCTTTAACTGGACTTACTCTTTTGTTTGAAATAAAAACTTTAAGTGTTTAGTGTGCTATTTCTTAAATAACTAAAATTATTAAATCTCTTTTTCTGCTCTATCATTAAAGAATCATATTCAGTGAAATGAGTAAGAAATACTATCCGGAATATCGGACATACTTTGTGTGGGTCTAGACAGCGACAAAAAATAAATAAACAAATAAAAATAAATCAGTGCCAGAAATGGAAATTCAATGCGCTCGGAAATAGCAGTGAGAACAGAAAGCAAATAGTTATGTTTAAATTAATTTTGTTCTTGGTTGTACTGTGAGCGCCATGCTATGCAAAGAGAGGACGGTTCCAGTCCTGAAATTTACTGTTTTCTGGACAAAGGCCAAAAAAGAAACACTCAGGAGATTTTTGTTTGGACGTTGAAAAGGCTTTTATTGGAGAAGAACACAGATTAAATAGTACTGCTGCTCCTCAGCCCACACTGAATCCAGCTGTTGTCAGCTGTACGAAGCAGTGAAGCCACTTCGTATCGGGATGTTTTGGGGCTGGAAAAGAAACAAAGGAAACCTTTAAAATGTTAGAACATTAAGGAGGGAGAAAGTGGCACAGTGACAGCCAGAAACGGCCTGGAAAACATACAGCTCACAACATGTGTGCAATTAGCATTGTATGTGTATATAAACATATATATACACGCACACACACAGCATATAACATATGACTTTTAGGCAGGAACGAGAGACATGAGGAACAAACCTGGTCACATGACTCCCTCTGCACCACCCTCAGGGAGGCAGCCTAACCTTCCTCTCATAGAATCTGATGGCTACTGAGTACAATCAGAGTATGTCTGACACACAGCATTATTCAGCCCCCCCCCAGAAGACCCTAGTCGGACGTCTATGTCGCTTGATGGGTTGACTGGCACGGTCCCATCCACAATTCCAATAAACCAGAGAAATCAGCGAGCCGGTACGGTCGCTAATCTCGCCATTGAGCTCGTGGCTGAACATCTTCACCGGGCTCAGCCTGTACCTGTAGGGTGGCTCACAGCACTAGGGCTGGCCGACCTCATGTCTGTCTTTGTGAAGCTCTGGGTCACCTGTGTTTATTCTGCACCAACCCCCCCCCCCCCCCAATAGGATTCATACTTTTACTTATTCATAGGCCCCTGTGTAGTGCTGCCCCCCCTGAATCGGCAGCAGGTTCCATGCCCCTATTACGCCCCTGAGCCCAGCCCTGTACCCTGTTCTCCTGTGGCGATGGGCTGCAGCACCCCTGTGGCACTATCCAAAATAAGATGGATAAAAAGCTCATTGTTATGGGTAAACCATGAGTGTTTTTTTCTGGTTTTGGAAATGCATTGGCTCAGTATTGTGAAATGTTGTGGAAACTTGGTATGAAAACAGATGTCAGTAGAAAAGCAGAAGGCCAGAATGTGAATGAGTGCATTAGGCCAGTGGTTCCCAACCTTTTTTTGCCTGAGATCCCCTTGTGGGCCGGGACCCCCCTGTTGGGAACCACTGCATTAGGCCAAACCTCTCATGAATCACAAGTAGAATCAAGACTATCTCCAGATTGTTCTACTAAGATACTATATCAAAATATCTGTAAAAAAAGATAAACTGCTGCTAAAATATATTAAATGACTGTCACAAATCTGTTTAAATATCAGTCCAAAGCAGGCATATGCATTGAAAATTAGTCAATATTGCTCAGCACTTTTGCTGAAGCAGCAAACAGAGAGACCGCCACTGATTCGCACTTCGTGGCTGTGAAGTTAATGACAAGCCTGCACTTGCACACCTCGAGCCCCAGGTGGCGTAATGAGCAATTCAACGGGCTCCTGACGGTAACGTCGACGTGGAATTCTGCTGTTCAAGGTCTGCATTAGTTTCATTTTTAGGAACTGCGTGTCTTCCAATGGTAACTTGCTCAGTGAGCTGTACTGACAAAAAGAAGAATTGTGCATCTTGCCTGGACAAGACAGCACTGGAGGAAGTGAAGGACACGGTCGATAGGGTTTTGCTTTCTCTCCTTTCACTTTTATGTAAGAGTATAGTTTGTAGATAGCGTAAATAAACCTTATGGCATAAGTTAACAATAAATGTCCACTGTAAGGTAACAGTATATTCTGATGAGAGAAAGACACATTTATGAACACTTTAGCCTAACGGGGCCTCAAAGGATTCACTCCGGTTCATTCACCTGGAGACCTTTCTTCAGAAATGTATCTAAACCAAATCATGTCATGCATCACTGGTTGAAAGCGACATACACTCGGCATATGGTTTGCAAATTCTGCATATAAAAAAAAAACAAGATATACCTGTTGATATATCAGCGGCTGTCAGGCACATAACACTAAGCTGCTAATTGGCTAATTCTTAAATATCTTTTGCCAAGTAAAGTATGATCCACAAAATAATGGAAAGCCTAAATTAGCCTGTAGATCTCCACTCAGTGGAGAGTTAAACACCCACAGCAGTTAATTTGTGAAAACAGGTTTAAATCAAAACAGATTTAAAGCTAATCAGATGTATAAATACAGGCAATCCAGTCAAGATTCTCAGACAGATAAGTTCATTTTAAACACCCATCCAAAAAACACAATGATCAGTAACTCACTCTGATATCTGTTAGACCTTTATCTGATAGTTGTCATCTGTGATATTTGTCTGGGAAAAATATACATGAATGTCTGTACAATAAATATCTCACTAAGCAACATTATAGTCAATGCTGAAGCTTGCCTTCTGTTACATTTACATTTTGCTTTATTCACTACCCTCTTATTAGTTATTTATATCTGTGTATGGATTCATCTGAACCTCCCCATAAGGAATTAAAATGTACAAATGCCTCTGTCATACTTGGCATATGATATAGGCTTGGACTTAAATTTGGTATCCTATGCTTACACACCCAAAGTACTGACTACAGCTGACTGTGAGTCTGTAAACTAAACAGCTTGTGAACACCTTCCACATGTGAGGAAATTTGCATAGAAAATGTGAATAGCACTTAAAGATGTCATCAGACTTGGCTGATTGTTGAACTTCTGTAATTGAATTCTGCATCGCAGTCATCTGTCACATGGGAAAAGTCAATTCCAAAGGAGTGAAGGGGTAACAGCTGTAGAGATGCTTCATAATAAGCAATAAAGGGGGCAGACAGTGGCTCAGTGGGCTAAGCCTCTGTGCATGTCATGAGAAGGCCGCCCTTCAGAGCCAAGATTGCTCTCATGGCGAGGAAGGTTGGGGGAGGTGTGAATACAAGACAAGAGAATCAATAAAGTATCAGTTATTATTATGACATAACATGTTCCCATGTGCATCTGAGGGTATGATTGGTAAATGGATAAAGAGTTAAATATCAAATAAACATATTAAGGGAGGAATTTAACAACACGGTTACCATGACTATTGCTTCCTAGTGAAACCTCAGAACAAATATGGCTAAAGTATGAGGATCATTAGAAAAATTTATTTTCTCTGGAAAATTGGCTCCGTTTATGTATGTTGGATTTATTTTTTCTGTTTACACTAAAGTTCAATGGTTTGAGGTCACTTACAAATTTCCTTATTTCCGAAAACAAAAAGTTTTTTTCCCCCATAAAAATAGCTTCAAGTGAGTCAGAAATACAACGCAGACATTGTTAAAGTTGTAAATGTAGCTGGAAACAGCTTATTTTTATGTGACAGTGTGTACAGAACCCCACTATCAGCACTATCAGTGGCACATTGTGTCTGCTAACCCAAATTTGATCGTTAGAAATCCATTTTTAAATGATATGTTAGTGCAGCTGAAAACTATTGTGCTGATTAAAAAAGCAATAAAACCGGCTTGCTTTAGGTTAGTTGTGTAGCTGGCATCAGCAGTTGTGGGTTCGATTGAAGAAGCACAATGGCCAGAATCAAAGAACTTTCTTCGGAAACTCATCAGTAAGGTTGGGTACCGAAAACCGGTGCCAATACGGCACCGGTACCTATAACCGGTATGTACCGGACCGAAACAGAACGCAAATTTCGGCGCCTCACTTCGGTGCCACTTAAATGCCTGAACTGTCGATTGAAATATTTGTTCTCTGGGGCTATGATGACACAGTTGTAATTAGGGTTGGGTACCGAGGTCGGTACTTTTAAAGGTACCGACCGAATGATGTCGGTACTACCGGGTATCGAACGGTGC
>JAODKM010000032.1:6463059-6473676 GCA_026780845.1 Petrocephalus sullivani | reverse complement strand
CACTTATATGTGTCTATGTCATTAATGCACTCTCAGTGTGGGGGTATAGGTAAGTCACACTACACTTATATGTGTCTGTCATTAATGCACTCTCAGTGTGGGGGTATAGGTAAGTCACACTACACTTATATGAATGTCTTTAAGTTTAGTTTGTTTAGTTTCAGTTAGCAAGAATGACGCACTTGAAAAGATTTTATCATAATTGGCCCGATCTACATTAAAACAATGCTTTCATTGCTGGCATCAGTAATGCTGAGCATTCAATCATTCCCCTTCTAATAGTATATCAATGAATCATTTTTTTTTACCTAAAGACAAGCGCAATCTTGCTCAGTGAGTCATTCAGGTATTTGTTAACTGAACTACAAGCCAAACTAAACCCCCATACGAACCAAGGTGACTATGACACTTCTTTCCCGATTGCCCACTTTTCTTATACTGGCATGATTAACGACCGACTGAAATCGGATATTTGGGGAAAGTTTGAAGGTTCTGAGCTCGGACTCAATTGTTAAATCTGATACTGTATACAAGGAGGGAAAAAAGCCTTATGATGAATTTTCTCAGGCCTGTTGTGGCCATTTATTATGTTCCCCCCCCTCCTTTTCAGTTAATAATCTTTTTATGCATCATTTTAATATATTATCTAGTTATTTTTAATTACTTCTTATTAATTACTGTTTATTAATCATTCCTAAATGTAAATGGAGCAAGAATTGAAAAATAATTTTTGTTAAATGGCACAGAAAGAGGAAAATGTCTCCGAATGTAATGTCAGAAATTCTAGTTAAAATAGTACACACTCAGATAACGAGCAGCTGGGAAAAGTACGCAGCTATACTGGGCGATTACAGTTTAGTCCTGGGAAACACTCATAACCCCACAGATCGCATTAACAGGCAAGCCACTGCAGAGCATGGTCCCTATGAACTCACTTGGGATACTCTTTACATTATATGCATATGAACTGCTACACATTCTTGTCATTATCTGCAAACAATTAAATAACATACCATTGCTACACCGAGATTTTGGGAACAAGACATTCCGTCCATGCAGCAGGGTGCATGTCTTAATGTATTTCCGCGTGGCACCTCGCACGCTGCGAGCGCAGCGCTCGGGTTTTGCGCGTGACATAGACACTCCAAGCAGCGGCTTTACGTAGCTCTAAGTCACCAATATCACACAATAAGAACTGATATTTTTTAATGCACTTCATGGTATTACCATGGTCACATTGAAGTGACATAAATATGGAATTGTAGGTAATAAACGTAGTCACTGTTCTACAACGTTTATATAGTGCAAACCTTTATTGCAGGTCTTTTTTAATTATGTGTGAAACCTTGGGTACCTAGTATTGTAGACTAACTGTAGAAATATGCTTGGTTGTATACAAATTTCACTGTGTCCATGTCGTTTTTATTTATTTATTATTATTTATTTGCAATAGGCCTACTTTAATGAATCGATAAATTATATAAGGATGAATCAATAACTCCTAAAAAGTTCTACACACTGAAAATATAATATTTGAATCAAGCATATTACATTGCTATACTGTCAAATAATACAATTGCTACACTTAGCTAGATTTACATATTGGCTGAACAAGATACTATGTCTTAAACGTTTTATAACTCAGACAAAACACCCACGTTTTTACTTTTTTTATAATTCTTTAATTATTATTTCTGATCCAACTTGGAACTGAGAGAGTCCACGATCGGTTTAACGGTAATAAGCACATCTCAGGTTTGCATGCGTTCAAACGGTATTACACGATAAGGTTAACTCGCGATGCTCATTGCAATACCTGGGCCCAGTAAGGACTTGTTGCTTTGTGTTACTTTTTTTTTTTTTGCTTTTACTGTTTCACAAGACGCGAGCTAACGAATAAAAATTAGGAAATCGTTGCGACACTTGGAGGTACCCGCACGGAGCCCCTTGTACATTGGAGATAGAATTACGCGGAATGTCATTTCTAAAGGAAGCGCTTTGAAAGAGATGAATGACTCGCGCCGACGGAACGCAGGCAGAGACGCGCTAACGCGACTGATGGCCGCTAATCGCCGCGATAAGGTGCTTATTGTGGAAGGCTCGTGTGGAAGGCACGTTTTTTTCCCAGGGCTCCTCGGTGGAAGCGAGCGACGGGGACGTCCTGCAGATGCAGTGCCAGCCCGAGAAAGTGAAACCGACTGCGCTGCGGGACGGAAGTTAAGGAAGCCGCTGGAGCGGCGACTCCGGGCGCAAACTGCGAAAAGCTGGATTCCTAACCACATATCACACGACTGTCCAAAAAATCCGAGAAAAGACATCTTTTTTTGTTGTTGACAAATAAAACCTTATAACAATTGACACATTAATGGACATCGCTCTAACCGGTGGGCGTGGGAGTGGGAGTTTCTGGTTCAGTCAATTAGGAAACATGACTTGAAAATGACAAATGGTAAGTATGCTGAATAAATGGGCAACAGCGAGGAAGTGCAGAAAACAGTGGCGCGCCTTTAACGACGCACCCCGTGAAGATATTTACCAAAAGCGATTTTATGAAATGTGAAGAGAGAGCGTAAGACATGGATGATGTTGCTATAGACCTACCGTGGTGCGGATTGCGCTTCCATTGAACGCGGGACCGGGAGCCGGTGTAGCGCACGCAGCAGTGCGCAGGAGTCTATAATGGCACTGCAGAAATGGCTATTTATATACATCACAGGGGGATTCCCGGATTTTCCTAATGGATTTCCTTGCAGTCATAAGGAAACTTAAGAGAATTTACAAGAAATGCGGCCTCATTTGGAAACCAAAGGTACACATACGCAATGAGTGAGGCGACGCTATGGAAAGATACTGCTGATTTTGGTGGTGAAGTAGGGGTGGTGATGGTAACTGATTTATCTATATGATAATTACGGCGTGATGTTGTCAAAATTGTCATTTTAATGTGACTCAGTGCAGAGCACAGTGGGGGGAAAATCAGTTTATAAAGATTGCCTGCTACAAATTAATAATGAAAAATGATGAAAATAATTAAAAATCAAGATTAAATAAATTCAGGAAGAGGTTTATATACTACCGTGATTCCGTGCACACAGTGCCCCTTGGATGATAACAGTATTAGGTGTTTTAGATTATTACCATAACTTTGCATAACTATCCCTGCCGAATTCAAGTCCCCTGTAGGTTTGAGCTGTTTTTATTATTATTTATATTTTCTTTTTAAAAGATGTTTTCGGACTTGCTTTAACAGTGCAGAACGGGAGAGTGCATAATCAAGCATTTGGGGGCGCTATAATGATCTGAAATGATATGAAACACGTGTATAACCTGTTCGTTGTAAAGCTGTGAATTGTTTCACCAATGTTTTTGCAGTGAATACTGCGTTTTTTTTTAATAACTGGAAACTTAATTTTTTTCTCACATTTAAGGGGCTGGGGTGTGCGGTGATAGCACTGTTTTCTCACACCACTGGGACTAGGGGTTGAGTCTCTGCCATGGCTCTTTGTGTTTAGGGTTGCATATTTTCCTTGTGCCCTGTGTTGTTGTGGAGTCCCCCCTCAGTCACACAAAAACATGCTGAGATGAACTGGAGTCACCCTGCAGTGGGTTGATACCCCACCCTGGGCTGTTCCATGCCTCGTACTCATAGCCTTTGGGACAGTCTCCAACCCCCCAATCACCCCAAATAGGACACACGGGAACAGAAAATGGATGGAGAGGTGATTAGGTGGTTACTGTTTTCAAATTTTAATGATATGAGTTAATAACTCTCATTTTCCTATAAGAGGTGATTCAGCTTAGCTCTCTGTTTTGGGGAGTTGGTAGGCTAATAGCCCTCATATCTTTTTAGTTAATTGTACTGTCATTCTTAGGCTATTAATTCACATGGTTAATCAGTGGCCAGTTGGTTGATAGATGACTGAAGGGGCATTGATTTTGCAGCTCTTCATTGGCCAGTAATTAACTATTGATCAGTAATTAAAAATATAAATGTAAACACAAATTATAGCACAGAAAAGCGAATGAGTTTCTGAAAAGTGTGTGGGCCATAAAAGTATACAGATACAGATGCTAGCTGTAAAAAGGAGGAAGTGCTCCGTCAGTCAGAAGTGCTGCTGGATATTGAATCTATGAAAGAAAGACTCTTTGGCAGTTTGGGACCAATGCAGGAAAATTACTTGTTTGGTTATCTTATACTCACCTTCCCACCTCATCACCAAAACACCCATTAAATTTGATCAAAAATAGAATAATTATTCCTAAATTATTATATAGTAATCATAATTGGAATAAATACATTGTCATATGCATATGGTATCTCTAAAAAAAACTCAGACAATACAGATTTGATAGGTAAATGTTCCCCAGACATGTATTTTATAATATGACTTGTGTTTACCCTGACCTCTTTTCCTTAAAAACTGCACTTTCCCAACAGAGTATTAGACCGATGGTATCCATAGCCTGGGTTTTATTGAGCTAGTATCGGAAAATTCATTGTAGAGTCTTTAAGCACTTATGTGAGTTGATCTAGCTAAGGGCGTCTGTCAAATGCACTGAATGTAAATGTAAATGTTTAAATCTGTATGTGGTTCATAATGTTATTCAGTTTCCATTTAGTGGCATAAAAAAAAACTATGAATGGTTTTGTTTGGAAACTGTATAAAAGTGAGTACTGGTTTAGGTATGTCATGGGAAACTGGAGTATAATAAAAGTCATCTCCTGAGAATATGGAACATAACAGGAATCTCGTATGAAGTCTGGCAATGTCCTGAATGAGTAAGGCACACTTTCCCTGGAATAAAATGCCAGCCCGTACAAAACCTTTGCTCTGGAATAGCTAGCTTGTCCCTCTCACTCCAAATAACAAGTGCAACATTGTTTCTGAATGGTCGTATTTGTGAAACCTAGTATATGGTTTTTTGGTACAAATTCTGCTAACAGCGGCCCTTTGGTAGTTTACTATAATTACGTGTCTTTTGGCTAAGGGTTGAGCTTAATATCGATGTCTCGTTTCTCCTTTAAGCTTTCCAACAGATTTTTTTGGGTACTTATGTGTTGACTCTTATTCTGCGGCCCCTTGTTTATTCCTGTGATAATACAAGGCCAACGATTTCCATTACTGAGGATTATAACAATATTATTTATCCTGTTCTTCAAAAAGTCGTAAGTATGACGTATGCCCACATACTCATTGTACATCATTTGAGATGTAATTTACAGTATAATTCAAGCAGAACAATAATGTGTAACGACTAATTCATTTGCACTCTATAGTGCCATAATACGTTACCTAACAGTTTAATGGATAATTTTGCAAAACAATTATGGTTTTGCACGTTGCCTAAATTATATTTTTGTTCTTAGGAAAATATAATTGCAAACGATTTACAGAACGAGACCTGCAAGACAAAACAAAGAAACGAACTGCTGTGTGAAGAAAACAATGTAAGTAAACATTATTGCGTGTTCTATTTAAAAAAAGGATGAAAGAAACCAGGGAGACGCTTTGTCAACCAAGCTTCAGATGTGCACTGCATTTCCTGGTATGTTTACTTTCCAGTTAATTTGAAACTGAAATGGATTTTGTATTATCTTGATATGTGTAAGTAATTTACTACCGTTTAAAATATGATTTTTTTTACACACAGTAGTAAATTATTTATACAAACACCAAGAGGGAATAAGGGGGCGAGTGCTTGGCCAGCAGGTCAGTGAGCATCAGCAGATATGTGGAAGGTGTAGCGTTCCGCCGCGGTAAACAGAGCCGAGCTGGAAGGTAAAGCTTGCGACTTACTGGCCCATCTGCATTCCTACCCTCACCTATGGTCACAACCTTTCATTAGTGACCGAAAGAATGAGGTCGCAGATAGAAGCAGCACAAATGAGCTTCCTCTGCAGGGTGCCTGGGCTCAGCTTAGAGACAGTGTGAGGAGCTCGGACATTCGGGAGGGGCTCAGAGCCGCTGCTCCTCTGCATCGAATGAGCCGTCCGAAGCGGTTCGGGCATCTGCCTAGGATGCCCCCTGGATGGCTCCCTGGGGAGGTGCTCCGGGCATGTCCGACCGGGAGGAGGCCCCGGGGCAGACCCAGGACACGCTGGAGAGATTATATCTCCCAGCTGGCCTGGGAACGCCTTGGTATTCCCCCAGTGGGGCTGGAGGAGGTGGCTGGTGAGAGGGAGGTCTGGGCGTCCCTGCTTAGGCTGCTGCCCCGGATAAGTGGCAGAGAATGAACGAATGAAACAGGATTGTGAAACTTCACTAGTCTTTGCTGATGCCAAACTTTCATTTGAACTAGAGGACCTTAGTGGCATAGCATCAAAGGCATCACTTTGGTCTTAAATTTGACTATGCCTATGCAAAGCCTGCATGTCACACCTGCCTGCACAAAGACACATTGTTCATGTTAATTAATGACTCCAAATGATCTGTATTGAGTAAATATGCACATGCATGACTGCCCAGGATGTCCCAGAGCAAAGCTTGCCTAAGGCTGTATGTTTCCTATATCTATGTGAAAGTCAGGTGTGAATTAAACTGTTATTTTCCATAAACTATGAACCGACAAATGCTGATGTTTATGCGTCTCTCTCCCCTTTTAGGAAAGAAGTTCTATTCATAAAATGGTTTCTGCCATCCAACTAAAGCTAAATAATAAGAAGGTAACCTGTTATTTACAGAAACTTGTTAGTCTTATAAACCTTTCCCTCGGATGTAACGTAAAGGTAAGAACGTTTCATTAAGAATCAAATAAAGAGAAAAAAACCGAGATGCGGCAGATCAGAGCTGACCATCCGCCCTGCCACTCCCCTTTTTAAGGATGGAAACAGGACACATTCTGAATGCGCTCACCTCCCGGGACAGCATTGGCATAAGAGCAGTGAGAAGAGGAACGCGAGGAGAAGAGAGAGACTCTGCAGGGTGCAGCATGTTGTTAACATGACACGCTCGTGCTACGCCAAGCTGAAGGAGCAGAGCGGCTGAGTGCCGCATCCGGGCCAAAGCACTGACGGGGATGCCCGCGACGCCAGGTCTCCGCCTTCAGAGAGGAGCAAAGGAAACAAGCTTGTCTGATAGGACCCTGCATGCTACGACTACTGGATTTGGCATTTTTGTGTCTTATTATACTTTCCTAACCACAGTCGTGGAACATGACGTGTGCCCTGCTACCTTACACGGCTAATCCACCAAAGCATGACAACAGCGATTGCGACCTCCTAACAGCATGGAGAGAGCTGCAGGCCATGGGCGACTTGCATTGGAGGTGGCCTTTGCACTGTTGTAGGTATGACATCTTGTGGTTGAAGACTGTAACGTCTGTAATGTGATCTGGGCATATCCAGTTATAACACGCTTCAGCTGGTGTGAGGCTTCAGTGGTTTGTAGGGTTAGGGAGGGAACCCAGCCTTCAGAGGAACAGCTCTTCAAAGTTTCCTTCCGCATAAAAAAAACACGTGGCTTATCACCTGCAACCAGGTGCTTGTTTCGTTTTTAAATACCAGCCTGTAAATGGACTTAACACTCCTCCTGACTTCAATACTGTGTATCACAATATTTTATCATGTTTGAAACTATCCTTAATTGTATCCAACTGTAGAATCACTAAATACCAAGTATACATTACCCTGTTTGAAATGTATATATAAAGCATATATAGCGTATATAGCATCCATATCTCACAGTCGAGGTGACTGCATCTGTGACAGTACATTTTGTTTAGTCAGCGAATTAACAGCTGTTTTTATGAAGGACATTTGCATAATCCGCATAAACATTAAAGGGTTATGTGAAGGTGCTTGGCACGCCTTTCAGTGTTTACTTTTTGTATTTCTGGCATTCTGTGCAGCTTTCGAGTGGTGCCTTTTACCTGAGCACCTTATGAACACAGTATTGTATCCTAAAGTGTGACAGGGCGGTGGCACTGTCATTTTCTCGATTTCCCTGACGTCAGCTTCAGTAGCTACGTAACAAACAAAAAAATAAATAAAAAATAAAAAATCAAGTGTGAGACGGCCTCAGGTCAGGGTGGCAAAGGAAAACGTGTTGTGAAGATGTGGCTGCAAAGAGGCGGCTTTGTTTTCCGGAGCAGAAAGAGATTAGACAGGAACAAGTCAGCAAAGGAGAGGGATCAGCGTGGCTGAGCATCGGGACGGGGAGACACCAACAGTTAGAGGCAACTAGGGACCACTGGACGGGTATGGAGTCCAGTTCAGGTTAGTGGAGGTGCAAGGCAGAGGCAATTCAGGTCACTTTAGAATTTGTGTTATAATAAGCTATTATTATTATTTAGTCAAGGTGATTAATTAGGGTCTGCACAGAGGTATTACAAGTCTAAAGCGGATTTTAAGGAAGGAAAATTATAGTCGTTCCCAGCAAAACATTGGAATCCAATTAAATCCATTCCAGCAAAGTCAGTCTAGGCAGCTGACCTCTCTCCAGTTTACCAGAATAGAATAAATGACTAATTCATAACTAATTCATAGTTTTACTGTAGATAAGGACAAACTGTTGATTCTTCCATCCTTTGACTATATTACGGTAACCCCCCCGGCAAATTTTATCTTCATTGTTTCATAATACTGGAATAACATTGCTTTTGAAATTACTGCCAAAAAGTCTGGTATTTTGTCTTGACCGATATGAAAAATTAGGAGCTGCCATGGCCTACTTCAAATCATACATTATTTCCTATGGATTTGTTTCCCATGTTTCATGTGCAAGCAAACCGTAACGTAACGATCATCTGTAACTCTTTTAATCTTTTTCATCTCTGTCAAAGGTGAGGTAAAGTTGTGAAGCTGTGGTTCATAGCAGTTAATTGCTGCTGTGTGTGACCAAAGGAACGTACTGGATGTTTCATCAGATGTGTGCAAAACTGTAGCCAATAAAATCCTTGCTGTGCTGAAGATCTGTTTATTACTGAAAAGGAACCGTCTTGGAGATGAACACCGAGGGAATGATGCCAAGAACAGGCATTTCTTCATTCGGGTCAGGTGAAATTTTTTTTTACCTCAAAAATTTGTGCATGCTTAGAAAAAGAAACATCTTAGGGATTGGACGCCATACGTAAGTGCAACTACAGCTAGAGAATACAGTTTAATAAACAATGAATAGCTTATTTTAGAGAGCCATATTGTAATGCGGTATTACACCCCTTAAACACATGAACATACTAAAAACACCCTAAAATGCAGTCAATTCTGAAAAGATGAAATACATAGATACACATTTAATACTTGACATGAAATGTAGTGATTTATTAAGGTTAAAAACCCAAAACATGTTATTCCTATTTCAGTGAACATCTACTGCTTTTGGTTAAATTTCATCAGTTGAATGACAAATGACATTTTTAGTGAATCCAAATCGGAGCAGAAGACCCATTAAATACGCTGCAATTTGCAGAATTTTGTCAAAGCGAGCCCATGGAAGCAGAGTTCTGAAACCATTATTTACACATATGTGGGGGGAAAAAGTGCACGAGTTTAAATAAAATTGAGCACAAAAATATCTGAAGGTCCCTACATTGACAAAAAAAGAATAACTTAAAACCCAACTCTGAAAATGGGCTGAAATAGCTTGGTTTGTCGAACTTTAAAAAATGAATTCAAATAAAAGACAAAAAAAAAAAAAAACGACACTGCCATAAACAGGTTGACTGTAGGTTTTTTTTGTGGGGAGACATGCCGACGCTGTTAGACAGTGATAACGTTATGGTAAAAACCTGCCATGTCACTGCTAAATACAGCAGCGCTATTTTGAGCTAATGGAAACACTTCCTTCCACAAATTCCAAGCCATTTCAACATCAAAACGATTGCATAACAAATAAAGGTCGCTTAGAAGAATATGCACCCTTAAACAATGGTACACTTAAGGGCTATTCTCTTTCAAGTAACAAAGTCTAATTATATTGCACTTGAAAAACACATGGGTGAGAAATGAAACGGACTGAAGTACTTGTCATATTTGCATGGTAGCATTTTGATTTGGGGTGTAACAGCCAAGGCGGTCCTGTGCCTCGCCGCCTATATGCACATCCTCCTGACCCCACACTCACAGCAGAACCTGGCGCTCTCCACCGGGTACTTGGTCCCACACTCATGGCAGAACTTTGTCAGCTGGCCGACGGGGTGGTCCACCTCCATGCTGCCCTTATGGTCATCCCTGGGCAGAGGAATAATGAATAAAAAGGAATTCATGCACGCTGCTATTACACTAACAACCTTCCCACTCCAGAAATTCTGCTATGATTGACTTGGCATGAATGGTGCATACCCACAAAATATTAGCCATTACATACAGACGAAAACATTCAAGCCTCTACTCCTCACAAATCCTTACAGGCATTAAAAACAAGGAAATTAACACAACCTCTTTATGAGTACAATGTCATGGGGCCATTCTGGAAAAGACTGTGATCATATAAAACTACCCCAACATGTAGTTGTCCGCATTGTACAAACCTAACCGCAACTTGTAACTATTTGCATTGTAGAGGCCTAACCTTAACATGGAGCTATCCACATTATGAAGTCTTTACCTTGACATGTAGCTGTCCGCATTTTAGAAGTCTAACCCCGACATGTAGCTATTTGCATTGTAGAGGCCTAACC
>JAODKM010000032.1:6444230-6459608 GCA_026780845.1 Petrocephalus sullivani | reverse complement strand
ATCAGGCAGGATACATAGCCCAGTATGGCAGCTGCACAGGGCCATACTCTGCTGAGGAGAGCAGAAGTCACACTACCGCGTGTGTGAGAGTGTGAGCAAATCAGGCAGGATACATAGCCCAGTATGGCAGCTGCACAGGGCCATACTCTGCTGAGGAGAGCAGAAGTCACACTACCATACGGATCGAAAATGCAAAAAAAATCTAAGAAGCAAAATGATCCAAATGGGAAAGTCCATTCTAGGAGTACAAAAATATTAGTGATACTGTTCTCCAGATGTTCTAAAGAGTAAGCAATGTCACTTTTGCGTAGAACTGCCAGATCTAGAATCTTTAAGAGTTTTTAAGGATCTACCAATATATTCAGTTAATACATTCAGTTGTTCAGTTGAGTAACTGGTGATTATTGACATTTTTATTCATTTGTACGATATCACCCCCGGGGGTAACAGTGCTAATGAGAGGGGTCCAGGCCAGACTCACCTCCTGCAGATGGCCCAGAGCGTTGGGGCAGACGGGAGGAGGAAGCTGGGATGGACGATGCTGCTGGCGAGTTCACCTTTTTTACCGGTGGAGGGGCCTTGTACTGTTGCACATAACCGCGAGACATAAGGGCGTCCCAAAGGCAGTGTTAGTCTGAGCACGGCTCTTAGGAGATCTGTCCCGGTCCCTTCCCAAAGCGCCGGAGCGACACAGACCTGGGAGCGGGCGGAAGGCTTCGCCTTAATGTCCGCAGCCGAGGCCTTGCCCTTGTTGGGCATCCGCGCCGCCTGCTCCTTGCAGAACTTGATGTGCCTGTCGGCCGCGTTCTCGCTGAAACGCCTCTGGCAATACGGGCACTGGATGTAGTCTGGAAGGGCACGGGCACGGGAAGGAGAGCACATCCGGCGTTACGGCCCAGGCCCCGTGGCAGCGAGCTATGTGGGCTGTAACACGTGCTGGCTTCAGGTCCTGTCAGGTCTGCTGGACTGTGTAGGGGGGGGGGGACCTTTCAACTAGCTTACAACACACCAAGAACACCAGGTGAGGGAGGGGTTATCTGCGCACTACACGTCTCACGGCACACTGCATCAGACTAACAGTTTTCTCATGACCGGAGCCAGAAATACATTTTGGGGTTAGGTCCGGATATCAGACTTGCTGACTTCACCATACCTACACTTTAACCCAGAAATGTCCACCTTGATGTAATAACATAGCGGAGGCACTGGCGGGCAGGTTGGCTGCGTGGCGCGTGCAGAGCGGCCAGGCGGAATCGGCGTTTCAGCTCACCCGGGTCGTAGGAGGGGGGCGGGGGGGGCGGCAGGGGGCCGCCGTCCTTCATGACCTGGGTCAAGCCCTTGGCCGCGCGGATGGTGGCGATGAACTCCTCGTGCTTCCGCCGCCAGGTGGACTGCTTCTTGGGCGGCTCGGCCTGAGAGGCGGGAGACGGACGGAATGGAGCAGATGAGCGAAGGCGTGTATCGGGAAGCCGCATCAGTCTGCGGGGCCTGAGCGCTGAGTGCCCACCAGCAAATTAAATATTAAAATCAAGGCAATTAGCTTATGGATTCTAATGGACAAAATTGTAGGAAACAAACAATGGTTATTTCCCAGAGGATGACTTAATTGAGGAACTGTGGGGGGGGAGGACGAGCTGCAAATCACAACCCAATCAGCTGCTTGTGGTTGGGGTTGGGTGGGTTTGGGTTGGGTTGGGTTGCTTGGGAAGGAGGCTGATCCTGGAGGAGATGTCAGTCCATCTCAGAGCACATACCGGTATAGGCACACACTGGGTGTAGGAACCCACAAACCTGGAGATATGAGGCTACAGTACCAACATACCCCACACCAATGTGGAGTGCGCACATTTTAGATGGTTTTTAACACAGTTAAATAAAATAACTATTACCAACGAAATAAGACTGACATATCAGGTATTTCAGGCTGCACAGAGATCACTGAAGTAGAAACTGTTACAGTCCAATTAATATAACCGGCATTTTAGCCATTAGAGTTAAAAAGGATATTGGAAAAAAGGTGCCTCTGCTTAATTCATAGAGATTGTTATCTACAGAGAATAAACCTCTCTGACACTCATAGCTATGGAAAAACTCAAACGAAGTACTGTTGCACATTATACCTTTAGCCACAAACCAGCAAATGATCACTATCTGTCTGGCACATGGAGAGAGGTATGAACCACCAAAAAGAAGCACTCTGGATAAACATGGCAGTGGAGTAATGAAAACACACCAGCATTGACTTTTCAAAATTAACTTTGATTTCTAAATGTGCTAGCAGTTTAAGCTAATGCAGCAAAATTCTAGCACTGTATTTTAGAAACAAGGTTATCCTCGTTTAACAGCTGAGCACAAAATGCCAAAAGGCAAATCAGGACAACTTACATCAACAAACACGCATTGAGGCTACATGCTTGTAAATTAAAAAAAAGTGAGGATATTTTGAAGCACAAGACACTTAGTCAATGGCACGAAAGGGCAAAACTATCATATCTAGTGCAATAACTAGTTAATTTTATCTACAAATTAACCTAAAAACTGACTATGTTAGACAAGAAAAAAAACTGAATGACGAGTTCAGGTAGCTATTGCTGGTACAAATATTCAAAGTGGTTTATAAACACTTCAAAATGTTTTAGTACACTGGATACATCCGCCCCAAAGATGCTTAGCTTATTTCTCTCGCAAAGCGTTTATATTCCCTGCTTCAGCAGAGCGATAGCATACTATACTGGCTTCTTTCAATCGCATCTACATTTAATTTTAGTCCCTTTCCATGAGCATCAAGAGCATTAGTTGGCATATGAGCTTCTCGATGAGGTTATCATCTTTCAATTTTAAGATTAAGCCACATATTTGATATTGTTGGAACATGACTGGCAAACACTGACAAAATGTTAACAAACCAACAAAATGAAGATGAAATGTCAATAATTCTTAGATTTAATAAAGTAAAGCTAAAAATAATTAGACATTTTAAAAGTGATCAAGGTTTCCCTAAATTTAAGAGATTTTTCTACAAAAATTCACAGAACCTAAAAGTAAGGGCAGGAATTAATTTTATACTCAAGACCAAAACAATAAAGGTGTTGATTCAACTTACTTTATCAGACTTAGAAGTGCTGGATGTACTGTGTAACTGAAATACAATCAGAAGTGGTTTAACATCTCTCTTTTTTATTCATTATTTTAACATTAGGGGGAAAGGGTTTAAAAGATTTAGTCCCCATGATGACACTTCATTTGACCCCATGTATTGGGGTCTTCTAAAGAGACCACAGCACTCAGGCAGCTCCTCAGTCTGACCTTTGGTTTCAGAGGTTTCACAGTGGAAATGTCCGTTCCCTCTGCTCTCTGTCTGCTGGAGTCAAACACCTTCCTCCTTTTCATGGCGGATTTTTGGCAGATGGGCGTGTGCTTTTTCTGCAGAAAGGAAAATAAAAACCTGAAATGTAAACAGTGATTACACAGAGCAGAATAAGCCTTGACCTACTTACTCTGTGTACAGAGATAGTTTATTTATAAAAAGCTGAGTCGGCTGCATATTTTTATTAAATAAGCTGCTCCTGCCTGAACGTGTGAGCAATATAAGACGACAAGACTGTTACCTTATAACTTCAGGAAAGCAGACGACCTTGAATCTTTAGCATAAATGTGCAGTTATGCAGCACTAACATTCAGCCAAAGTCATAAATGACATCATCCAAGGGGAAACCGTGCATCCATCCATCCATCCATCCATCCATCCTCTACTTCTCGGTCAAGGTAAGGAAGACTGTATCCAAGCACTTTTCCATGTACTGTGCAAGTCACCAAGCCAAATCCACCGCCAGCGTGCGCACTCACACATGAAGAGCAAAAGGAGTCACCGATTCACGTGAAACTGTGGCTGGACAGTGGAAGGAAATCAGTGGTAGCAACACAAGCACGGCAGGAACCAGCAAATAGCTCTTGGCCCCAGAAGCTGTCAGATCTCAAAGCCCAGTCATATTACAAACACATGCTTCAATCCATCCGATACACACAATAAACAGGAAGCACATCTTTTCATACTTACAAGCACTCTTGTAAAAAAGCTCCTTCCACATATTTTGCAAGGAATGAGCTCCTCGTTGGGAGGAGTTTCAGAACCTGTACATATTAAAGGATAAAATGGCAATGCGTTTGGTGCTCAGTCAACTTAATAGGGAAAGGAAGAGAGAGTGATTACAGATTTAACATGTTCAGACCAAGATACCTGAGAAGTACCTCTAGGGATAAATCATTAAATAACGCTCAATTATGCAACAAATAAGAACAGCAACAGCCAAAAAGAATACACAGAGGACGTTTAACACGGCGTGTTAGGCAGGAGACCCTCTCCTGGAGGTGTGTGGTGTTGACGGACATGGGGTTTAGGTTGCCTACCTGTTACAACCTTAAGTCAACCTACAGAACCTCATATCTAAAGCAATTAGGACTCTGGCTAAGGCTGAAAGCAGCACCCCCTAAGTAAGGTAATTACCATACTAGGGCAGACAGTCAGATGCAGGAGCTGCCAGTCGCCTACCTAAAAGAACAGCGGCCACCGCCCTGCAGTAATCATCAAACCAGTGAAATGCTCTAGGATTTACTTCTGCCTATGGACGTATTTCACATTCAGTGAGTCCATACATAAGACCTCGCATTATTACTAATTAAATGCGAATTCGTGTTAAATGTGTCTTTAAATGCGTGATGCTTGAAATGGCAGCATCGCATCGCCACCTGTCCCAGTTGCGCAAATTTAAACTGTAATCATCTGCAGCATAAAACAAATATGCATATCAACAATATAAATACTGACAATATAAACACAACAACGGGGCGGGGGATTACAGCACGTAGCGGGGGGGCGGGGGGTTAATCCTCGGCCATCTAGCGGCTTAATAAAAGGCAGACGGTGCAGAGCCAAGCCCGGAAACCTAGCCAGCACCAGCAGCGACGCCGCTACGTGGTACATTCGCCACCGTTACATTCGGGAGTATAAATGAATAAATGTTGCGGGTTCCTCACCATCGAAGTCCTCCATGTTTTTTTTTCGGGTTTACAGACGCCGCTACTGTAGCAACTAGCGGGGCTGGTCCCGCAAGGAGCCGCACCTTGCTGTATCCGTGAAGCTGATTGGCTGCCTTCCCTTCGCCGGGGAGCCTATCGCTGCGCGCCGTACTGCCCGTACGGCAGGTGGGGTGTCGGCGAAGCCCTGGTCCGGGACACGCGGCCGGCTCGCCTCGCCTCGCGGATCACGCGCGGCGCCCCAGGTGGGGATGGCAGCAGCCTTCCGGGAACCGGAATTTCCCAAAAGTTAAAAGTCACCGTGCACGAAACAGACAGCAGCATTACGATGCCCCCCCCCCGTCCCAAGGTGCAGTCTGGAAGCTTTCTGTGGCCGCGACCCCAGCAGCCTGTCCCCCCCTGAAAGGGGGCTTTCACTGGCCGACTCGCCGGGCCTGAGCACATGTGCAAACCCGCCGCAGCCCGCTGCGCACAAGCAGGCCCCTGTCACATGCAGGATCTGTCCGCTGCATATTTGTCATTTCAATAGCTTGCTGAAGTAGAGAGAGGACAATGGTGGCTGTATATTCCACGCTGGACACGAGGGGGGCCGGGGGTTTGGCAGATGTGCAAATGATGTCATATGTCAAACTGGCCAAACAATGATATGAGATTGTTAACCTTTTCCCACCCCAGGGCTTATATTTGGCCATTTTCATAGCCTTTTTAAACTACTATAAAAGCTGTGGACAGTAGGCTATAGCAAATCATGACAAAGCGGGGCAAAGCCGGTATAGTACATATATGCTTAAATATATGAGCTTCTAACCAAATCTTTTCTACAAACGCTCCCAAAATATTTATCTGTAAGTTTTCTGTCAATTTCAAGATCACCCGTGCTTTGTTTTAATACTTAATACGCCATATCCCATGACACATGCTGTATGAATTAAGTACATGATTTGAAACGTTGCCATGTAAGAAGGCGTGTTATATGCATCGCAGCAGAATCTGCGCGTAGAAGATTAATTGCAAATATAAAACCTGAAAAAAAAACGTCTTGAAAGTACAAACGGAAAAACATGGAAAATATAAACGACTTTATAATGGATATAATTAACATATGATGGAACGTGTTAATGATTCGGCTTTCTTAAGGCAATTTATGTTTGAGTGTGCATGTATGTAGTCTTTCAGGTATATATTGCAAATATTTTGGTTAATTTATTTGTTTGCAGAGGTTTCCTTTTTTTTTTTTTACAAACCTCTGGCATATGAGTAGTAGGGATCGATCGGGACCCCCACCCCCATCGTGGGAAAAAAACCTGGAATCCCTTCATG
Organism: Petrocephalus sullivani; assembly: GCA_026780845.1. NCBI lineage: Eukaryota > Metazoa > Chordata > Actinopteri > Osteoglossiformes > Mormyridae > Petrocephalus > Petrocephalus sullivani. The sequence continues at coordinate 6,453,254 of JAODKM010000032.1, read as the reverse complement.
ACATCATAGCTGGAATGGCTGGCGCTGGGAGTTAAGGAGACTCCCGCTTCACTTAAGAAAATGGGCGTTTTTCCCTTTTCTTTAAAGCGCTTTTTAAATCCTGCGTTAAAATAAAAGCTTCCGACGTAGCACTAAAGGTAAGCAGCGCACGCATGCATGTACCGTTTGCGAGATCGCCTGTGTTAGAGCCTCCGGGGCATATTGTCCGCTGCCTACACCACAAAGCCTCCCTCTGCGTCTCCATACCTCCCTGCGTCTTTAATATAAAGCATCGATTTATTATACTACGCGTTGACATAAATCTGCAGCAGCATTAACCGGCGGTTAACGAAAAGGGCAGTCGCCCACAGTGCTCGCCACTGCTCTTTTTATTTGCATGGTTTCAGTTTCTTATTTTTGATTCGTGAATCCAGTACGTGTTTTATCATCACGGTGCAATTTAGATGAGATGTTGCGAGTAAGTGATCCGCCTGGCAGCATGCGAAAGGCAGGCTTTGGTAGCTGTGTTGCAGCGTTATTTTGCGAATGCTGAGCTGCAACAGCTGGTACAATGCATTCAGATGCAATTATTCGTGTGGCCTGGCGGCAAGAGAAGAAACCGTTTGGTAAAAAATGCATCCTTGTTGTTATTATTCAGTAATGCCCGCAAATGCCGGACGCTGTAATACAATGGCACTTTAACGTGCCTGAGATTAGGACTAAGAGTATTAGCTATAATCTTAGTACAACTATGTAGCTTGTAGGAGTCTTCTCCACAGAAGCCAGTGAAGTGGAAGCAGTGTATGGCCTTCTTCCAAAGGTGTTGAATAGAGTAGTGGGTTTTGTTACGCACCAGAAATAGTCAGCCTTAGTATTGTCATCCTGACTGATTTCTTTATTGATGAGATTTTGGAGCAGAATCTGCAGAAGGTCGTTAAGCACTGTCCTAGCATTCCTGTAGAGGATACAGCCAGTGTGTCTGTGTGTGTGTGTGTGTGTGTGTGTGTGTGTGTGTGTGTGTGTGCGCGCGCGCACCTTTCCATATCTGTATTTATCAGTGTCATTTTTAGGTTAAGCTGATGAAAAGGAAAAGCAAGCCCTGAGAAAATGGAAGCCTGAGTAACGAAGTTTGGACATTTAGCTCAAGACAGACTAGACTTTACAGATTTTAGTACAAATCACTGTGGCCTTCCCTGACTAAACCTCTGTAATATATAGGCTGCTAGAATATAGAGTCTGTTGCTTTAATGGTTTGGAAATATTGACTTTAGTTGTTCTGTGGTTTGAGGTGTCTGAAATTCGGAAGGTGCAAAAGGGTTACCCTTCATGGAACATCATGAAGGATGCTTTGCCTGCAAAAACTGTTCCAATTAAGTAGTGTTGTTCCAATTAAGAGAGCAGATGAGAAATACAGCTGGCTCAGCACACTACGCGGTTTAATATCAAGTCTGACGTTTCAAAAGGAACATTTTCTGATCACCGTACTACAAAACAGAGCTCTTTTCCCCACATCAGATTTTTTGATCTGGTGAATTTCACCGTAATCACCAGCATTACCCTTTAGTAAAGTTTTTACCAGTGTTTGCCTATGCATATTTAGCTAGTTGAATTGTTTATCAAATGATAGTCAACTGATGCTGTTTTCAGGAAAACTGACATTGTGACTCGTGGTGTGTGGGCGGGGTCACGTGATGTGACTGGTGCCTGGTATGGCTGGGCCTCCGCACGGGGCTGGCCCGGCAGGCTTGTTCGGCTAGTACGTGGTGACACCACCACCCTCTCTACCCTTTTTAAACCCTTCCAGGTCCAATGTGTGAACCGGGCCACAGGTGGAAATGACTATGCATGTTTCAGCCTGGCTGCCATGTGACTGAACTCTCCACCCCAGCCTTCTGGTTCTCATATTTCTATTGGTGTCTGTGTCGGAAAACAGAAGCGCTCATAAACTGAATATTCCCACATTTTGATCTTGCAAATTGCTCCTCCCCTCAGGCTGTTTAACCGTTGTCATTCGCTTTCCTTGTTTGGAGATCGCATTTGGTTTGTGGGCTGAGAACGATCTGTCCCGTCTCTTTGTTGACAAGTAATAAATTGATTGTTTGCTGTTTGTTTTATTTATTTTTGCCAGCGATGCATGGACAACCACCAGCTGGCCATCCCCACCAAAGTCTGCATGCACACAAACGTTTCAGTTCATTTGCAGTTTCCGCTCGTTCTTATTTAGAGCAGAGAAGTGCAGTTTCTTCTTCTGAATCGTTTGGGTTTTCCTTTTTTCCTGGGAGCTGTGAGATGCAGTTATGCCATACACTGCTTTTCCTTCCCCACCTTACTATCTCCAAGTGTTTGCCAGGCCTGGATTTTCTTACACAGAAATGTCGGAATGGTAGGTCTTTCCTGAAAAATCAAAGTCGGAGTGGAATGGAACAGATGAGCTGGGAAAAAGTAGGTCAAGTGTTTTCCGAATTAGTCATTTATAGTGACATTGCGAAAAGGAGTAGGGCAGGTAGGACTGCTGCGTTTGATGGTGTGCAAACATGCACCTCACCATCTCAACATGCGCCGCCTCTTCTGTTTTTTGGCAACAGTGGTAGGTTTATGCATGTTTAACAACATAATAATAAAAAAATATTAGGCTCCTTTATCTAGGTTTTACTCTGCTTCCCAGTTTAAAGGCAGTGATTAGTTGCCCATTAAAGCTTAGATTAATGAAGCCAAAGTATCTTTGTCATCTTCAGTTTTATGGTCCATGGGTCATGGGCCAAGGTGAAATTACTATCTCCTTGGTTACAGTGCAAGGAAACACTGTGATAAATAGAATATAAACATGAATGTGAAAGACATTTTAAAAATGACAATCTGACAGTTTAAGCAAGAGCTCCTGAGACATAGCAGTGATACGTAGGAAAATGCACACAGTTGTGCAGTGGAGCTTGAATGGAAGTTTTGCCATCACCAGACATGTTTGAAGCCCCAAATTCAATAGGACATGTATGTCCATGATAACCTACTCCAGTTTTTCTGGCTAATTCATAGTGACAAACCATACAACTGTGTGACATTACAAAACCACACCTCAGTGGCAGAGCCATATTCATATCTCTGGACTTCTAACAATGCGGCAATATTTCATTAGTTTTTGTATGAAACAATGAGCTATTCTTAGTTTGTTTACAGGCTGATTTGAAGCTATCTGGTCCATCAGCGTTTTTCAGCTGAATGACAACGCGTTGAGGGTAACAGCTGAGCGACCCTGAGGCAGGGCGATGTCGTTTGCCAAAAATAGCACCCCGAGCTTTGCATTGTGGGCAACAGTGCATGCATGGACTTAAGGACACACTTCCACAGGGTTTGCGAATGGGTGCTAGTTATTTGGAAGTTACCAGTACCTGGGCTGGCCTTTTACCATGATGGTACAGGACCCATGTAATATAAAGTGTGTGTGTGTGTGTGTGTTGCTCATTCTGGAAGGCCACTTGAAGCTGATCTTTCCCTCGGATCATTATTGTAACAAACCATATACTCTCAAAGCTCAGCACTCATTGGTAGCTATGATACTTGGTCTCTCCTCTGGAATTTTATCAACGTCATGCTGAATAACATTTTTGATTGAACCTTTTTGGTCTTTTGAATTTAAGTCTGTATTCTCTACTGTGTATGATCTCTGAGTACTGAAATGGTTTTGCCTTTGTGTTTTGAGAATTACTTGTTTTACTTTCATCGCTTACCTGACGAAGTAACTTTTAACCATGTAAATAAAATAAATACATCAATGAAGGCTGTCTGGGATGTTGGCATCCTTGCCTTGTTACCATATTTCCCACAATGCTTTTCAGGCTTGTGTAGCTTGAATCTTATAGAACTATAAGGATGTGCTTCTGATTGTGTTCTATATCTAAAAAGGTAAAAGAAAACACAAATGACAAGAGGCCATCTTTGTCTTCCCAGATGCCTCCAGTCTCGCCTACAGCTGTAACTCTCATAATGAAGGTTGTGTTTGCTGTGTTTGCTTGTAATTATGGCATCGAGAGCAATCTGCCACAGTCTGGGTGCTCGTTTCTGTCTGGGGAACGCACTTCTCTCCAGGCTGATTTAGTGGAAATTACGGCTCTACAACTCCTTGCCATGTCCTTGAAACGCATAATAGATAGGAAGCTCCTTTCTGGATATTTTGTTCTGGGATGTTTTTTTGTTTTTTGTTTTTTGTTTTTTTTAACTCTGCTGTTCAAAAGTGGAGTAAAATAGTTTGGATTTTTATGTACAGTTCAACTGAAGCAAGGAGGGATGTAAAGTGTGTTTCATGGATTGTGTTTTCGGATTTGATGGAAATCATTGTAAGGCTCACTCTAGTCGTGCTAAACCGTGTGGATCGGGAATGTCAGGGTGGAAACGGATCTTTATTGAACCGGCTGTGGGGTGGGAATGACCAGAGGCAAATACCCATTTGGGGAAAACTGGTCTAATAATGGGTTAGTCCTATAGCCAAGAGTCAATACAAATGTTTTATATTGGCGATCTGCCTCATTTCGATTAGATGTCTCTAAAAGTGCCCTTAGTGTGTGATTGTGTATGTATTGGAATAGCTTGACATTCCCTCCAGGGGGCGCCCAGCCTTTCTGGGATGGGGCGCAGGATGACCACAGGCCTGTACCATAAATGGACATAGCAAGTGGAATGGAATAGGCTTGTATTGCTGCAATGTCAGTGTGAATGCAGTGCTGTAGTGTAATTATCTGCATCCACCCATCCATCCATCCATCCATCCACCCACCCACTAGTCCAGTAGAGGAAGCCCGCTACTCAGATGTCACAAAAATATAAAAAGCGTTGCACTGCAAGCCTGGGCAAGCCCTCCATATCCCCTGATAACCCCATTAGCTCGCCAGTGTTTATATCCTGGCTCTGTCTCCAATTCCAGTACATTTTTGTCTTTTCCCTTTCAGTGAGAAATGTCTCCCTCTACTGTCTGACGAAGGAAACATTTTAGCACTTTCGTCCTGCGTTGGTGATTCTTTTATTTTCTATCATGAATACGCTCCCCCCAACCCATTTTATTGTGTGAAATTTGTGATTCCATCTATAAAATCGCCTGTTCATATCTACAGCCCCTAAATGGCATAAAACCAGTTTTAAACCTGAATGTTTAGTTTGATTTAAAAGTCCATGTAACATTTCCTTAATGCTTTACCCCAAAACACCTGTCTTGTAATGCTATGATTTTTCACATGCCATTTGATTATTTGATGACATTCCATCTGCTGTACCTACCTAAATCACACATATTCATTAGGGAGGCAGACATAGAATATCGCACATATACAGGTATAAAGGCAGTACCATGTAGCTTAGCACTGTCAGAGAAATGGGTACAGCCCTGGTACAGTTTTGTTCCCCACAGAACAAACAAGAACAACATTAATGTTCCCCCAATGGTACAAATGTCCTTCAGTGTCCATTTCTGTACACAGCTAGGTTACAAGTGGCGGATCCTGGAGGGCACAGCCCCAGTAACAGTGTATTCTCCAGAAGCATGCCTGAAAACGGGCCTGAAATGCGGAATCCCAGACTCCTCATAATGCACTTCCTGCCTGCTCCGCAGGCCCTGCTATGTTGAGACGTGTCAGCGATGACTGATGTGGAATCGACCTATGAGGACTTCATTGCTTCGGGCAGGAGTGGCCGGCGCAACGCCCTACACGACATCCGCGGTGAGCCGGGAGATGCGGACCCCGGCGGGGTGTCGCAGACGCTCTCCAAGATCGACATCAATAAAGCAGGTGGGCAGCCGACGCTATGCAGGAATGACCTGGCAGCCTCTGCTCTTATTTCTACATGTTGATTTCATAACACGCCATTAATCATCGTATCTGTGCTATCGTATACTTTAGAGTCGGTGCTGCGGACGGCTGCCAATGCACACACGGGATTCCCGTGAGAGTCCTACGCTAATTACTTTCGCAGTTACAAAACTGTAAGAACTTTGTGGAGATCCCTCAGAACTTTGTGAAACGGCTCCACCCGTACTGTTCACATTGTCCTCACCTCTCACCTCTCATGGTGTGTGTGTGTGTGTGTGTGTGTGTGTGTCTGTCATGCAAAATTTTAATTATGGTATAGACTTAATTTGGATTATTACCAATTCAACATTCAACAAGGGAAAAGTATAGAATTCAGTATAGAAGCAAATATCCAGATACATGCAAGGAATATAAAAGCTGTGCTGATGAATAAGTGTCAGTGAGTCAGTACGTGGTGAAGGAAGCCAATGATGACTGAGAGGGATGGAATTTGTGGTAAGGCGTTATGTGTTACTGTGCCTGTAGGGGCGCCATCCAACCTTGCAGACACACTTTGTCGTTATAGTCCAAGACGGGCAAATATGACTTTCTCCACTTCTGCTGAATAACAATTAAAAACTGCCATCTTTCGTCAATAGATTTTCTGTCCGTAAGTTGAAGCAATTTCGAGACTGTAGTTAGCTTAACTGCATGCCATTGGACACTCAATGGGACCACCCATAAATCTTCTAGAAAATTCTGAATAAATGGCAAAAAATGCAAATGAAGTAAATTACATAATGATAGAAATGGTGTGATTCATATATTTTCAGTTCCAGATTTCCCGCTCGGGAATTTGCCCCAATAGGTATCGAAATGTGATGCATCGCATATGATTGACACTTTTAAATGAGTTTGCGGTAAATGAGAATGAAGTGAAGAGCAGGCCAGCTGGCATCTTGTAAATACGTGATTCGGTGAGTCATAGCAAGAGCTGAGAACAGACTTGTTTTGTTCGCAGACAGGTGGATCCTTGAAGTACTTGAGGAATTACAGTTAAGTGGATTGTTTCATACTATAACTATAGTGTTCTTGGCAGGGATAATGACCTTTGACCCAAATGTCTTCCTATTACCTCAGACACATTCATGTGGGGGTCAGTATAAAGTGACTCGTTTGACTCTGTAGTGGAATAATTTGTTATGCTCTGAATACAGGTACCTGTGTCACTATGGACATCACTCCTCAGTATTGCTGGATAACTGTCCTGCCTATGTGTGGTCATTCTTTATTTGCAGTAACCTGTCTTTCTGGCTGTCCTTGCCAGGGGTTGGCAAGGTGAAAATTTCCCATGTGTCCTTGCTTTATTTGACTCAAATATGTCATATCATTTTCTTCCTTCCTAGATGAAGGTGACGATTCTAAGCAATGTCCAGGCTCTGCCGCAGAGCCAGCACCAGAGTCCGAAGAGGGCAAAGGGGAGGTTAACCACAGCCAGGCCTGAGCACCAGAGGGGACGCCAGGCGCTGGACGACCCTGGCATCACTCGTCGAAGGAGGGAATGCGCACAGTGCTCTGAAGGGAGCTCTGAAGGGAGCTCTGAAGGGAAGGAGTGCCCAGGTTTCCTGCGGCACCAGGAAGCCCAGGCTTTAAGCTTACGTAATGCTAGGTCTGTTTTGGGCAGAAATGAGTGCGTCTTTAATAACGGCTGAGGGAGGACCACTCGCCTCATAGGCAGCAGCACTGAAATGCAGTCCCGTATCGTCTCAGCAGCTGATGTTGGGAACATCAGCATCGAGGTTTGACCCTAGTTGTTCCTGTTAACCGATAGGCTTCCGGGGGGGAGGGGGGGGGCTCATTGTACATTGTGGTGCTGGTGAGGATGCAGGTATCTGAGAAACCTTATGGTCCACAGGGACAACACTTTTGTAAAAAAAAAAAAAAAAATTAAGCTTTACCTGGCCACTTAAAAACTTCCTTACAGTTCCCAACCTCCCAAATTTCCAAGGAGCAGACTGAATATAATAAGGATTACTTTATAATTTTGTTGTATTTTGTAGAATATGGCCAGTGTTCTTCTGTAAAAGCAATGGGGCTGTATGGAACAGACGGTCGACTGCCAAGTGTGTAAGACCCGAAATGCTTTTTGATTTCTCTTTTTTTTTTATTGACATTTTCGAGTGAACATATTCATATTGGAGATACTGTAATGTCACAGGAACGACGCCTCGCGTTGGTGTCCGTCATGTTTACATATTGTCTTGTTCCAGAAACTGCCACCGCTTTCCTCCGTTACGAGTTCTGTTGTTTGTATCAGGGATAGCTCACCGTTTTTGAGTCTCGTGTACCTGTTTGTTGTAATTGTACTGTGATACGTGATCCACTTTCAAGGCCGCACTTTACTCAATCTCAAGCTATGCTGCATCTAATAGCATCAAAGCAGAATCTTAGCAGAGGAGCCCACTTCTACTGGCTGTGATGTTACTGGACACGTGCATCAAAGAGAATCTCGAAATGTCGCCCATATTAAATTCCCTGCCGAAATTGATCCACGGTATCTAGGAGATGGATTAGACAGTAGCTACAGAGATGAATTATTTTTTGCATAATTCAAGAAAGACTATGCATGTCGGCTTCATTAAAGTTACACAGTCAACAGGCCGAGCAGTTGATGAGCAATTATTAAATGGGTGAATGACTGATTATCATTATTATGCAATACTTTTGTGTTTTGTGAGTGTGAATGTCTGGTGTTTCCTAAATTTCCCAAATTCCCCCAACTTTTAGTGCTGGAATTGCTTGATCTGAAAAGTATTTATTAAATTACTCACACTGTCTGCTATCCTATAAAATCCTGTCTATTGGTTCAGTAATAATATACTGTATAGTGATATTTATAAAAGCACACAGATTATTATTTTTTTTAGTTACTAGCCTCCTAAACTATTAATTTGTGTTTGGTTGAACAGATATTTATTAATTTAAGAGTGTTTGCTGTACATATGTGAAAAAAAATGTTTGGAATTCATATGTTTTTTTTCATATACAGAATAAATGACATTCAGTGATTAAATGTACATTGGTTTCTTAAATTCACCAGTTTTTGTTTTTTTTTCTTCTTGGTTTTTGAAATGTTTGCCAGCCTTAAATTGTATTATTGTATTCAATATAATGTTCGTTACCAAACAAAGACTTATACAGTCGGACCTCGCTAAGTCGAACTCAATGGGACCAAAAAAAAAATTCGACTTAGGGAGTTTTCGAGTTAGGG
>JAODKM010000032.1:6422073-6433107 GCA_026780845.1 Petrocephalus sullivani | reverse complement strand
CCCCCCCCCCCCCCCCCCCACACACACACACACACACACACACACACACACTTCTTTGAAGGCTTTCTCGTTCAATTTATGTGTGCGTGTCCCAATCTCTGAGGAATTTCCAACCTGCGCACTCCAAGGCTTTTGGCCAGATTTCCCCGAGTCAGCATCACCGGAAGTGGGCCCCCCCCCGTAAAGCAAAAAGTGTATTGTGGTAGCGCAGCGATTTCACACCTCCCCTGCCATTCAGCTCCGATCTTTGTCTCGGACTTCTGACATTCCTCACCCTCCTGTTTTGCATTTCCCCCAAATACAACAGCCTATGCCATATGTGTGGTGGTGCAGTTGACACAATTTCTTTGTATCACAAAAATAAAGTGGAATGAGGCCATCAGGCAGAATGATGTAACTCGTAACACCTTATGGAAAATGTCTCCCCAGCCACAGTAACATAAGTTAAACTTGTCCGTGGCTAAGATAAATTAATCGAAATTAATCATTATGTTTTTTGTAGATGAATCAATTTTAATCCATATGTGTTTGATATTATGAGGGCACATTGTTGCTGCTGTTTTTTGGAATTATTAGGTTACAAAAATAAGGATTATTGACCAGTTCAGATTCGGTGCAAACTGTCTGGCACGGACAAATGATTTGCAGTCATATCCAGGATTTCAATATTTTATTGTTAAACGTTAAACTCTTCTTGTGATGTATTGCAGTAATTATATATGTTTCTGGACGTATATTTGTGCTATTCAAATTCAGATCAGAAATAAGCTCCTCTTCTGTCACTGTCGTTAGCCACATGCGGTTTGTTAAATCGCTCGCTTGTTAAAGAGAAATTTGATCCAGCATTTTCCCCCCAAAAATGGAACACAATAGCTCTCCTCTCTCTCTGTCATACTTTGTGCTTCCCTGGGCATCCATCACGCACTGAAACGTTGCGATCTGCAGAATTTCTGCAGTGCGTATTAAAATGAATCGAGAGTGAAGCAGAAGAGAAACATGTCTTGGCGACTTTCTACTTCATGGTAGTTCAGGACAACTTTTAAGTCATTATCCTGCAGAAAAAAAACGGTTTGCCTAACAGTAGAGAAATATAGGAGAAGTTAAGGAGACAAATGTGACAGAAATATATGGAAATATATAGAAAATTATCTAAATTATCTATTTATCTATCTATCTATCTATCGATCTGGTTTCAACAAGTTACTTATAAAAACAGTGGAAAAAACTTTTTTGTGCGATCAAAATAATACATCATAGCTCAATTACTCATTGAATAACAAGTTTGATGGCAGGAATCCCGGAGGCTTAAAACATGCACAGGAACATTCTGTAAATGCATAAAGGAAGCTAAAATGAATGCACTGGGGCAAATTCGTCCACGGGTTCTTAATCATTCGGGGGTGAAATGATCTGGCACTAAGCAAAGCCAATGAGCAGAGTCATATGGCTTTCCAGAAGCTTCCTGCTTGGGATTCCTCATCATGCCTTGAGAATGACTAATCCAGCTTCCCAGCTGAAAGCTCTGAAGGAGTGGAAACACAATTTCCTTCCTTTTTGCTGTGTTGGGACTCTCTTTGCTTGTCTGGACCTCAGTCCTCACCAGGACAAACCTTCATGGTTCTGGCCTTACAGGAGATTAGCAGTCCTACCAGAAATGCCTTCCCCGCACAGAATTCTCCAGTAGTCATGGAATGTTGTGTGATCCTAGGACCTGACAAAATGCAACACATCGCATGTGTCAACCTCGATAGCATCAAGGATGGAGCAAAATTCTAGCCAAAATGAAACACACCCCGTCGTGCCGGAGTGTAAATCTACTCCGTTTGTCACTCTGACAGCAATTTGGGGTTACCCCCGCCAAATGAATCTGCGAAGCCAGTCTTAAATTAACAGATTTGTTCAGCTCCAAGGAACATAATTATAAGTAATTTGCTCCTTGTAATTACATATGTTTGCCTTGATCACGGCTGTCATAGTTGAAAAATGGAATAAGGAGGATATAGTGGGTGGCTATGTAAAATATACACAATAACAAATATCATCCAAGTATATTATGGGAAAGTGTTCTTTTTGGTTTCACTTGGGTTGTCGCTGGGTTCACTGGTTTGTTCCAACAACCCAAAAACTTGTGGTCAGCTGATTTGGTATCTCATGGTTGTGAGTGTGAAGAGTCCTGTAAAAGACTGGCATCCCATCTAGGAAGGCCATGTGCTGGCTCACCGTGACCCTGTGCCAGATAAGCACTCATCCAAGATGGATTGATGGACACCTGACTCACCCAGTCACCCATGTATTCAAAAGACAAGCCCAATTTGCAATGATTCCTGCAAGCCTCTTTGGAGGCAGACACTCCACATATAACCCGATTCTTTCTCCGAGCTCTTGGGAAAAGCTGCGCCATTGTTTCCCAGAGACGCTGCTGAAGAATCGGACTCAGAGAGTCCGAGAGGTGGGACTGTCGAGCGAAAAACCAGCCGGTCAGAATAAGGGATGCCTCGTTGCCTTTAAGTTATGAGGAACTCTCGATGGGTGAAAGCCCCTAGCTGGAACATCTGATAAACAGATAGAATGTTCCAAAACTTCTGAATACGTTTCTTTAGACGACAATTAAAGCCTCCACTCTCCGCACGGTGGCCTCCCGCCTGAGCCGAACTACGAGTAGCGCGTTGGAGCTGCTTCAGGCTCTAATTCATAGCAACGTTCCTGGCAAGGCCGGTACTCAATAATTCATTCCTGTGTGAGACTTTAGCAGACCCAGATAGTGCATAGCGAAAAGTAAACCATGTGTACAGACGGCGGGGAGTTCGTTCTCGCTGGTGATTATGAAATAAATATACAAAGATGCATAATGACAGTGTGTGTTTCAGGCCCATTCCACTGAGGCGCTTAAAAGCTTGCCAGTGGCGCACACACGCAGCCCTGTACTTAACACAAACCACGGCCGTTAACCTGCAAATGACCACTTTCTGTCAGAATCTGCGTATGACTCTCCATAATCATATGTAACCAGTTTGATTTGTTTAATGCGGCTTGGCGCGTCGTTGACATCGAAATCTAAACACGATGCCACAGTAAACCGATTTGTACGAATGCGTCGGGTAACAGACCCCAGAAGCAAAAGAGTAAGGTCTGGAGCCGCTGCGTTGTCTATCTCCATCCCTCGCCGCAGATTTCACACAGGCGAGCGTTAATTGTTCCCCATAAAATGCCCATAAAAGTTCACACAGTTACTGACACACAAACACTCTCCTCACAAAAGAACTGGCTTCCTCAGCACTTCCGTGGAAAAAAGGGAGCTATACAATGTGTTGGGAGCAGATGATATTTTCGGGGGTCGGGGTGTGCGGGGGTGGCATCAGGACACTCATTAGCGAGTGGGCTCATGAAATGGCTATTCTGAAAAAGAAGTGGGGCGTTTAGTTAGCGAAGCAGACAGCGCCCTAGCCTGGGCCAGAATCTCCCCTACCTACGTGTCCAGGAAGACCCCCCCCACACAGTGACCTTCCACCCCATTATGTACTTTGTCAGAATCTTGAGATCTTGTTGGTTTCACGCCGCGGGGAAGACGTCACCTTCCGAATAACACATCAGAAAAGGGTATGCTCATTTTAAACTTCAATTTCACTGATATGTGGTGGTCAAGAGAGAATACTTTTCCATAAATCTGGCTTCATTTAAAGAATCTTCAGCTTTGGCATTCATGACCTGATGTGGACAGATCCCGCGGGTCGAGCAGTTGAGTTTTGTATTAACTCATATCTGAAATCAACCTAGCAAGTGGAACGGTAAGTATTATATATTGATATGTATCATGGTGTATATCTTGGTTGTTTAATTATTTGTACTTAACACACTCAAGCTTTATCTGGTTAAATAAAACATTTACCTGTCATATGTTATTTAGTTTGAATTAAAAAAAAACTTTTTAGAGTGGTAAAATATGTGTAATTCTGTGTATTAACTATTCATCATTAGACTAGAGGAAGCACGGTAAATTCCCTCAAGACACCCTTTGTTTGATGTGTGACTGAATAGAGGAAGAATCTGTCGTTTCCGTTTGTGGCACGAGAAGCTGCAGGAGTCGTAGAGTCAAGGCCGAAAATTCAGCTATCGGCACAGAGAGGAGGGTCTTGCGGGAGGAACGGTGGAGAAATTATAGTGGGTCTGGGGTCGCGGCTATCGTCAGCGCGCAAGCGCGTGTCTGCGTACGAAAGGTTACATGGGATGAGATTCCATCTGAAAGCTGTTCGGCAGCGCCGAGAGCCGGGCGAGGTCTCTACGTCACCCTGCCACCACGTCTTCTTCGTTCGTTATCAAAGGCTTTTGATAACGCGCACAGACAGCTGTCGTCGCCGCACGCCGGCGAAACTCCCGCTAAACACGCGTGTTCCGAAACAAACCCCGGTGTCGCCAAACGGATGTCACCTGCACCTCATTTGTGCTCTGATTGATAATGTTTGTCGCACATTTGCGTATGCTAATTCAGCATATGCGCTTGGAGGTTGATAGGTTTTGATTGAGCATGTGGATGACATCCCAGGACGCCGCTCACTGTGCACGGAGCACAGGGGATGCTCCCTATCCGCTCATCCTTTTGTCTTGATACCTCAAAAGACTCCCCCGTCTGGCTCCTGACGTTCAGCCCCTGAAGTAATGCTGATTTCATTTTAATTAAAGCATTTGTTTGTATAATTTATAGATTATAATACATGATAATGTGCATTTACGCTAAATTTCCCTATTAGGCATCTAATTTGTCCTAAGAATGTCTGGAAATATTAGTTTTTATGCCATTTTCCAGAGTATCCTGCACTTTTCCCAAAAATGTTTTATGGAGATATGTGAGTCTCGTGCAATTATGGTCAGAATAAATTACACACTGTTATTCTCGTCTTCTGGCAAAAATGAAATAGGAAGAAAATAAATCATTTCCCGTACCTGGCATTCGCAATTAAATCGTAATATGCGCGTTTTTCAGATTTATGTTTTATAGTGCTGGTTGAAATTATGTAAATGAGGTTTATATTTCGGCAAGGGCAAAATATCTAAGTAACTGCCTAACTGTTCTTTCCACTGGACCATCTATTTAGAACAATCAGCTAATGGTAATTTTACACAGATTTATAGTCTGAGAAACTTTGGAGAGTGTTGTGTTACTTTGAATGGCAATAAATTGCTAGTTGTCTCTTTACCAGGAATATTAAACAGGTAATCAAAACTTAAAAATGCCAAATGTATGAGATGTTTGAGAAGACTGGGCACATAGATGGACAATATGAAATTCATGTGAGGACCACCAGAGTACTTCCCCAGCACTTTTGCCACAATGGTTCTGGAGAAAAACATTTTTCCTTGCTCTACAATGGTGTAGCATACATAAAGTAGTAGTGTATGCCATTATGTGGCAAGAAAATAATGCGAACACTCGATAAAACATTTCTATTGTATTTCTATTCTGTGTGGCCATATTTGTGCTGGCGATGGTGCGGAGGGTTAAAATAACAGTAGAATGTAAGATATAGTGTTATGTTAGAAACCCAGGTAGCCTTTTGCTGCTAATCATGTGACTGTGGGACTATTTATTGTACGTAGAAATATATTTGTAGGTACAATAAGGGATATTGACAAAAATGTGATCAGTCTACAACTGTGGCATGAGCCAGCAACTGCAGAAATTTAAATGCGTAACATTAAAAAGGTCTCGATACGTTTTCCCGGCTGTTTGTTGCCAGGTGTGTTCGTCACAATGCCAATTTCAGTCTGAAGCGTCACGCAGCCCCTCGGGTCGTTTTAAAAGGAGGCTTCACAGGGCCTAAGCTCCCAGGAGAGCGGTAAGAGGAGCAGTCAAGCAGAACAGGCAGGAGGAATATGCGGCCGGCCCCGCTGAATGCGATTACCAGGGTGAATGTAGCTACCCGTTCGCTAACTAAGGGAGTCGGCGGGCGGGCATGTTAACGCGGCTTGCCGGCAGCAGCCACTCCGCGACGCTCACTGTGCTTTATTTGTTGGCTCTCTATTTACGCATATTCATGCCGTA
The DNA here is from genome assembly GCA_026780845.1 of Petrocephalus sullivani. NCBI lineage: Eukaryota > Metazoa > Chordata > Actinopteri > Osteoglossiformes > Mormyridae > Petrocephalus > Petrocephalus sullivani. Next base: position 6,427,070 of record JAODKM010000032.1, on the reverse strand, counting down.
AGTCACACGGCTGGCCAGACATCAATATACGGGGGGCTCGATATCCATGAGCTATTCGTCCACTCGCCAGATTGCTCAGTTTGTATAAATGAAACAGGTATGCCAGTTTGGGTCCAGCTGATGTGGCGGCCTAGGTAAGCATCGCCACAGGCAACCCCTGTCCAAGGCAACGTGAAATTTGGTGACTGCCCGTGCCGCTTGTAGGGTTAAGCGGCCATGTTAATGATGCCAGCTGGGGGTTCGAAACGGCATCGCTACACCTGACACAGCTTTTGCCAGGCGAGGAAATGAGTCAGCATAACGCCAAAGTCAAACTTTCCCGTGTGTCTGGTGAGGTGACTCACAGACAAGTGACAAACTCCTCTACATAAACCAAAAAATAAAAATGGCCACTCTGTCCTCCTATTTTCTGTGAGCATCTGTGCTCCTTTCTCCACCTCTACACAAGTGCACCTTGCTCATTTTATAACCGCCTCGCATACTCATCATGACTGCTATCATAACCTTTAATGTGGTCACCTAAGTAGTGGGTCGAAATCAAACTCAGACCTGGGCTATTGCATCACTTCCTCATTGATGTCTGCCACGGAGGCAACGGCTCCGCTAGGCCACACCGTAAGGGCTGTTCAAGCCATTATTTTACACGGGTCCAAAGACAGACATCAAGGAAAGCCTAAATCCCAGAACCACGCATTCACCTCAATGGTAAAGTGTCAGTGCCCTGTGATCTCATCTTGCCGTTGATAATGGAACTTAAACGCCTGCACAAGAACTCTGGAAATACTAAGTTAAATTTGTGGGAGGTGCCGACACGTGACAGACCTGTAGCTAACGAGACACTGGGATCTGGATAGGGAACCAGCAGGACTGTATATTAGAGGCCTAAATTCCCAGCCAGCCTCACCGATTTTCACAGATGGGCATGTTGTCATCACTTGTGTTTGAAACGGCAACAACCACTTCGGTTATGGAGTGCCGGGGAATTTGGGAAACGTCTATCTGCTACTTGTGGCTGTGACTCAGTCACAGAAGACACTTCGAGGTCTGACTCGACACATTATCAACCCTCTGCAGTCCCAAACGCTGGCGCGGAGTCAAAGACCATCCACAGATGCTTGGCTCCAGTACCACGTTAACCAGCTCAGTAACTGCATGGTGAACCAGCTGCTGATTAATGTGGTTTGACCTTGCTCAGACCGGTCTATTTTACCACACCATCCTTGTAACTCTGCCTTTAAGATGTTTCTTTTAGCTATGTGATGCAAATACAAGTATTAGAGACCACTCAAGCTCTTTCTTTCTAATCAACATAAACTTTGATCTTTTAAGAGCATATTGCAATTACGAAAGACTGCCTTGTTGTTCCATTTCGCAGAGGCACCCCGAGTACGGAAGAGCCAGCTAACATGCCACAATTCCAGTAACTGGATATCTATTCTCACTTTATGCATATCAAGTGCCATCTCTGGCACACACTTTCAGGACAATAAAGCCTGGAAACAAATTCCGTTTTCCCTTTGTTGACTAATAAATGCAGCTGCTTTAGTGGGAGCACCACTGCCCCATCTTCAGGAGCTCTCAAAATGGTTTTAATTATTTCTTCTGCCTGTAATAAAAGCAGAAGAGGGAGACTACAGTCCTTAATTCATCTGCTCAGGCGAGACAGAGAAATCTGCCACTTTGCTAAGAAATGCGATTTCGTACTCGAGTGCGGCGTTACCCACCCCCCCCTCCCCCCCGATGGGATGCACGCCAAGTCCTCTCGTCCTCACGCACTGTGATTGTCCTTCTACATCCCGCTGACGGTAAATGTGCCGGAGGTGAAGGAGTCTTCGCAGCTGGAGAGGCTGTGTTTAATCACTGGTGTCTTGGGGAGCCCTGTTCTCCAGTGTGAGGAGATGCTAAATAAGGCAGTCATTTCCCATCACAGGGCAATCGCCTTAATGAGCCGCAGGCGCATATGGACTTAAACATGAGCCTCAGCGTCAATTTTTGATTAAGTACATATATATATATATATATATATATTTATTTATTATACTGAAAGGACTCCGTGCGGTAGAATCACATAAATAAATCAGAATTGCGGCTTTTGTCAAATATCACGTACAAGGACCAAAATTCTGCCTGAAATCTTGAACTTTCTCTGACACTGTTTTTATGACACATAAGCCAGAGGTAATTTGTTACAGATCCGCCCCGTCACAAGAGGGCAGAGGGATACACTTTTACTTCACACTACAGGAGAATAGCAACCACCCAGTTCCCTCCAAAACCAGGACACGCCCACTAAGTCATGAAACACCACGCTGCTCCCTGCTCAGCCCCGAATCTCTTATATCATTACAAGTCAAGGCATCATTGGCTTCAACGTGATTTTATGCTTCATGATCTTTCCTCGTTACCTGATCTTGGTCCTTTTTAACTTCACTGACTTCACTGTCTGTTGATATAAAACCTTTGTATGCTTCTACCTTTCAGTCAAGCTATTCTCGGTTGCAGTCCACCGGTTGGCGCTGGAGAGTCAATTCAATGTGACTGTGCACTACACCAAGCACGTAGGGTTCAGTTGGTGGCAGGTTGCCTTGTGTGTATTGCACTATAATATATAAAAGTCATTAAATGGCATCACTCTTTTTGGACATCCTTTTGTAAACTTTAGCTTACAGCTTTCTGGCCGCTACATCTCACTCCGTCCACAGTGAAGCTACAAACATTGGTCTCAGTCACATCCAGTTTCGGGTGATCAAGGACCTGCTGGATGTATTGATGTAGGATTTGAGTTGTGAGAATCTCTTGAGACTTGTGGAAAGTTCCTGGCCCAGGGCCTGCATGCATGTCCTCCCTCGTAGCATCGGTGAGGTCAGGCGTGCGGCATCGGGAGGGAAATGGGGACGTGTCGAACCCAGCCCGGTTCTTCACTAGTCATTCCAGCCATCGCTGCTTTGGCCATTCTGGAGGGAATGAAGGACACCATAAACACGAATTGAGGAGCAGGCATGAACATGCGACAGGATAGAGATGGGATGGTCAGGCTGTGACCAGGACAGCCACGTCCTTCATAAGAGCCGCACCTTCTGCTAAATATGCCACAATGGGTGGAAGCCTCACAGCCCATTAACAAGACTCGCCGGATTTAAAGGACCAGGCAGACGGTCGCTCCCCAGGCGGATCGTCGCGTTGGCCGTTCCCTCAACAGCAACAATGCATGTCTACTCATTTAGCGCGGCCCTCACTGTGAGCCTGCTTCTCTTTGTCAGGGTATGCTGAATGAAACTGGTCTTCTGGAGTGAAATTGGCCTGGAGCATATCCCAAGGAGAGCAGGGTGTTACGGGAATCACACATGCACTGTCATACATCAGGGGCATCTTCTGGGATCACCAATTCCTACGAAGAGCAGGAATTTGGGATTTGGAAGAATCTATGCAGACGCAGGAATGGTGATCATACACAGTGCCTGTGGACTCAATCCTGCCTCCTGGAGCTACACCCCTAGCCACTAGGTCACCTATAAGCACATGTTAATGGTAGTGATTTGCACTGAGAGTCATAACTAATCAGAGCAGTCTCTCAAATGGCATGTCACCAGTGTAAATCCTCAATATTACCTTGATGAGTAAGTGTTACCTACATAATAATCTGTTATAGTATATCACATTTATTTAGTAGACCAGTGTTTCCCAACCCAGTCCTCGGGCAACACCGGACAGTCCACGTTTTTGCTTCCACTCAGTGCCCAGCACAATTTTGCTGGGTATTCTGTGTTCCTGATTGGCTAGGAGCGGGGAGAGAGCAAAAACGTGGACTGTCCGGTGTTCCCCGAGGACTGAAACACTGTAGTAGACACTTTAATCCAAAGCAATGTACAACTGTAAAAACAAAGCCAGCAAATCACAGGAACAATTAGTGGCTAAGGGCCTTGCTCAAGGCCCCAACCGGAAAATCACACTACTGACTGCCAGATTTGAGCCTTCAAATCATGGGCAGAGTCCGAATCCACAGAGCCACACACCCCCGAAGTGCGCTCATACCTGTCTTGTAATCAGGGCCTAATTTAGGGGGGTGGGGGCTGCTGGGCTAAAGTGATTGTTGGGCATTGTTGTACAGCATAAAATACTGCTGTAACGATCAGAAAAACACAACTCAAGGTCCTGGGCCGCGGCTCGGGGTAGCTCATGCCGGCTTTAGGTACCGCTTCGTTTGCGACATATAGATTAGGGCACAAAGCACAATACGAGGCCTGGAAAAAGGCTCTTCAATGGTGAATTAATGCTATACATCAGCAGAACATCTCTTTCCATCCAAACTCCAGAATGGCAGGAATGAGCCAAAGCAGCAGAGTCTCCGGACGCTGGAGCCAGGCAGCTGCAGCAGGCGTCCTGGGAAACCGACGACACATGCGGGAGGTGCAGAAGACGCACCCTTAGACAGGAGGCAGGGAAGTGTTTTCTGGCGACTGGAACCTAAATAGAAGGCGATCGATTTAAAACGGCGACGAAACATGCCATTGGGCTAACACCAGCAGCCGGGCGGGGCGTCTTCCTCGACGTTCCCGAAATAGCACGTGAAAAAACTGCGGCGCTGAGCGGTCAGCGGTCAGCGCCGCGAGAGAAAGTACCGGCACTGTTTATTTTGATCTTCTGGAATGTTCCGTCTTGAAATTCTGAAATCCAGCTCTGCAGCGGATAATTACACGCCCGCCTCGCAGGCAATAAGTCCAAATTAACGTCCCCCCCGCCAAGTATTTGTGAAACATTTATTTCTTAACATTTGGCATGCGCCCAAACATACAAGTATACTACAATTTGTGAAATTATAATTATGACCTGCTGTTGTAGGTGATTCCCACACTGAAATATTTTCTCCAAAAATAATTGTATGAGAAAAGAATAAACATACTATGAATAGCTAAGGAAGATTTGGAAGCATGCCTGTGCTTACCAGGTAATTTTTGCATCACACACAAAATTATAATCTAAGTCGCATGGGTGGGGGG
>JAODKM010000032.1:6369631-6382171 GCA_026780845.1 Petrocephalus sullivani | reverse complement strand
AGGGGGGGCGGCGCTCGGGTAGGGGGGGGGGGGGGGGTGCGCCGGAGGGGGCGCGGGACCGTAAAAGTGCGCAAAAGACTAAACCACAACAGCTGAACCAATAGCTAGACTACCATGCAAATGGGCTTTCTGTATTCAAGGAAACTCATAGCAAGACAACATATGACAAGCAAACACTAACGTGTTCCTCACTGCTCACAGGGAACCAAATCTCTGAATAACTGAAGGCTAGCCCATACAACAAATGCATAATCAAAGACTGGTGTTATACATCATGCGCAATACGTCATACGCACAGCCACCTCCCAGTCTCACTCACACACACACACTTCCAGATGTGCCAATATGTCCGTACTTCTTCAGTGTGACCGAATATGCAAAAAGTGTAAGGCCCAAGTACACTGTTGGGGAACCAATGCAAAGACATTCAACAACAAATAAAAAAAATTAAAAAAAAAAAAAGTGCACGTGTACAGAGTGAATTTGCATCTGCTTTTATCCTGTATAATTACCCAAAGAGCTATCCGAAACTTATTTTGTTACCTGGCTGTAAGGCGTCCCGCCAGTGACTCCTTCCTGTTGCCCGGGGGCATGGAAGGAGGAGAGGTGTCCGCTTACCTCCAACATACATCAGCGGTGAATGCGTTTTTCTGCAATTGCCAGGAATAAGACTGGACGAGCTGACAATGGGGTCACCCCTTTATTTAACCAGCAGGCCAATCAACACCAACACAATGCAGCACCCCGCTCTCTGGTTACGCGCACCCCGTTTGAAGAAGGAATGTGAAAGCTGCTATAACTGAAGCCAGCAGATTATGGCTGGCACGATCTACTAGCCAGGAGTCTCTCCTGGCTTTCGCTGGTATAAACAAACAGTGAAAAGAGCAAAGGAATTATGAGTAAACTGATGGAATTCATGGCACAGGATGACCAGCCGTTTTCCCATAGTTGTGGATGAAGGCTTCAGAAATTATAAAAATTACCTCAGCCCAAAATACCGAGTATGCGTTTTTTTGGACGTCGAGCTACCGGAGTCATTTAACCTAGTTTCATGTACGACACGTAGCCTGCTACAAGCGGATGCCAAAGTGGCATTCAGTTTTACAACCAATTCCAATTCAGTTTATAAAGAGAATCTTGCTATTAACGCTTAAGTAGTGGCATTTCAGTTATAATGTTGCCAAGACAAAATGGGTACATAGATATACACACTTACTAGTAAACTTTTTATAAGGATATTAAACGAGTTGTATTTGAGGTTGTATTTATGTTTAATTATTTAGTTTTATTTTTAAATTTGTCAAGTTTAACAGTATCGTTACGAAAATAGTTTTGCATTAAAGAAAATTTGTCGTGTTTGCATGTTCTGTCCTCAAAGAAATCGGTATCGGAAAAATTGCCGGCGGCTGACTGCACTCACCAAAAAAAAAAAAAAGGCAATCGGAAACAAAGAAAATTGCAATCGGTGCATCACTAATTGCAACATCTAATACGTAAATGGACAACACTTGTCGTCATGGACAATAAATCCTTTCAGGCTTCTTTCTTGGCTACATGCTTAAACAGGCCTGAAAGTCACAGAAGCCCAAATTCTGAAGAAAAGCAGATTCCAAGTGACATGACATTCATCGCTCAGCACGCCAAGTCTGACGGTATGTAGATGCATGAAGGCAAATATCACAACTACTTTCCCAAATGTCAAACTTGCCCTCCTATCATTCTACTAATTAACCCTTATTCACACAAAACCAGGAGGTCTACTTCAAACTGCTTACCTTTTAATTCTAACAGAACTGAAAAAGTCCTAACCGTATATGGGACGTAAATTGGTCTCCCCAAGCATCTGGGTTAACGGCTTTCCAGGCAGCAGTAACAGCTGTCAAAATACCAGGTCTTGTAACACTCACCACAAGCAGAACAGCAAGATCTTAGATATACGCAAAATACAAAAAACATTCATGCTACTTTATGATACATTTACCAAGCACCCACACGTATGTAGATGAACAGAACCTTATTAAAGTAAAAACGCATTTACTGGATAGTTATACACACAGAAATTCAGATTACCCATCTAAACCAGACTATACAGTGCATTAAAGATTAACAGATTGGTTGATAGGAGGGGGGGGGGGGGGGGGGAGAAAAAAAAAATAAATAAAAAAAATACGGGCGCTGAAACTCCCCTTTAAGGCGTATGAAAAAACACATTACAGTTTGATAGGTGTGCATTACTCGAGAAATTTACATGTGTTAAGCGGGGCAAATGCGGGTGTGTTCCTACTGACTTGGCGTAAGAGGATTTAAAGACGGCGAGGCGGGCGCGGAGAGACGTTTCTGGAATGTCAGCTTCGTGAAAAAGCACGGGGCCGCTTTACGGGGATTGGAGCCAGAGAAACAAAACGAATATGCGGCAAGCAACAAATGCAGGCCTTATGTGCGTAAGGACGGTGAGTTCTCTCTGAAAGAGGGGCAGGGCTGAGCCCTAAACACTACAGTGAGGAGTTCAACAAAACAAAGAAATGAGTGTTAGCACTGTGCTAGTGTTAGCACTGGTGAATCTTAAGGATATCAGTTAAAATGAAACCACAAATATAACTCTGTCTTTATTATATGATATGAACTACTTAAAATGATCATTGTTATCATCATCAATAATAATAATAATACTAATGATTTTGTCGCCAATATAAATAGAATATAAACACTGTAATGTAACGTAAATGCGATGTATTATGTTTAGCGTGTGTTTTCATGGTGCCTCATTCTGTAAACCTTTGCTGTTATCTGAATATTAAGAATGTAAGCAGATGTCACACGCCTGCCGTCACACGCCTGCCGTCACACGCCGGTGCCCTCACAGCCACAGGGATGGCCGCCATGGAGGTACAGCAGTGCCGTCCTCACACTGCCTCAGCAAAGGGAAGCCCTTCAAACCGCTTCCAGGTGCCGAGAGGAGAGAGCATCCCGTGCGGGGTCCCGCTCAGGCGCGCCCCCGGGGCGGACCAAAGCCGCCGCCCGCCGTCGTCCTGTCCGCCACCCTCGCCATGCTCCCTCCCGCCCCCATCTCGCCTCTGAAGTCCATCTCTGCCATTTCCCGTCTGCCTTGGAAATGAAATTGAAAAAAAATTGTTATAATGGCGAAGGGGGGTGGGGGGGGGGGGCACTGTGAAAGTCCATACATGAGAGGGAAGGATGTGATGAAAGGAACATTAATGGAACATTAATGGAACGTTAATGCAACAAAAAAAACTCCCCTTCCAACAACTGGTCTCATACAGGCCTGTTTATTCAAGGCAGAGTCCCAAGTCGCCCTTTGTTTCCTAATTCATGGCAAAATGACTTATGGCGTGCTAATGAACCGTGATGTCATCATAGGAGCGGCCCATGTGACCTGCCTCATCCTCACCAGCTCCAGTCACATGCTCCGAGTTACGGTACAGGTGCGCTGGCTGTATCGCTGCATACCCAGACATATTTCATCATCTCCCTGCACTCGGCTATGAATATCTCTTTGCCAGCTTAGTTGGGGCCTATTTTTAATATATATGCTTACAAGTATTTGAATAAAAGAGCCTTTTCAGGCTGACTTAGGTGGCTGTTGAGAAAAATCTGGAGTCTATTGTGACGGAAAAACGGCAACAAGAATACAGCATAATTTAAGTGTTCTTATGTTTTAATTTTCTATAACATCACTTACAGAGGGATGATCAGTCAACTGCAATACAAAGAGCGCTCACACAGTGACAGTGCTAGCTATGCGCTATACGGAAGGTCTATAGTGGACACCAAAGGGGGGCTTATATAATAACCGGGCAAAGGAAAATAGCGAACGGGCAAAAGAGTCTCAAATGGTAAAACTGCTAAAAAGATAACTGATCAGCACCAGTCCGCCCCCTACTTCCCACACACATCAGTGTATCTCCTTTCCTTTGATTATATATATCTTATATAATACACATTTAGGTCAAGCCTTAAACTTAAGAAGGATGTTAAAAGGTGTTCTTCAAAGATAATGGAATCAGAGTTCCTAATCCGAGACAGATTCCATCTGGCTCACATTTGGAAGATACAAATTCAGTTTGAAAAATTCGTACGTTTTGAAAGCATTATCCCCGGGTTTTTGACCAGACAAAAGCAAGAAGCTTTATCGCTTTGGGTCCATTGCATGATTATATAGCAATTACAGCAAGTAAGATACTGCTTTGGCGTTCCTGTGTGAGTCTGGACGAAGCATTTATTTAATCGGAAAGCAGGAGCCACTGGAAGGTAGAAGTAGGTCAAAAAATTCCCAGTAAACAAAGTTCAATGAGGTTAAGCAATAACTGACATTTTACCATAGCAATATAATCATCTATCAGCATTCATTTGGATTTCCAAGGGTTTCCGATTCCTGAGAGATTAACCTTCCTGGCCACATAAACACGCTTATTTAACAGTAAGACAGGGGTCTGATAACTAGCTGGTTTATTTTCTATACTTTGTGCTTTCAAACAGGTCTGTTAAAATCCGACATGAATAGAACATGCTTTTTATGGAAACGGATTTAAACTAATACAAAAAAAAAGTAAAATGAAAAAAAAAAACACTGCAGTGCAGATATAAAGTTTCTCTTTCAATCACGCTCAAACTTTTTTAGTTTAAATCATCTTTTGCAAAAAATGAATGCGACTCTCTACCTGCAAAGTTATTCTTGACTTATTCCGAGACGGTTTCCGTTAAAACTGTTAAGAACGATTTCCTGTGGAAGTGCAATGTGGGCCTCAATTTAACCGGTGTTTTCACTGGGGGAAACTGGAGCCGAAAACAAAAGCGGAATGAAATGTAGGAGATATCATGTTGCCAACAATTCTCTAAGTGATACATCACTCGGAAGAGAGTGCGAAAAAAAAAAATGTCATTACAAAACCTTCCCAGCTGTTAAATCTCATAGCAACAACAAAAAATAGAGGGGAAAGCCATTATAGCACTTGTGAAATGCCGTGTTCATAATGCCTGAAATAAGGGCATCTGTAAGCACAGTATGATATAACATGCATAACATGAGGCCCAATCCACCAAACATCGCTGTAAATGATATGTAAGTGGACTAGTATGGTTTTGAAATAATCTGATGTTGCTAGCTACGCTTTACGACGGCTCTACAGGGCTTACTTCACATGTCTGATCTGTAAAAAACAGCTACTGCTATTCTTATGGTGTATCTTAGGCTGTCTTTGGTAAGAGAAACGCAAATCACAAACTACATGGCCGTCATTTTCAGCCATTCGTTTTCATAACTACGAACCGAACGACAAAGAACGTTCCTGTGATGGTGTTATGATTGAGGATGTTGTAGTGTCAGCTCACGCACAGAAAACCTTCACTTGGACACAGTGGCACAGCAAACGTCACTTCATTATCACTCTATGTTTTGATTGTAGGAAGAAACGGGAATGCTAAGTCGGAAAACCAAGAACACGGGAAAACATTATGGGAGAATTGGGAAAACATGCACAAAGTACACAAGCGGAGCCGCTGTCCCACCTGCAACAATCTCTATGGAAATAATATACAGAAATAATATATTTTTTTAAATTGCATCCATCTATTGAGGAAGGTGGCATGTATGGCTTTGATGGACTGATCCCAGGTGTAGCTCGCATTACAAGCTGGGAAAGCCCATAATTCACCATGTCCCTAAATGGATAAAACATTCATATTATAGGATGGATGGATGGCACCTTGTATTTGCTATGACTGCAGATAGTCAGCAGGAGCAATGCCCAGCAGATTTGCTCTGCTTTTTCCAAAAACATTAAATATCAATTTTATGTCTCTGCCACTGTTAATTATTAAACAATGACCTGGAATAATTACCTGTTACCTTGGAAAGTTTTGGATTACTGTGATGAAAGGATTTGCGGCAGAACCTAAATTCAGCAAATGGAATATGAGCGTGAATCGATGGCTGATGATTTTATCATATTAATGTTTTCTGTTGTCAAATGAACAGTACACTCTGTAGACAGACACAGGTCCAACAGTGGGCTGGTGTGAGCATGAAACAAAGTGAAAATTGATACTGGCCAGGTCAGGTCCAGCTGCAGATTGCACTGATCCTCGTTCAGCCTGAAGGTCCTAATTTCTTTGGTAGACTTATAGGTGAGTTAGCTGCATTACCTGGACTTTGAGATGCTAATTAATATACATTATCTAAAATCTCCAGGACTCTGGTCTTCAAGGACCATATATAGGCATCCTTAATTCACGTTCTGTATCAATGCATATAGAGACGCTGTGCCTTAGTGTCATAGGCTGGCCGAGCTGTCATTCAACCTTTAAACTAAAACAGACCAATCACATTCAAACACACCCACATTCCCACATTTGACAATACACCTGACATGGCAGTCATCTTGACGACAGGGATTGCCACTCACTGATCGTTTAGGGCATGTGTAATACCAACAGTTAGGGCAAAGGAAAGATAAATGAATACATTGATGCACTTAGGTCTAGGATACCCATAATATTGTCTTACAATGCATATAATTAAATTGCAAACATCAGCTACAAATATTATACATAAACATGGAAATCCCACAGGACAATATCTTCCCAGCCAACGTTTCACACAATTGCAAAGTCTCTTACATCACACTTCATGAAATAATCAGGAAATAGTCATTTAATCAGTAGTCAGTAAAAACATTCCATTCATTTTTATTGTTGTGCTCAAAGGATTCTATTCCACTTCACAAAGAGTCAAGAATGAGATATTCAAATTACCATCTGTGGTCATTAACGGGTGCTGCGCTCTATAGATGGAAATGTAGGAAATCCCAGTACTCAGAACTCCATTTGCAGGATGGAAGTCACAAAATAAATGGGGAACTTTTGCAAAGCAGACCGGCAGACACATGACACTCACGTGATCAGGACATAAGGGCTAATTCTGTCGATTTTACCCACAGTGCCAAAGTGTAAATTATGTGATACTCTGCCTCTCTGCAACATTCAAAGAAAATTTCAGGGGTATTACAGCATCCTTGACCTAAATGGGAGGGTAAGTCGATATTTCTTAATGGTCTTTGGCACAGGAAACCAAAAAACCATTAATTTTAAACTTTTCATCTGCTTTCTGAGCATCGTTGCAAATGGTGATGTCATTCTTGGGGAGGAATTTGGAGGGAAACTTAATTTCCCATGAATTTCCACTACAAAGGTGTCTTATGAATGGCAGCTTTGCATGTCCGCTCCTGTTTTCCCCTCTGATGGCCCGTAGAATGCACCTGAGCATTGTTATAAGGTGAGGGCACACACGACCTGGACCAATGACTCATAGGAGAGCGTAATGAGGTAATACAACATCGATGAGTGCTCTTAAACTCCAGGCCATGAGGAGCGACATGTTCATTAAAGCGCTCTTTCTGAAACACACCTGGTGGCCTAGATGTGCTGGCAACCATGACTGAATATGGGAAGTCTACAAGAGAGATTCAAAATTAATAAAATATATTAAGAATACGTAGCGTATAGCTCAAAAATGTATATGTTTATCAAGTGAATCGTTTTCCAGGTTTCCAGGCGAATTATACATTTACCACATAATATTTAATTTAAATAGCATAGACAGAAGGACTGAAAATGAGTCAAAGTAATGCGATAGTGACACATGAGCAAAGAAACGCTTATTGCTTATGTTTCTACCACATATGGCAGCAGAAGATCCTGAGAACGCATGAAATATGTGCAGATTTCTTTTGTGGCCCATAGCTTTGGCTTGTCAAAGGTGAAAAACTGTTTACAATATCACCTAAAATCCCACCAACCTTGACCAGGAAAAGAGATGGATAGATGAACGGACAGTTGGATATTACCTAAAGTCGTTAACTTTAGGTATACCTTACCACTTAGACATTTGATTGGGCTAATTACTTCAGTAATTGATCGCGCTTAGCTTTCTGCCTCACTGTAAGGCCTGGCGGTTGTTTAAAAAGCCACAACAATATAAATCCCAGCTAAACAGAAAGGTCAAAAGCGAAAGACTGAGCTGGTCCAGGGCTCTCGCGAAAGACAGCCATACTAAATAACGCTCGGCAATCAGCACGGTGCCGGCACAGTCCAAGCAAAGAGGAGATCCTGGAAGGCGCTGACCCGGCCTGCTGCAGACCCGGTAGCTTATAAACACTGCCTGAGTCTTTCCCAAAGCTCCTCGGTATAGATCTGTCACACGGATCAATACTAGACAACTGCACAGAAACCTGTAAGTACTACTCTGTTTCTTGAGTGAATATTATACTGAAGTGTCGAGACTTTAAATGGTCATGTCACGCTGCTGGTCAAATAATAGGGAGAATTCATAAAGTAAATTACTCTTAATTGATAGAAACTCCTGCACACTTTTAAAGCATGACCTCATGTTGTTTAGCAGGTAAGAACAAACACTGTTCTGGGGCCAGCAATTTGGATGCATCTCCCTCCTTCATATAGCCATGTTTTATGGTAGTATATTTAAAGCTAATATGAATGATTATCCTGTGTACGATGGATCATAGGTGACATATTGATGGGACTATGTTTATCATGGCCGGTGTCTTGTCTACCTGGTGGGTAATTGCTTTCGTGTGAGCCACATCTTCCGTAAATGGCAGGCCGTGATGCCGGAGATGCAAGTGGAATGGCGACTGAAAATATGTGCATCAAAAAAGATGAAGATTGCATGTAGGGCAAAGGCGTGATGCTTTGTAATTATCAGCGGCCAGAGAGACTGGGATATAAATTTGGGAATCCACAGTAATGAAAGGAGTTTCAGATCATTGGGAGGAACTGCTGGAGAGAAACACAGTTCGAGCGCACGGCGTTGTACGCAAACGGCACAAAATGTGTAAAACTTTGATGCCCAGCAAACAGACAAGCATTTCATTGAATGGCAGTAGCATGCATTGGCTGTAATTAAATGTTATAAAAGGGTAACAGTGCAGCAAATTCTTAATTTCTGCTTACTTTCAAAGGCTAGTCACAGGCAATCCAAAGTCTCTAAGGTTATCCATTTGTAACATGTTATTTTTGTAAAATTAGTAAAATCCATTAATTTCCAATAACAGACCCCAGTTCTTGATTAGGCATTGCTCATTATACTCATTAGAATCTTGTTGCCAGCATTTTTGATCTGTGGTTGCTTCAATAGAGGACTCTTTCTCTGATGTTGACCTCAATTCTGTTTTGGTAGGACATTCCTCAGTTTATGCCATACATATCTCTCGCGCTCTCGTTCCATTACGTCATCATTTATAATACCGATCTCTCATTGGCTATTCACAGAATATGTAAATATTCTCATATCAGAATGCGGGAAACAATGTTACTGCTACAGGCAACCAACTTCTGCTAACTTCTATTATATCTACTAAGAATGACAATGAAGCACATATACTACAATATTAATACTTAACTAACACCAAGTTTATTTCTCCAGTGTTTGACCGTTTCAAAAATATAGCTGTCTTAATTTTATAAAGCAGACTTCCTGCCCAAAATTTACAAAACAAAGGAAGATTTATGACTATTGTAAGAATATTTTTAAAAACACAAGCTTAATTACCTAACAGAAAACCATATTCTGGGGTAATTGAGGAAAACTCCGGGAAAAAAGTGATATTTTAATGTATATGATCAAGACATAATTGGTGTTAATATTATTCTAATATATTTTCACACTTCTAAGTGTTCTTGTATTGTGACAGGGCTAAATTTAAATCGATGCAAACACAAAGACTTTTTAACACAAAGAGTTAAAAAAAGACGGGGGGGGGGGGGGGGAAGGATCACATTTTTTGGTCAGCAGTGCATGATCACCAAAAACATAAGATGCCCCTGAACTTCAAACAGAAACGTAAAAAACACAAAGGCCAAATTTAGTTAAATTGAGACCAGATTTAGAAAAGATTTGCCAGCAAAATCTCTACGTTTATTCTAGCGGCACAGTGGCTCCCGACATGATTTCGGTCATTACGCCACGGTGTCTTTATGTGGCTATTTTCTGCCAGTTCGTTAGGGTTAAGAGAGACCAGTTAACACGTTAAAACCTCGGAAAGGTCGCACAACAGAGCATGCTAATCCGCAATAACTGCACGATTTAAAAACGCTATAACTTTGCTGACCTGCAAATATAAACTTAATATTTTTATTTAAATATATGTAGGAAATTTTAGATATGCAAAGAAGAGGATAACACTTGACTGACAGTAAGAAATGCGGAACATTTTTGGGTAAATTTTCCGTTTTAATCGCGTCTTCTTGACTCGGTTTGCTTGCCAGTTTGAGGAAAACCTCACCGATTTTATATTTGCGTTACTCATTTCAAATTTGAATTTTTGTTTTCGTGTTGCACACTTCAGGGACAATATAAAAAAATAAATCATGGTAAAGAAGTGTGAGATTTCTATGTCACTGCTGAATCCCCAAGGCAAATAATATTCTATAAAGTCGTGATATCCCTGGCCAACTCCCTCTGTGAATTCATGACAGCGCCGCGCTCCTACATGCAAGGATAATATTATGAATTCGTCTTTACCAAGTTCCGAATAATTTGATTGTTACAATAATTATATAAATGTTGGAGTAATTCATCGGAAATAATTTAGGCAGCAAACAAGTATTGCCTACCTAACTGTAAATATAAGTATTTGTATTAAAATGAGCACAGCAATTTTAGATCTCCATCCTACTATAAATATTATATTTAGATTATATATATATATATATATATATATATTTCTGTATTTAACTTAATGTATACTATAGATGTTATACAGAGCTCCGAAAATACTAGGTCATTACCATCATCATTACGCTTTTAACATGAATTCCTATTGTCAGTAATAATTTCATTATGTATAGACGGACTCATTACAGCAATATGAAAACAGAAGAAATATGAGTTATGACTGGTTGCGCGTCTTTCGAAAAGACCCCTGTCACGCAGCCAGTAGGTCCGTCCTAAGCCGGCAGGGACGGAGGGACGGAGACGCCAGCCCGGTTTGTCCGACAGGGGGCAGCAGATGAGAGGGAGAAGATGGGAGCCGGGAGAGAGCCAGGCAGCCGGCGAGGGCGTCTGACTGTGGTGACAGCGCGGGGAACGCACATTTGGGTTTTGACAAGAACAAGGCATTGTTATACCGAGATTAAACATCCAAACATGCAAATCCTTTTTATTAACTACCAATAAAAGTGTCAAACGTAGCTATTTCTGCGGCAAATCCTACCGCACCAGCTCAGCGTCTAGATTTGTTTTATTTTTTTCTCCCACTGTAATTTTAATATGCTGGCTTATTTTGTATATTCACAGTAATCAAAGGGACTTAATTTTATTTTATCTATTGCATCTTAGCACCGGACCCAAGAGTCCTCGGCATAGTCACCAATGCATTCCTCAAAAAATGATACAAAAAAACAAAGTGATTGTTAATCATTATTTGCTTTTCCTATACCTCAAATAAATAAGCGAATAAACGGCTTGCTTTTAAAATGCCATGCATAGACAAACGTCGCTAGTTAACAGCGCTGTTAATAAAACACCACCTGTGAGCAGGTTTTAGCTGGAAATCAAAAATGCCCCTTTGATTCCTTATGAATAGAAACGTGATATAAGAAAGGTTAATAAGGCGCGCGCGGCAGAAGCGCGGCCGCCCTATTCGTATGAGATAGGGAATGTTTTCCTTCTGTAGAGGGAAAAAAAGTATCCAGATGTGCAAACATTCAACTGAATGCCACTTTTATTTGAGTTTTGGCCGTCGTTCAGATAGACCAGTAGACAAGTTAGCCGCCAGACTTTTTCCACCACATTTACATAATTTCATGCATATTTTATACCCCAGTATTACATCTTTTAGTAGTGGTCATATTTAATTTGAATATTTTGTAAAACGTAGCATTTGTTTTAATAAATTATTCTGTTGCTACACGACCACTGAGAGGGTTTCAACTGCATATTAAGCAAACGGCGTATATAGGAATTAGTCTTTACATCCTGGGTACGCTCCGCGTGTTCATGAAAAATTCAGTTTTACATGTATGTATTGGCATTATTATAATTACTATTTAATGAAGAAGTGTTATGGAGGGGAACAGTCCGAGGGAGCACTTTCGGTACACATACTGTTTTCCTCTCTCTCTCCTATACACCCCCGGCCTCGTGCCGCTACACACACGCATGCGCACACGCGCAAACATGCACCGGCACACATACCCCTAAATCTTGACTTCTGCATGCATTCTCTATTCGGTTCAAATCCCAATCTCAAAAGCAGAGCTGGATATAAGACTGGAGACCTGGAACCATAAAAAAGACTCCTCCAATATTAAAAGAAAGATGGGATAATCCCGATGGAAAATAAAAACTCAGCACTAAGCCAATTAAAAAGAATTGCGGGACACCGGAGCATTTCACCGGCAGTGGATGGATCGTCAAACCGAGCGTGGAAGAGATGGGGGTGGGGGGGTGGGGGGTGACAGCAGCCCGGGGCGAGCAACCTTCAGCTGGCCCGTTCCTCTGGC
>JAODKM010000032.1:6349169-6362300 GCA_026780845.1 Petrocephalus sullivani | reverse complement strand
GTGAGTATCGCCGGTTCGCGGAGCCGGCCCGGCTTAAGTGAGTACCGCCGGTTCGCGGCGCCGGCCCGGCGTAAGTGGGGAGCGCCGGGTCGCGGGGCCGGGGCGGCGTGGGGGGGGGCGGGGGGGGCGGGGGGGTGTCCAGGGGGCTGAGCCTGTTGGCGTCACATTAATCTGCTACCCAAGCTAAAATGAGTTTAGCACACATCAAAAGCAGGCTTAACCTCAGAAAACCTCAGAATGCTCTCAAGGACAACAAATGATCATTTTCGTGATTGTTCCCTAAGGAAGATTTCCTGGCTTCAGTGCTAACCCTAAAAAGCAGCCACATTTAATGATGACACATCGTGCGCATTACGTATGTCTATGAATTATTATTTTTTTTTTATACAGCAACGGTGTAAATGACAGATCCCGCTAACGAGCCTGGCCTCTTCTCATTAAAATGTATAATCCGTTAGAGAAAAAAAATTCTGTTGCTTAATGTTGTCCTGCATCCAGGGAATAACAGAGAATATGGTGTCAAAGCTTCCGGAATTACTAACAGTCTACCATTAGCACGGAAAAATGCCGCCCTTTGCAAAGGGAAGAGGCATTTTAGAGAAGAAACCTTAAGGTTGTGCTAGTTACAGCATTTATTAAGATTTCATATGTGTGCGTATGTACTGTAAGCACACTGCAGATACGTGAAATACATTCAAAGACGTCTCAAGCACGACTCTACTCTGCCAGAAGGTCCATTGGAAATGTGGCCTGAGTAATAAGATAACTTTTGGTGGTTGAAGCAGGATTACATCATGTTTGTTTTTTGGCATTTGCTGCCCGGCTCCTAGGTCATTAACTCTGTTGGTTTGTTGATTTATTTATTAATCCACAGGCTCGCAGCTACACAGCCAAGTGAAAATCGCATCGCTAAAGTGGGATTTATCATCATCGACCTTGTAGTTTGATACAGCCACAGGAGTTAATAAAGTTATTAATAATGCCACTTATATGTGCCTTTAAAATGCACCTGAAGACAAACAGGATGTTTTAACACAACACCGTAGAACTGAATTTGATTTTTGACAAAATAGTTTATAGCTAGAATAAAAACAAATTTAACAATATTTGCAATAGTTAGCAGCTATACTATAAATCTGGACAAACCTATCTTTTAAAATCTTAGATATTTTGCTGTATATTGCTGATTCTATTCATAAATGTGTCATCAACATACAGATGTCACCCACAAAACTCTCACAAGGAAAAACCAGCCGTCCTTTTGGAAAAACGCCTACAGCAATCACAGATCCAGAATAATAAAACGGGCAATAATTTCTATCAAGGGTATTAATTAGAATCAGGGGGAAAAACCACATGGTGAATCATCACTTTTGGCGCAGGAATGAAAATGGCAAAGTGACAAAGTATGAACCCGAGAGAAATGAGGGTTTATCAGCATGCATGACAAGGGGAGAAGGTGATTCATTTTCCCTGCTATTTACGGACAGGCGGGATCTGCGGACAGCTTCGGGAGCAGATTCCCTGGCTACGCCGTGCCCTCAGGGCCTGTACAGATGCCATGGGGAAACAGGTGTCCCCTGCCTTCAACAAGGCAGGAAAAATGTTGCCGGTGTGACCATGGGAGAGGTACGGTGACAGATTACTGATCCACGCGAGTAACGCACATCCAGAAGCCTACGGTATACAGGCACCAAAATCAAATATTTATAACATCGAACAAGAACACCGGTAAAATAATATATACATCAATGAGTCAGTGATTGTCACTTATAGTGACAGTTTTTTCCTGCTATAGAAATGATGCCCTTAACCAAATTTGGTTATTTAAATGCGATATCAACAAGTCATTTAGCACCACTGGCATTTTACGCCACGTTTTTCAGTCATGCTGATTTCAATAATTATTTTTTGATCGATTCTTCACCATGGCCACACCCCGCGCAGCATCCATCTCTGTGGTGAGCTGGCTCATCTTCTCTGACCAGAACTCCGAGCTCTCCAGGAGCTGTACAGAGAGTTCCCCCACCCGTCGGATCCAGTAGGACTTATCCGGCACCTGCCCGGGATCCGCTTTCGTTAAGTTGCCTGTCGGTTCCCATTCAACGGTCCTGAAGGGCCCTCGCTGGGGAGTTGGGGGCTGATGCAAGGTGGTGGCCGGGCTCCATGCAGGGGGGGTTGCGAGCTGGCAGAGAGGAGACCTTTGTGGTGGAGCCCTGAGGGAGAGGTGACCGGCATTCTTTAACCTCCGTTCAAGTTGTTTACGTTGGGCCCGCTCTTCCCCCAGCTGCCTCCTGTGATCCGTGTTCTCCAGATTCAGGGCGCTAAACTAGGGGAAAGAAAACACAACCGGCCAGTGACCGGCGCATGTTAACGCTCTTTAACGGACTGCCGCATAGCTACTTAATTGAGTTATTTACGGGCGTACTCTACAAGGAAAGCCAGACGACCCTAATGATAAGGTTTCGCCTTTTCCGTTATGTTCTTCGTAAAATCAGTGCAGGTTTCACAAAAGAAAACGAATCCCTCATACTGTGATGAAACTCTAAGGGGGTAGACAGGACACCATTTCAAACAAGTTTGAATATTATAAAAGTTTTCTTTTCCAGAAGAAATGTTTTCATTGGTCACCTTGAAGCTTAGAATTGCTGAGCGCTATGATCTAACGTAGAAAACTTCTGGGCGTCCTCCTTGACTCGTGACTTTGGGGTCATGGTAATATTGTGTTCGTTACAGAGAAGGATGGCAAATATGAAATTTTTTGATACATGTAAAAACACAAAAGCACTCTTCGAACCACGCAGGAGCAGACATGGATGAAAGAATAGCAAATCAAAGTCAAATAATGGCTATACAAAAAAGTCAAACATGAAATAGAAGGAACAAATTTAAATTTACCGATATAACCAAAAGAGCAGATTTTCAATTTTTGTAAAATATAACACAATTCACTGCAATTTTTTTTGCAATTCAATTTAGGATGCCCTGCTACTAGATTATGGCCGTAAAATTAGACTTTTACCTGATCTAAATGCAGGGATCCTGTAGGATCTGATCCTCTCTGGAATATAAAATATAACATATATAACAATGTTTCAGAAACATTGGCTATGGTATTGTACCTCACAAATGTAAAGGCTTTTCTGAACTGATGTCCTCTGTGTTTAATGCAAGTGCACGGGAAAAAAATACAGCAGTACAATTTTCACATGAAAGGAACCTACCTAAAGCATTAGTGGCATGGGTTTAAATACCATTTTCCAAACCATGAAACAAAACAAACTGTTTCCTAATGTGTTTTAAGCCTGCAAGTGGGCTCATTCGAGCCGGAAAAAAATGGACAGAATTACACTAGGCCAAAAAAAAAAAATTACCAGGGAAAGAGGGAAAACATAATTATATTTTATTTTTGCACTGTAATTACACTTTAAGTACAGCTACATTGTGGGTTCTATACTGACAGGAAAAATAACATGAATTAGAACAGCGGAGATTCAACTAAATAAGGTCACAGAGCTGTTTTTTACATGTTTGTAACTAAAGGAAAGTCCTAGCTATTTATTTACGACAGCTGGCCTGGCGCTGCACCTCTGCCACTATCACTCGCTGGGGGCTATAGTGACCCAGGGGGGCTTGCACCGCAAAGGGCTGGAACCAGACAAAGACTGGCCACTATAAGTTTGTAAGTATTTTGTTTATCGCCTGTACTCCACCCGAGACAAACCATCATCCCGACATGTCAGCCGAAACAATTATCTGCCGGATGACTCGTGCTCATCAGCTCGTGGGAAGCTGGGGTCCAAAGATGGCAGACGTGTGGGTGGGAGGAGCCCTGCCTCCGGCCGGCGCTGACACGCGCAGCGGGGCCGCGGGGGTGTCGAGGCACGTTCCAGCGGCACAGGGTTTCAGGACGGGCCCCCGTCGCGCGGCCGCGTCCCCCGACAGCCGCTGGGCGCTGTATCACCTGATGACAGGCCATGACTTTACAGGACGCGCAGTGGCAATTTACGCCAGGACCAGTGAGACTGGCGCGAATGGCGGCCTGCCGTCAGCTCCAGTGAGGCTTCCCGCTTTTATTTATAAACATAAAATGGCAAAGAATGAAAATGTGGTAAAAGGAAAAAAAAATATAAGAATGAAAACTTGTCCCGCTGCACCCAAGGTCTGATTAACTGCATCTTCGGCTTTGCGAATTGCTCAAACCCGGGGGCACCTAAATTTGTTCACATGTGAAAAATCTGAGATTATATCAAAATATATTTTAAACATAAATCCCTTTCAAGGAATAAAAAATATAGACAAAAAAAGGTAACTGAACAGCCCAAACAAACTGGTTTTTTTTGTAATTTATGTTGATTCAACTGAGAATTACAAAACACTTTTATATACAGAAGTCAGAAAACCTTTTTATCCAAAATTTATCACTGTAATTATGTTCATTTGCACATCTCTTGATTTAAATGGAACTTTCACAATTATTTAACTGTTTAGACCCCCCTAAAAAGGGAAACGCCCCAACCCAATTCTATCTCAGTCAGAAACCATGTCCTGTCTCATCTCAGCAAACTGGCACAATACAACTAGACAAATGAGTATAACCAAATAAAACTGAGTCTCTCTTGATGTATCGTACAATTATACTATGAAATAAAAGCGTTTTTTCCCCTTCGCTTTTACTATAACTGAAAGTGTATTCACTCCATCTCATTTCATTCATACATGAACATCAATTACCCCGTTATGAATCACAGGCATAGAAATTAGAAATCAAATCCTATTCAGCTCCATTCTCGACAGGCAAATCTATGCAGATTAGACAGGGGCAATTTAGCTTTGCCTTCCATGCTCATTTTCTTACCATTACTTGGAAATGAAGTAAGACATTCCATTATTATTTGGACTGAAACATCAGCACCAGAGTTGCTGAAATTACCTTGAAATTTTTTTTTTTTTGCTTGGGCTAGTGGAGTCATTATTTCAAACATCTTAGTCTGAATCAATATCAGTAATGATTCATTCGTTTGATTAAGAAGTGAGTCCATCTGTAGGTGTCAGGTAATTACCAGGATGATCTATAATGAGAATATTTCACAATCCTCTAACTTCACTAGCTTGTTCCCTCAACAGCATAATGACTTCCTGCTCGGCCGTTTTATAACACGTTTATGCTTCTGAGGTTTTGCTTAAAGATCAGTAGCTACAGCTTGGCTGCTCCTGCCGTTTTTCTGAGAATAAAGATTTCTGTGGAGACGTGGGTGAAAATAGGTGTGAATTCGGGAGATTGGGATACGTTCCACTTAATGAAAGAGGGTTCCGAGCAGACGACAAAAAGCGAGCCGCGGCATTGTCACTGACGCCGATTCTCCACGCGTTGCAGTTTTTCAATGGCATTTAGTCAACACACTCTGCATTTTAAAGAGCGTTGAAGAGATGTTTTTTTCCACACCCAGGAAAGCAGTGGTCTCTTTCATAAATAACGACACCTAACCAAGGTGCACGCTTATACGTATTTTGATGTGGAAAGTAGAACGCGGAGGTAATACTTAGCAAGGCTTTCCATAGAACTATAAAAATTTGTAAGGCACACTTCTTATGGGCACTGCTCATACAGTGGCTGTCAGAAATTACCGTCAAATTCCTCAAGTAGTTTGAGAATAATACAGAAATGTTTTTAAGTATGGGGAACTATTTCGGTTCCTGTTTTTGTGAAGTATCGGGGCAGACGAGTCAACTGTTACCTGCTGGTTCAGCAGAACGACGGACTCCACATTTGCTTTCAGGTTGGGCAGCATGTCTTCCATTCTGCTGAGGTTCCGGGTCAGCAGGCTAGCCCTCTTGCCCCTTGACGACAAACAAGACGGCCCTCCGTTAACACAAAGGATGAGAGACTCATGGGGCTTTAACAGACGCTGCCAACCGGACGCGACGTGAATCTTTTGGAAACGCAGATGTGAGGAAGACCTTGAGCACGGCGAACAAAACCGGTGTTTGGGTGCCAGCTGGAGTTCATTTAAATTTCTTAACTAGTGTTAAAATATGCAGCCTTCTGTCTATATATAGGTGGCTGTGGAGCATTGGGATGTATTACTAATAAATTTCAACACCATATTTAAAAAAAAGAAATGAACTGTCAAAAGTACTGTCAAAAGTGACAGTTTTCTGACTTTATTCTGCAACATGAATAGCTCAATGAGTCATTCCTTCTTTTAAATGAACTTTTTTTTTTAAACTTCGTCGCCTATTTATTTTTTAACACTAAAGACATTCTTATCTGCGGGCCGGGGTGCTCTGATTAAGGCAAATGTTGAATCCCAACATCCTTTTTGCATTTCTAAGTAACGACTATCACTGTTAAAAATATGGCATTGATTATTGTGTGTAGCTATTCCTTTGATATCAAGAAAACATGTCAGGCGACGAGACACCTAAGAGTGCATCAATTCAATGCAAAATAATGGTTTTTTTAAATTAACTGCTACTTTTATAAAATCTACATAAAAAATACATAAACTACACACAGCGTTTTAAAGATTTGGAAACAGCCATTTAATGAACAACAACAACAACAACAACTAATAAATATAGGGCTGGTTTCCCAGACAAGCAATAAACCTAGTCCTGGACTAAACTGGAATTTTCTATGGAGATTCTCCATGTTTAGTCCCGGACTAGGCTTAATCCTTGTCCGGGAAACCAGCCCATAGAGTAATACAGCTACTGTTACTATTACTATTACTAGTACTACATATTCAGCCCCCACCAGCTACACACTCCAATATGTTCTCCAATATGACACGTGGTTAGATAAACTGGAGTCTCTAAAACACAATTAGTTTATGATTTTGCAGGAATAGGTGCCCTGCGTTAGGCTGGCTCTCGGCCAGGCTGTCCCCTGCCCTCTGGCCCATATTTACAGGGAGAGGCCGCAGGCTCTCGGTGATCCTGTCCTGGGTAAGTGGTAATAAAACAGTGCTGGATGGAGCAGTAATATAGAGCTCATGGAATTCTTCACACTGTAATGTTATATACAAATGATACATAGGGCCTCTGTGTCTGGGATCTGCCTAAGCTCAGTCTGTATCAGCAGCCCGGCCAATTACCGCTCATGAAGCGGCCCAGAAGGTTAATTTTCTCGAAGAGAGACTCTTCCATGATGTTTGTAAAACGTGTCGGATGGAAAGAACCCGGTCATGCCCGAGTTGCATATTCATCGGCGGCCTAATGAATTCCACTGCCCCCACGCAAACTTTCCAGCCTATTAGTGAAAGTTTAAAAGACGCGGACAGGGGGGCAGAGCCCCCGCTTCTGGGAGTCACAAATACCAGACAAACATCTTCTACGACATGTCCCTGAAATGCCCACGACTATTATCTAATCTTTTCAAATCTACCAATATGGACTTTTCAGTCCTGAACAATAATGAGGGATTATACTAAGAAAGCACATAAAAAGTGTTAAACAAAAGACATTGGGGGGAAAAAAAAAGTCAGTTGCAGGTCTTCATGAGCCAAATATTGCCAAAATATTTCTCCTCTGCCAAATGATACGACATTTCATGTAATAAAATGGAATTTGCACATTTTCTAAATTCAAACGCATTCACTAATGAAATGGACAGTGTTTCTTTGTAATAATTAAAAATAAAATACCCGCGGGTATAGCTTCAAGTTTTGTCAATTCTAATTTCTGGTAGGAAAAAAAAAAATGTTCTGAGAGTCAAATTTCCCCAGACTGCGGGCGATTAGCGCTGTAATATCGAGCCGCAGTTACAGAAATTCAGCTAAATTCACAGCGGTGATCAGCAGGCATCTGCCAATTAGGAGGCTGTAATCACCACTTGCGTTTCTGGTCACCCGGCTGGTGCTGACAGCGCGCTGGCGGTGTGGCAGCCTGGGGAAGAGCAGCTCGGCGGCAGGACAGAGCCGAAGTCACCCTCAAAGCCCCCCTATCGCCCCCCCCCAAACCCGCTACTGTCCGAGTGACAAAGGGGACCAGAGGACAGCTGGCCAGTGACACACAGCTTCTAGTCTAGTTGCCATAACTGTCCATATACTGCTACTTAATTATTAATATAGGATATTTTTATTTCCTTATTACTGGACATTTTCATGCATTGTTTTTAGTTATGTGTATATTACATTTGGGGATTTTATCACATAAACTGATAAAATCCTGTTATTTTTCCTGCAATCAAAAAAAAAGTTAAAAGTCACATGGGGTTCCTACTGCAGCCCAAAGACATGCAGTTAGGCTGGATGCCCGTGGTGTGGGTGTGTGTGTGTGTGTGTGTGTGTGTGTGTGTGTGTGTGCCCTCCCAGCTTGCCCCCTGTGCTGTCTGGGACAGAATCCTGGTCGCCCCCGCGCTCCTGCACCAGATAAGTGGTAGAAAAATGGATGAAATATTATTACCGTTATTAAGTACTTTACGCCAAGCAGTGTGGTGACTCGGTTATTTAAAGAGAGGTTTCACTTATACGGGACACAAAAGTTCAGAAATTACTGTATTCAGTTATAGCAAATGGAAAGAATCTTTTCAACCCGCATTGTGTTGAGTCAGCCGTGCTCTGCCATAGGGGGGCATCCATTCCGATTTCCCAAAGAGATGCCCGATGTTATAATTTGGGTGTACAAGTCATCTTACTGAAGGATGATTTTCATGCAAATAAAACAACCTTATCACTGTAATCACAATATAAATATGTGCCATAAAAAAGCTTCTCAAGTTATAAAAATCATCTTTAACGTACAGAAACATTATAAGGCCGCATATTCAGAATAACAGATGGAGATAAGTAACAAACAAAGGATAGGGACTTGATTGAACACCTTTATCGCAGTCCAGATGATAATGCCCATTTTATTAACACCATTTAACATCTATATATAAACTTTTTTTTTCCCACTTACTGACATGCACAAAAGAAGCCGTCCATCTTACTGCCAGGTTTTAATGTGGCCATTAAAATGAGTGACAGCTGAAAGCCCCCTAAGGGCACTAAACTCAGCGATGAGAGGGTTAGGGTTAGAACCAGGAGAGGTGGGTCAGGGATAGGGGGCAGTAGTGAGGCTGGGAGGGAGTGGCCAAGGCGGCCGGTCATCAGTTACACCCTCTAATGCTGCGCGCCCTTGGCTGGTGAATATTACTGTATGGGCTCGGACACACGGAATCATGGTTTCATTATTGCACAAGTCAAAGGTGTAGCTAAAACACACTATTAAATATCAAAATGGCTCGAGGTTATTTTATTTATTTATTTTTGGTTATCAGTTACGTGGTGCGCAAGAGTCTCCTTTCGTAAGTAGTAACTTTAGTAGCTGCTAAATGTGTTTGTAAACCATGACGCGTCTGCAATAAAAATAAAGTGGCATTAAACATTTTCTTTTTCAGATGAGTTTTATGCGACCCACTTAGCGGCTGGCCTTAATCACAAGTGTTGTGCTTAATGATAGCCAAATGCTTTTGTATAAAGTAACTCTTTTGTTCATGCTCACA
Source organism: Petrocephalus sullivani (assembly GCA_026780845.1). NCBI lineage: Eukaryota > Metazoa > Chordata > Actinopteri > Osteoglossiformes > Mormyridae > Petrocephalus > Petrocephalus sullivani. The sequence continues at coordinate 6,352,807 of JAODKM010000032.1, read as the reverse complement.
CTACCCGCCGAGAAAAGCCATACATCTACAGTCTATCGCGCCTCTGAAGTCACAGAAACAAAAGTCACTAAATCGTGTAACACCGCGCTTCAGCGGTGTGTGTGTGTGTGTGCTTTATAGCAGGTTCAATAGAGATCTTTGGACCAATCAACAAAGAGCGTGCATGATTCATGAGGTGCTGATTTGTGGAGGACACACGCACACACAAGGTACAGCTAGATTTGCAGGACCTTCAATCAACTTACATTAGTAATACAATCACTAACCCCAAGCACCAAACCCAAAAACCACCACCAATTTCAAATACATAAAGCAATACATGGGAAAATACAGAAATGAACATTTTTGCACTAGTTTTTGCATTAGCTTCAACTAAACAATGCACGCAAACACACACACACACAATAAAATAATGGTGTGACACGGGCAGAGCCACTCGGAGCCCATCTCCGGCGCGGTCCCTGCAGACACCATGCGGAAATGGGGTACTTACTTGTCCACCTCCAGGCGACCTCTGAGCTGATTAAGAAGTGCTTGCTGATTAGCGGAGTGACTGCCGACGGCCTGGGCAGAAGAAGACTGGGGGCGGGGGGCGTGCAGACGTTCATTAACTCTCAGCACATTAGCAGTGATGAAGAGGAGCCATAAGCGTTCCATGGACCAGGCCGAGTGAGCAAGGCGGCCGGTCATCACTGCGAGAGTGATGAGAGCTACTCTCCAACATGTCCTTCAACCTCCGGAGCCATCTGGCCCGGAAAAACGCGCGTTTCCGACTTGTCAGAGCCTGTCCTTCCGACCATCCCGAACTAGCACTGCAGATCGTTCAGATTATGTTGTTCTCATCTCCACACTGATATAGATATAATGTCCACATCACATCGGCGAGGCCTCAGTCGCTCTCACACTGAGGTGGGCCCGATTGGTACCGGCGCTTTGAGGACCGCGCTGGCCCAGTCGCCCTGCCGTACGATTGAAGGTCACCCTTGAGGAATGTGCTATGCCTTCTCAAAGGAGGATTCCGGAATACCGGAGTTATCTGAGAGAGGATTTAAATCATACAAAGGATGTCTATTTAACAGCTCCTTTTAAAGAGGGGAAAAAAGTGGGATATTTTTTCCCCCCAGATACTCCTCATTTAAAATCTGTCCAGAGGCAATGCCAGTGAAACCATTCATTTGCTCACCAATCTCTCAAGCTCGCACTTCAAGACCTTAGTGTACTGTGCGGAAAAAGCACACCTTGGGAAACAGTGAAAGACAGGAGGGAAATTTTCGGGGCCTCGCATGACAGATCGGTGATTGGAATTAAATAAAAATTCACCCCCAGCGTTTCAAACTAAGCAAGTAACATGGATCATGTAGAGGGAAAAAAAAGTTCAACACTGAACTTTAAAATGAGAAATTTCAGTCGTACTTAGCAAAGGCTGCGTTTCACATCCCCCTCGCGCACCATTAACCAAAGCAAATGTAACTGGGAATAATAAGAAGAGGTTCTTCTGGCCAGTTCGCTCGCCTGTACCTCTAAGCGCTCCGTCTCCCGCTGCTTTTCATCGGGCTTCTCCACTTCCACCTCCATCGCGTCTTTGGTTCCTCGCAAACGGCTGGAAGAGCAAACATGATAGCGTTATACCGCCAGAGCATTTTAATGATGTCATTTAAAGGAAGCGGTTCTACGTGATGGCTAATGACCACCAAATCCGGCCCGGAATGAGGGAGCCCAGGAACGTCGCCCAATCTGAGACGGGCGCGTGCCGGATGGCTGCAAAATAGGTCACATTCGGGACACTTCTCATTCCTGCCATTTCATCTTTCACTCGCCAGCATGACGGTGATCTAATTCTCGACTTTTTTTTTATAGTCACTTACCATTTGATTGTACCATACCAGACAATCAGAATGTCACATTAATCATTATGCACAATAATAAGCAGTTGCTTGTAGTTAGAGAAATTATTAACGAGTCATGCAGAGTAGCTAACAGAGAACCTGAAATTATAATTTGGCAAGTGGGGCATTATGCTAACGGTGCAAAGGTTGTAGGCTCAAATCCCAGGGAACGCACACATAAACTGTAACCCTGACCTCAATTGTTAGTTGCTTTGGATAACAGAGTCAGATAAAGTAAAAAAAAAGTAAGCAAAAATGTAAATGTGCATGGAAATGAGTATCGAAGTATGTTTGAAACTGTGCTGCCAAACAGAAAATGTAATAGTACAACGTATTCAGGGTAAAAAGAATTTTGTTTACTGATTCTTAACAAAAATGTGTCAAAGGGCTGGGCGGGTCATCAATTTTTCACCTATTACACTTAGGAATAATCATAAATTTAAAAAGTCTGATCATAGAGCATGATTTTGCAGCCACATATCCATCTTATGCATCCAACCATCCATCTTCCACATGCTTTATGGTACAGGGTTGGGAGTAGGTCAAGACCCTGAGCTGGGCAGCAAAGAACCAAAAGCATATGAAGAAGTATGAACAGTGTGGGTTGTCTTCCTCTAACCCTAACCCCAGCTCCCTCCCAAACAGTCCACATTTTTGCTCCTGGGAGCTGGGAGGGTGCGAAAACGTGGACTGTCTGGGGGTACAGAAACACTAGTATGAGCCATTCGGAGATACTAATATGCCTCAATGCAGGTATCTGGACAGCAGGAGGGGAGCAGATGACCCGGAGGAAACCCAAATGATACAGGGAAGACATGTAAACTCCACAGACACACAGTGCGGAGGCAGGATTTGAAACACCAACCCAGGAGTTATGAAGAAGCAGGCTACCCACTGTGCTACAGTACAATGTTCAGCCAGAAAAAACAGCAACAAAATAAAATAATAAAACTAAAAAAGTATAAATGCATCATTCATGTAAAGATATACTTATTCTATAGCATTAATCCATCACTTTATGTTTTTCTCTGTGGTCCTAAAGCAGATGAATTTGGATATAGCTCCACAGTATGCATCAATACTAACACAATATGATTTGTGGGCCTTGCCTGATCGAGCCCCATCTTGAATACTATGGAATCAAATTCTGGCAGGCACAGGAATTGTCTGTTGCTCACGACAAATGTCTGGTCTATTATGCCAAATTCCTGCCAAGTAGAAACAAAAAAAAATGAATAAAAATAGCAGCAAATTGTTAATATGGCAAAACTGAATATAAGATCAATGTTTGCATCCTGTGACACCCACAAAATAGAACGGGCAATTGCCGGCAAATATGCGCCAGCTATTTTTAAAATTAATGTGCTGTTATAGGCTAATGTCATATTAATCAGCAAGTCAGCAGAAACTAGTTCTACTAATATTGTATTTGAAACTCCCCATGTAAGTATAAAAATAAAAGATAAACAACAAATTTGGATTATGTTAAGATGCCTGTAACAGTTAATGTCTTATTGGGAGTGTAACAGCAGTACAAGCACATTTCTGAAGACTGTAGCATCGCTTAAACCACATAAATGCTTTATTTTGCCACACAGCAACATTTTGTATAATTTTCCGCTAAGGATACAAAGTGACAGTATATGAAAACCCGTGTGCCTCTGCCAAATGTGTGCACGCGCCTCCCCAATCAGAACCCGCGTACCTGACACGGTTAACGAGACATCAATGCAGCCATGCGCGTTCACGCGC
>JAODKM010000032.1:6324794-6349069 GCA_026780845.1 Petrocephalus sullivani | reverse complement strand
CCTCCCCAATCAGAACCCGCGTACCTGACACCGTTAACGACACATCAATGCAGCTGAGCGCGTTCACGCGCCTCCCCGATGAGAGCCCGCACGCCGAGAGCGCCGTGACAGATGCAGCATGGTGGCAGAGTTTGGGGGGGCTGTGAGCACCGGGCGTCGCTGGGGAGTCAGGGGGACACGCCGTTTGACAAGGGGGCTCTGGAGAGGGCTTTGATCAGGCTCGGCGACGCACGGGACGCGTCGTGGCGGAGAAACAGAGCAGCCGTCAGTCGAGCTCGTCACTCTCGGTCGTTTACATCCTGAGCGTCGAATTAAAAAATCTTTGTCAGCGTGTGATTAGAGACGCCCTTCTCCTGCAGGATAAATATGACCTATTTTACAGGCATGGATATTAGGATAGCTGTTTTATGCCTACTGAACACTACCAGCCGTTTGTCGCCAACAAGTCAATCATGAATGATTTATCTAAAGTTCTGTATTAACATGGGGGGCGCGTCAGCCACGGAAACTTTTAATGCCATGCTGCTATGCTGCCCTGCTAACGGAAATAACGACTGCTCCATATTTAAAGAGGGGCGCAGTTTACTTAACTTTCCAGATCCCGTGTCATTAAAGATCTACGTTTTGTAAAATAAGGGCAGATTTTATTGGAAATTTAAATCTGTTTAAAAAATGTAGCAATAATGTCTCTATGTATAAACGTGGAATAGATATAAATGTCTCCCGCCCGGAGGCCCACCTGTCATCCACTAATGATTTCTATATATTTCTGATGGGATTAAGGTTAACGATGATACAGCCAATGACAAAGGATATATGTCACATCCTCCAGCCGTTCATATGGATCATCTCATCCATTGTTTTGACATGATTAACAATTTGTTTTAACAGGCATAATATGCACTGATAGGATCTCATCGTTCCCACGTCCGCAGAGTAAACAGAACCACCATTATGTCACCTCAAATCAGTTGTTTAAATCCATTAGGCATATGGGTTATTTAAATGAGCTAATTAGCTCTTGTTAAAGCAAGCATCTGTCCCTCACCAATGGGTTTTATAAGTCGTATGTAAATGTGCAGGGCTCTTCATTCATAAAGAGCACGGAACTGCCCACGAGACAGAGCACTGTGTGTGAGTCTTCACACGTGCATTCTGCACCGTCCAGGGCTAACATATTACTGCCAAACTAATTGGCACGCATGTTTGAAACGGCACGTGTTTGAAAACACAGCATGACGGACAGCGTGTGATAATTACACGCGATGTGGAGGTATCGTCATCATGCTCCGTGGCGATTAATCAAAGGCAGTGCGTGTGACGGCGCTCCTCGCGAGCAACGACGAGGGCTTTTAGCGGCCTTTATAAAAAAAAAATGCATATTCAGAACATCAGGCTCAGTGTAATTTGGGACACGGAGAGGGATAGTTTCCCTTATGAGAGGCAAACGAGGCGTCGTGATTGTCACCTCGCTCTAACTCCCCTTTCCCAGGGGTGCAATTACGTTCTGGGTCGATGCCAGCAATGGTTCTCCTTGCCTGGAATGGGGGGGGGGGGGATGGGCAATGGACAAGCTCTCATTCCAAATCAGCCCCCAGTAAAGCTATCACGTCTCACGCTATCACGTGGGGGGTCTCTTCAGCATGCGGTGGCTGGGGGCTGCATTAGATAGATAAAGAGCGAAAGTAGGAAAGTACGGTAACACTAGCTAACAGGACAGGCTTCCGATTCAGAAAACATACATACTTTGCTAAATAAAATGGCCTGTGGCAAAGCAATGTCCAAAATGTATGCAGACATACTGCGAAGCAAAGCTCTATTATGAGGTTCCAAGTTGAGTTTTAATTGTGAGCTGCTGCAAAGACCCTGAAATTCATTCCACCCCAACCATAGTAATTATTCAGCTTCATGTTCAAGTTGATGTTTCGGTCAACTGTTAATTGCTTTTGTGGTGTGGGTACTAACTGGCCTTTTGGCAGGGCTGATAAAATATAAGTGTGAGTCACTAAATCCAGAGTCCAATGCGTCTCCAGATCTATATTAGGGAACAGCTTCTGTTCAGGATGCTGGGAACGGTGCTTCAGGTACCTGGAAATAGTTCTGCAACGATAACAGGCCTGGAGGTACTGAAATACCATCGCTTCACAGTGTGCAGGGCAGCTGCGGAGAATTTATATACAATGACAGTACTACAATATGCAGGAAAAGGTAATGCAATATTACTGAATGCTCAAAGATACACACAAAAGACAGTTTAGTGTTGTGTAGCATAGAAGGGAGAGTAGTGATTACATGCATATTCAGATAAAAAAAATATTTACATTTTGTCTTAACCAAGTGAAATTTGTGCCTTGATTTGAAGTTTTCACAAATCATGTAATTACACAAACGTAAGGGCTTACAACTGACTCACATGTTTCACTGCTCTCTTTTTCTGCCGGAGCATGAACAGTTCATCAGTGGTGAAGGAGTAGTGATGCGGGTCTTGCTGGAGTGAGCGGGTACCCATATGTGCCGGGTGACAGACAGGCCTCACTCCCCATCTCCGCGCGAGAGCACGACATCGAGTCGTTGTTGGTTTCCGTGTTTCTAACAGACCAGACATATGTGGCTGGTTTCCTGATTAGTGATATTTGTTTAGCTACCGAGAAACCTACCGTATTTTTCAGCCTATAAGACGCACCGAACCATAAGACGCACCTAGTTTTAGAGGAGGGAAATGAAGAAAAAAAAGATTCTGAACCAAGTTGTATCCTACAATATCCCATAGACCATCACTCACCTACACGTAAGTTTTAACCTCTTCTCACCGGCATAACATATCTTTTTATACCGTATATATACCATATATATATATATTATTTTAGTTATTTTTTTTATTTAAAGAGCACCTCTTGCTCTTTAGTTACAGGCAGGGCAGGTTATGGGAGAAGGGACTGTGTTAGAGCGATCGGCCGCGGCCCGTAGGACCGCGAATGGAACTCCATCGTGCCACTGTCACGTTCTACTACAAGACAGTCAAACCGTTGTCACGTGCCACGGTCCTTACGTGCACGGCGCTGCCCCGTAATAACGTAACAGTACAGTACACTTAAAGCTGTAACCGCTCCTCCCCGCCGAGCACTGGGAGGAGGAAGGACCGGGAGGAGGGAATGGGCTAAGAATTACGAATGAAACGGGGAATATGCATGCACATAAAAGGTGGGTTAGCCCTAGCATAGCGACCAGCACTTTCCTGCATGTCTTCTTCTTTAAAGCATGTGAGCAGAGCGATATTCGAATATTTTTTTCGAATATTCTTATGGTCTCAAAAATACGGTATTTGCTTCAATCAAAGTAAAGCCCCGGTAACCACGCCTCTTGCATATTATGTAACATATATGTAACATAAGTGCATATTTTTTATTGCCAGGATCATGTTGTGCAGATGTTTCACATGTCTGTCTTCATTTTTCGCATCATTAATTTTTTTTTATATAATTACCTTGATATACAGTAGCTTTGCTGTAACTAGATTTGTGTAGCTAGTACCTTAACATGATTGCTTTGCCTAAGCTTTCCCGACAAAATAAATCAAAGTTTCCCAACAAAGTAAATAGTTTGATGACACAGTGCTGTCTGTATTGATATGCATTTACTAACAGCTTCTTTTGTGCGAAAACACTGAAAATACATACCAGCCAAATGACATCTTTCATACACAGCACAGTTCTGCAGGATGCCGAAGGCCTTACTACTTACTCTTTTTCCGTGCTGATGAAGGACAGCAGGCTGTTCTGCTCCTTAATTTTAGCAGCCAGGCTTTCGCTAGCATTCCTGCAAGAGGGCAAACGGCAGGCGTTACCAGCTAATAGTAATGCATAGCACCAGCCTAACTGCTCCAGTCAGTATGGTGCAACAATGTGACTGTTGGTGCTCGAGAAATGGATATGGCCTGATCTTCTGAGGCACTGTCGAAAGTGACACGCTGGTCAATAGTCCAGTAGTACGAGTGCATGCAAAGTGAAAACCATTTTCCAACAAGTTTTTTTCTTGTCTAGTATCGAGGACTTGATACTTTTAACTGAAATAAAAATATTAAAAATAGACAGAAATCACAGCCAAATGAAAGTAACCAAATAGCACATAAACTCAGTGGAAAAGCCTAGATAAAGTCAGTGAAGTTTCAGGCTCGGATCCAAAGACCACACAGCACTAGGGCAAACATTAAAAACATAATGTACATCTGAACCCACTGGCTTAATGGTTTCACTTCATGTATAGCTGTTGACATTTAAATTAGCCAAAATACAGGCATGAGATTTGTACCAGGCGAGCCAAACGCTCCCACAGTCCCCAACGTGAGCTGTAACTACAGTGAAACGAAATCTGTCCGCTTTGTATTTAAATGAGAGGCAGGTGCAAAAACAGAGTGAGTGTTTAACGTGGGGCTTAGTGCCACGGCAGCGAGCCTAGGATTCCGGGCAAGCAGAGACTACCCACGATTCATTTCAACTTTGATAAATGCCTCAGGCACAAAGGAGAAGTTGTTTCCTTTTTTGTGCAGTCACTTAACACAAATCAGATTCATTTGCTTTAAATTATATTAGGAGGAAGAAAAGCAACTGAAGAACATAGGGTTTTAGTGCCGTGGCTCCTCGGTATATCCTATGCTACGGAGATATACAGTATAGTACAGGGTGGACAACAGGATTTTAGCAATGCAAGCGACATAGAACAGGATTCACGGAGAAGCAGCCATCCAGAGGAAGACTGAATCTACATGGTGGTCATCCTTAGATTAATCCAGCAATGAACAGGAGCCAAGACAGACAGGCTTGTCAGTCTGGACTCACTGTGGTAAGACTCTTTTCTAAGAGTCACTTCTATTAAAATGTGGTGAAATGGATGGGAGCAGCACCTCTCCCTCTGGAAGCTGTGTGCGGAGAACGTGGATAAACGTTTAGCACCAGTTGCTACTTTGGTTAGTCACGCCCAGCATTTATGGGTTAGTCATTTCTTTTTCTAATTCAATCGTTTACTTTATTATTCAATCCGTTCAATTAGACCGCAAGATGTGGGTGGTCCTGAATACTTTCTCAGAACTATGGTGCACAACAAGAGCAAACTGCTTATGTAAGTATTACCTCACATCTTGAAAATAAAAAAAAAAAATGAATGATCGAGCCTTTTCTTGTTCCAGCCATTTTGAAACCGGGCCTCCTGGCGAGTTAGGAAATTCCCGCTGCAGCCCGGAGAGCTCCTAGTCTCACCCACCTCTGCTTGTCGATCCAGATGCTGAGGTTGGACGCTGACCACTCACGATCGTGCCGCAGGTGGGCATTTTCCGCCCTGGCTGCTTCTGCGACCTCTCGCTGAGTCTCCAGCTTGGCGGGACAGAGAGTCAGAGATGAGTTCCTGGTGTTATTTCATTACGACTGCTTTAATTATTAGGGGGGGGGGTCACACAACTTACACAGTACAATAACAACAGTGCTCCATAGGGACAACTGGCTTTCTCCGGGACTAATAATAAACTTTACAAGTTGTTGAGGGTAGAGCCATTTCTCTCTACTACTTCAAATAACCAAGGTTTCCTTGAACATGGTAGTAAGTGATTCCGTATGCTGGCACATGGGCCCATAGCTTTCCCATGTCTTAGATTAACTAGTTTATTATGTTGACTGTACACAAGACACTTTCACACAGGGCACAATCCTAATCAGGGTTCCTTAATTAAAAACCCCTTGGTGTTTTTTTTTCTTCCTTGTACATGAAAATGCTGCTGACTGGTATCAACTTGAGACTCTCGGGGGGGCGGGGGGCATGCAAATATTCTGCCTTGAAATGGTCTCATGAAGTCCAGGACTCCACTTAATCAAAGCCAGAGGACGGGGTGTAATGTTTTGCAAATTTGTTCAGGGAAACAAAGTGAGGACAGACAAGTGTCCGGATGAACAAAGAGAGGAGGGACAAGTGTTCGGGGAACAGTGAAGACAACAAGTGTCTGGGGGAACAGAGTGAGGAGGGATAAGGATCTAAGGGGAACAGAGTAAGGAGGGATAAGGATCTGTGAGGAACAGAGTGAGGAGGGATAAGGATCTGTGGGGAACAGAGTGAGGAGGGATAAGGATCTATGGAGAACAGAGTGAGGAGGGATAAGGATCTGTGGGGAACAGAGTGAGGAGGGATAAGGATCTGTGGGGAACAGAGTGAGGAGGGATAAGGATCTATGGTGAACAGAGTGAGGAGGGATAAGGATCTGTGGGGAACAGAGTGAGGAGGTATAAGGATCTATGGAGAACAGAGTGAGGAGGGATAAGGATCTGGGGGAACAGTGAGGAGGGACAAGGATCTGTGAGGAACAGAGTGAGGAGGGACAAGGATCTGTGAGGAACAGAGTGAGGAGGGACAAGGATCTGGGGGAACAGAGTAAGGAGGGAAAAATGTCACAGATGTTCACAGAGAACCATGGACATGCGTGAGAACAACAGGGAATGATGGATGCTCTGGATTAGATAGTTACCATTAAAAAATTGCCAGTGCACTCTGCCTTCCATTAAACACCAGGAATAATATCCCCTGTCCAAATCACACATTCTCTATCAAATTAAATCACAATGAGGAATATGTCCGCCGTTCAGACGCAAGGCCTACAGGGGACCATCTGTTCTGCATATTAATGCAGAGTGTGAGATACAGTATCTTAGCAGGGCAGAGCTGATCATTCCTGTCCCTATGATTGGTCCGGACATAAGCTCATCTGCACAGTAGTTAGTGATCGCACTGACCACATCCTAACAGCAGTTGTTGGAATTATGGATTCCCAACATAAACCAGGACCACGACCGGGAGCCATCTGCAGCTTTTTGTATTGCATAATATTTTTTTCTGCAAGCAGTCGCAAGCTGAGATATGTTCCTCATACTGTACATTATTCCATACTGGCTCACAGGATATCTGCACAGGAGGCCCTTCTGAGGACTTTCCTGGTCTTATACACGTGTAAAATCATACAACAAAAGGTAAACAAACCCAGTTCTACTGAGCTGGGGGCCAGTAGGATGTGGTGACATGGGGGAGGGGGGTCACGACTGACCAACACAAGCGGTGCTCTGCTGTCTCAAGTTATCCGAATAGCTTGAGGCTGCTAGGCATGGGGCTCTGGACACACCACATTTACAATGTGCCTCGGGGGGAAATTTTAACCATTTCACTTTTAGACTTGGCCTGACCAAGCAGTCTGTCCGCCCCCCCCAACAAAAAAAGTTTCTGTATCAATAAGTTGGGAAATGTGGCTTTAATTTGCAGCACTTACCTCTGCACTTACAGCCGCCAGCTTCTCCCTGAGCGCACGCTGCTCCGTTTTCAGAATTTCAACCTGTTTTAAGAAAATGTGGCTCAGATGAGACTGAAGTAGCACAGCTAGCAAACGTCACAGGAAAATCACGTTATAATGAAATAAGGACAAATAAAAGGCTGATCAGCTGTCCAGCCACGGAACTGGTCCAAGGGTTGCTGTGACTGTGGTGCACAAGTTGTTTATCTGTGAAATGTGCTGCATGATACCGTTGATCGAGGACTCATACATAGTCATTCTCTTCTCAGCACCACCAGCTGATTTTCCCGATTGGCCTGATCCCTAACACTCTCCCAGCACATCCCTCACATTCACCAGCGCTGAGATTTAAGCCTCAAACTTAAGTAGAACAGGGTAATGGCAGCAGGGCAGGCCGATGTGGAGCCATCCGGCGGCCTAGCTACGGAGAGAAGCCTCTTCTCTCTGTTTCCTCAAAAAACTGTTCATAATTCTCTTCTACCACACCATTTCAATCGTTAGCCATCGGCAGCAGGGGCAGGGCTTGATTAGTATTAACGCATAGCGTTCGAGTTACCAATGGCTGAAGCCCCCCCGCAAATCTAACTGTGGCCACGAAAGGAGTCGCACAGGCCTGAAGTGCCTCATCTTCAGAAAGTGGTGCAGCAAAGCACGTCCCATACACGGAACCCCGATCGCAATGGGCCGCCTTTCAAAGCTGTTAGGACCCCTCTTCATCTGGCACATAAAGCAACACATTAATTCAGCATTAATTATAGAACACGTCAAACCGTGTTTCAGTCAAAGCTCGCCCGGGGTCTCTGGAGTGTTCTTAATGACAGTAATTACAAGTCATAAAAAGGCTCATCTAAAATTAACATTTCTCTTTCGCCTTGATAGGAAAAATGTAAATAGCAGCGCGGTACAGATGTTATGATTAGGGGGTGGGAAAAAAAATTACACATGGGTCTTTTGTTTCCGCGTGTGTCGTGGCGAACAATGATAACTCGACGACAGCGACAGCGGCTCACATTCTCCAAGGGATGTGACGCAGAGCACGGTAGGTGGTGTGAACCTGGTTAACATCTGGTATGTGCCCCCCCCCCACGCCTCCACTTTAAAGAACCTCAAATATGTGCTCAAGAAAAGGGGGTTAGGAGAAAGTGGAAAACATCGTCCCGACTAATCAATCTCGCCGAGCCGATGATAGACAAAGACACGCAGACAACTGTTTGAAGTTTTGCCGGATGGTATCTGTTACTCGCTGGAGTAATGTGAGTGCGAATGTGAGTCGCCAGACATCCACGTTTCGGCCTATCTGCGCCTCATCTGAAATCTCCCTTTCATGGTTAACAATGTTAAATACTTCTTTCGATCCAATGCAGACATTACTTTAATATGTGTTGTTTTCTTGAGAGGGGGAGGCATGATCGTACCGCGGTTATCACAGTTACTTCATCACCCTTCTCGAGACGAGGGCTCAAGTGTCGGTTTGCACCACGTTCTCCCCGTGCCGACGTGGGCTTTCTTCCGGGATTAACCCCTCCCCCCCTTGCTAAAATGAATTGGAGTTGCTAAATTGCCCCTAGGTGTGAATGGTGTATGTGCGCACTGCCCTCTATTGAGTTGGTGCCTTGTCCTGGGCTGTATCCCTGCCTGTTTCCAGACCGCAATGGCCCTGCATAGGACAAGCTGTAAGGAAGGTATCACGCATACATCTGACGTATAACCGAGTGTGAAGGCAGGCTGGTTAATTAGGAAATATTTTAATTAATTTATAGCATTTAATAATGACTTCATAAGAGACCCCAATGCCTCACTGTACTGTAACACACGCACTGCCGCAGTAGACAGTTGGCAGAGACGCAGCCTGGCATTCATGGCTGCTGGGCAGTCAGGAGGCGGGTGCAGCCACGCGCTGGTTGATGTGGCCGCGGACCTCGTGCGCGTACCGGACCTCTCCGTCAGGGAACCCCAATGCCTTCCTGCAGGGGCTTCCACAAACCTCGGCGACTCCTCGCTAATTTTCCAATTCCTTCCTCCGGCCCACCAAGCTCCTATCATTCGGTCACATCCGCCCCGGGAGCAGAGAGATGTTTAATAAAAGGGGGGCTTGCTGGTCCCCCTGCCTGATACCCCCCTAACCTACCAGCGACAGCGCTTGGGGGTGGGCGTGGGCGTCACGCTGTCACCCGTTATAATGCTTGACAGCTTATTCCTCCACACCGAGAGGGCCGCAAAATTACTTTCTCCATAGCCGTTCCTGGTTAATAACCAAAAGGCAATAGCAGGCTTTCTGTATACACATACATACAGAGAGGCAGGAGAGGAAAAGAATAAAGGCTGGTGATTATGAGGGGGGGGGGATCACGTAGGCACATACAGAGAAGGAGAAGGCCCCCAACCCCATCACCCCCTCGCCTTGCGGCCTGCTACAACGTTTCAATTATAATACCATGCGGAGGGCACCGCGTAGCACTTTAGAAAAACCCTCTCCACTTTTCCGAGAAACACTGGGGAACGATGCTATTGTGTTTACACTAGAAGCTTTCCTAGTCTATTTCAAACAGATCAACATTTCAAATTTCCTAGTGGAGACAGCTGCTCGCCCCCCCGGGGGGATGTGGACACACTGCCTTCTTTGTACAAGCATGTAATTATTAATTTTCCCCCCTCCATCTCAAACTCTAGGTTGAATTTATTGATTAACAGATATGGTCCCCCCCCCCCCATCTCTTTACGTTAAACCAGCATTTCAGTGGTTTCTGTGGGTGGGGGGGGGGGGGCAGCAAAAACACCAATGCTCCCCCTCTCCTTTTCTCCTCAGTTTAATCATTTCCAACTGCCTCACATGCTAAGGTCTTGGCATAAGGCAGAGGAAGAGGGGGCAGAAGGTGTTCTCCTAAGACCCACCTCCCTGTCACATGGCGATAGGTGATTGGAGGAAACCAGTTACCTGCAGCGTCCAGGCACATCCTTATGGACCAATCGGGAGCCAGGAGCCAAGGTAACCTGGCAGATTTGAGGCCACCCCTCCTCTCCAACAACAAGAGTTTCCAGCGCTCTGATGCTCCCAGTTAAAATCGGCCATCTGAGCTACAGGATTCAACCTTGGCTTTTAACCCTTTCAAACTGAATATTACTTTCAAAAATCATGCACATTTTCCTTATAATAAACAATAATAAAAAATATGTCATGCAATGAGCATAGATATGTGCAACACTTCTCCTGGTGAACAATTGAAATAAAATGGTCAGACTATTTCATAGAAAATAAGAACAACAGAAATCTTTCTGTAACCCTGCACATAAAGATGTACACCAGTTTTCTACATTAATCAGCTCTGTAACAGCATTCATCTTCAGTACTATGCATTGTACCATGCACCATGCAGTGATTTCTCTCCCTGACCATTCAGCGGCCTGGAACATTTGGAAATCCCATGGAAACTGATGGAATCCTGTACTGGGGTTCTAAATCAGGGTTCTTGATAGTGAAAGTCAGACAGACATTCCTCCTCATACTGATGGCCCCAAAATGTTATGGAGCGGACCTGGCAGCTTTATGACAGACTCTCCGTCATCATGCCGGCCTTGCGTGGTGCCCTGGGGAACTTGCCAGGCACGGCACGAATGTTCGTGTAAATCCTCACTCACACCCAAAAGACACGCTGTGGTGATTTCATCTTTATTTAAGTCAGATGGAACATTCCGCATGAATGAAGGAGACTGAGGAGGGTGGCCATGTTTAAGTAAAGAGCAGCTCTCCTACAATGTGTCGCCTCCACCAAGAAGCCAAACAACAATCAAAAATGAGACTGAAGGAGTAAAACTTTGGCCTTTACTATGACTATAAGCGCTGAAAGTCATAAAACTCGTACCACCACGTTACCAAACATGGATGTCTTTATCATAAAGGAAATAATAATAAAAGTGAGTGTATATTTTCACAGAGATGTGTGAGGCACCATGCTCTGTGAATGCAGACTGCATGCTTTCTCGTTTTGTGTGGGTTTCCTCCAGGAACTCCTGGAGTCTAGAGATAATATAATTATTCTAACTGCCATTTCTAAATTGCCCATAGTGTGTGCGATGGACTGGCATTCCATTCATGGATGGCCCCGGAGCCCTACGCTGACGGGGATAGACTTTGGGATAGACCCTGCACTACAGAAGCAGGTGAAAGGTGAATTTATGTATATGTGTATGTATATGTGTATGTGTATGTATATGTGTATGTATATGTGTATGTATATGTGTATGTGTATGTGTATGTATATGTATATGTGTATGTGTATGTGTATGTGTATGTATATGTGTATGTGTATGTGTATGTGAGTGTGCTGGCCAGTGCTGTCTGTAGGGTACCTTGAAGGTAAACATAGACCGTTAGGAAAACGTGTAGTCCATGACATTACCTCTGAGTCTGCTGGTCTTTGTAAAAATTCTAAATTGTAAAATGGCAAGTCGTAGCAAAGTATAATTCTTCGAAATCAAAGCAATGCCTCCACCGTTACAGGCGGCTTACGGAACGACCGGCGGCCATTTAAACCCACATATTTATGACTGACAGATCCTGAATTACAGATCTACTTTATCAAAAAAAAAATAGAATGATGCCACTGCACACTTAGCCACTTAGTGATCCCCCACGCTACTGGAGCGCCTGCCAACGGCTCTCTTATTAAGCTGGTTTCCACAGGAGATCCCTTATTAATTACACTAATGGATATTCTAATTGCGGTAGCACATGCACTCGTTTCATGGAGAGTAAAACGAGCCACTAATGCCTTAATAACGCTCATCCGACAATAAAAAATGGAAACTACCCAGCAAAGTCAATTAAGGGCATATATATAAAAGATCAACTTGTCTGCTACCAATATGCTCAGAAATTGGACGACATAAACACTCCACACAAAGTACAGCTCAGCTTTCAAATGGGCGTCCCAAGAAGTGCCACACATCAAGCCTCCTTAATTATACTCTTCTTCTATGTCTAATTATTATTGGTTATTATTGGTTATTATTGGGGGGGGGGGGCAGCGTGGGACTCGGTTGATTTGGCCTTTGAGCCTGAGTTTGGAAAGTCACTGGTTCAATTTCCACCCTCCACAGAATAGTCACATCTCAGTTGGGCCATTGACTAAGGTACTTAATCCCACCCCCAAAATGTTAACTGTATGGATGTGTGTGTACATCTCAGAGATGGGATGTACTATACCTGTACTTCTGAAAATGCCAAAGAACTATACACTAATGGAGTCTTTCAGTACTTATGTAAGTCGCTCTGACTAAGGCCTCTGCCAAATGCTGTAAATATAATACTGTAAAAAAAAAATATATATATATATAATACTGTAAAAGTTAGACATCATACCTGGCACCTTGCATGCGAGTTGCAGTTAATGCAGGTGCGTGTGGCACCCTACATGGGAGCTGCAGTTAATGCAGGTGCATGAATTTCCTCCCCCACAGATCTCCTCTTCATTCAGACATGATATATGTGACAGATATAACGGTGCATATCACTGGGAGGCACGGGAAATGCTGAGAAGCATTTGACAAGGCAAGCGAGCGCTGAGAGCGGCCGTGGACATTCTTGTCCACTGACACATGAGTTAGCGTTCCTTTTCAGCTACTGGTGCTGTTGAACTGTATACATGCCAGTGCACTACAGCTGCCCCTTCTCCGGCCTGCTTTGGAGCGATTCTAACCAAAACGACCTGCTCTGCGCTGCGGCGTGGATCCAGTATGTTAGCGTGCAACACAGCTTTAATCTCACTTAACCGTGACCCATGACCGGGGCCGCTGGAATTGGCAACGGGTTTGGAGGGAAGCCAATCCATACAAAATGGCAATCTTTCGCTGACACGCTGCCCTCGGCGTGAGCCGTCGCGCGTCTGCTCCAAACCAGGTACCACGTACCCGTCCCATCCCAGACATTTACAGATCCTCAGAAAACAGCCCTAGCCTTCCTCGACTGGGCTAGGAGGGGCGGGGTCGCAGAGACCCCGTTATACAGTAAGGATTAGAGCTGCTTTTATAATCACTATGAGACAATGAATGAGTTCACGATGGAGGGATTCCAGAATCCCACAGATAAAGAAATGTTTCGGCTGTGGCCCTGTAACAATAAACTAGCTACTACAAAAGATGTGAAAGCCTTAATGGCGTACTTCGCTAGTCTTCTCCTCTACAGTAGACAGGTCCAGCTGGAGGACAAGCAGCGTCTGCTGTTAGAATGCTCCTGCTACAGGCTCGGAGTGAGCGGTCATCCATTTGTGATTCATCCTTATATTTTACTAAAACACTTTAATATTATTTCACCTTTAAAAATAAATGATGAAATAGGCATATAATTATGTTTGCATCACTCAAACATACAACAGGTTGTCATGGTCGGGTGGTTTAACGAATACGTGAAAGAAGATCCAAACGTTATCTCAGTCAGCTATAGTTCGGAAAGATCTGAAATGGTCCTGAGGTATTAAAGGTATCATGTTAAAGTATTTGTGCTGGCATTGTGCTACTCAATCTGTCAATGACAAAGTGTCTTCTTGACAGGATGGTTACAGGTATTGATCCTTTCTTCCAAACCATTTATCTGTATGCATAATTTCTTTTTGCGACGATCTGTCTCGTACCTCTTCGCGAGAGTGTCGTTTCCTGTGCATGCCTCCCTGAACCGGGCTTGCACCTGACACCTCCAGGTGACTCTCACTCTCCAGTGGACCCCCCTGTTTGTCTTGGATCTTGGCGGTATCGTCCGCTGGCCCCGAAACGTGACGCCCTCCGTCGTTCGGCTGTGGACACGGAGAGCCGTGTTAAAAGTCCAGTGAGGGAGGCCCCGCCGTTTCTCGGCCCGGTGCCTCAAATGACCCACAGAAGTCAGGCCTAATGAGCTGTGTGGGATGGGAATAGGTCTCATGGCGATGAGCGACACACACCACTATACTGTTCCAACGGCGGGGGAGGGGATCTATTATTTATTTATTTATTTTTAGATAATTCTCTTGCCATACAATTACAGCCCTAACTGACTATATGAAAAGCCAAGTTTATAAAGTTCCAGTACAGAAAACTAGCCTATTTTTTATATATTACAAAGTCTATCTTTGTAATACTATAAGACTGAGTGAAACCCACCCTGGTGGAAAAAATTGCTAATTGAATTCTTCTTTTTCCCCTGTTTAAACAATATTAAAACACATCTGTTACCAAGTGGTACGGCATAAGCTGCGTCTCAACAAGACCTGGTCTGACGAAGTCTTAAAACGGGGCGACTGAGAAAATCGCCGGCCATCTGGTATTTGCCACAAAGTGCAGCTATTCATGCCCTCTGTACATTTCACACGCATATCAGAAAATATGTTTATGCTGCCAAATAATTAAAATATTGCTCTTTCAATTACCAAGAAATGTGAGTCATTTTGTGTCCCGCAAAGTCGAACAGAAAACAGTCATCTTCAGGGGTAATTCCGGAATACTTTAGTCACACTCAGAATCCACTTATACGATACATCAAGTAATGGCTTTGACCTGAGCTGGGGAGGCCATTTCAAACCCAATTTCCTTCAGTTTCATCAAGCTCGACCATTTCTGTGCTCAAAATCATGCTTGGAGGAATAAAATGAAGTAATGTCATTAAGAGGGCTTTTCCGTGAGAACAAAGGCCCAGCTACTATTAAAAAGAAGCCAAACAAACAAGCAAGCTGGCCCATCCTGGCCTTGACTGCAACCTGTGAGGCCTAATGTTACTGTGGAGGTCAGGGTAATGAGTGTTCCAGAGAAATTTTCCAGCTAAAAATGACAGAATTTCATTTTACCCATTCTGTATTCATCTGTCATGTGAAATGGTTTATATAAAGCTAGTAGCATTAATGTTTCTGAAACAAGAAGAGGAGAAAAACTCTGATTAACATGTTTTAAGCTTATAACTGAACCCGGGGATAGTGTATCACAATGCTACACAGGTCCGGGGAAGCGAAAGGGGACTTTGGCGAAAAAAAAAAATACATAAAAATTCAGGATTCATTAAAAGTTAAGAGGCCAACAGCTCAAGATATACAGTTTTAATAGGAGAATATCAAAATTAATATTAATGACTATTTTAAGGCTTTTTAGCAAAGGGATGGCTTAAATTCTGCAAGACCAATTATGAACTGGTATTAGTGTGTCATTCCAGGGCTGCTAATGAACGGTTACTTTGATGCATGCCTAGTGAGACTCAAATGGGGGGGGGGCGGTTCAGTGCAGAGATCTGAGGATCTGTGAAGCAGAAAGTGTCCATTCCTCATTGCATAGGTCACATTCATCCTCTTTTTTAGATCAAATGTTATGCATTTATCATAACACTGTCATATTCCTGCAATTTTACGTTTGAAACTAGTTATGCAGAGCAACATAGTAAGTACTGGTCTTGGAAAACAACTTAAACAATAATCTTTTGAGGTGGAGGGAGAGTGATTAAGTTCAATTGTATTGTTCCTGTCTCCTCAACATAGTGTATAAACTGGTGTGCTTGATTTTATTTGGAGCCCTCCAGTACTTCAGATCAGGTTGGAGGCTAGTAATCTCCCTGTGTATAACCGCCCAAGTCCCAGTGTCATCTGGTTCCGTTCCCTGTTACAGACAAAAAAAATTCTCACAGTGTGACTCTTACAATAGTCTGCGACAGTTGGGGTGGGGGTCAATGGGGGGCTAAACAAAAACCAGATAAAAGTGACAAAGACATATGTGCGTTCATCGCGACAAATTATTTCAACAGCTCCATTAGTCGAAATTCAGCTGCAACGGCGGACTTTTACGTGAGGTTTTGCACGGACTGTACCTTGGTAATGCATTCGTAAGCAGCATGTATGCATACAGTAACGCCTTCAAGCAATGCATCCATAATATTTTCAGTGAACAAGATATGACAGCTTTAACAAACATTAATAACTAACATTATATAACTGTATACAATTATAATGTTTATTATTAATGTATTTAGATGTATTATGATTGTGAAGGTGCCCTGCATTTTCAATGAATGCACGATAAAAGCATCACGAAGGTACAGTTACTGTTAAGCGTTACCAACTTTCTGTATCATTTAAATGTGACTTAAGTTTTTTTCTGTG
The DNA here is from genome assembly GCA_026780845.1 of Petrocephalus sullivani. Lineage (NCBI taxonomy): Eukaryota > Metazoa > Chordata > Actinopteri > Osteoglossiformes > Mormyridae > Petrocephalus > Petrocephalus sullivani. The sequence continues at coordinate 6,332,647 of JAODKM010000032.1, read as the reverse complement.
GGGGAGATGTGAAGATGATCATCACAAACATATTTTGATGGCGTAAAGAAAAAAGAAAAGTTGCAGTGGGACATCTTTGAAATAGTCTGGGGGATTTACACATAAGCCTCTAAACAAGCTAACAAGCCACAAATAAAACTACTGAAAGCTGTGGTCTTTCATTAAATCCGGCTCCGGACATAAACACAAAGTGTTCCCGGTAATGAAGACGGATAAACAAATGAAAAAATTATCATCACATATTTACGGCAGGACATTAAATGCATTTTTGAAGATCCTTGGCAGAAGCGCGTGCTGTTTGATTTGCTCGGAATCCATGCAGAGCAGGAGGTCGCAGCAAAACTCCCTACTCTCCTACTTAGTTTTTATACTGTAAAAGACCAATTTAACGACCCGCTACTGAGTGTGCTCGGAGGAGCGCCCAGGGCCTCTAATTGCAAACATTTGCCAAAATGTAAATAATAAATAAATAAAAGACCTTTGCTTCTTTAACTCCAGTTTTGATTCTGGAGTACTTTTGTGGAACATTTTAATGCGTGTTCATGGAAGGTTCCTCCCTGTAATTTTGTTACTCACTACAGCATCAGATGTGTTAACGACGAGACATGGATGTTGTCGACCAAGGGGGGTAAACTAACAAATTTTAACAAACCCCAGCTCATTAACTACAATTTTTAGCATAACCATGCAAAGTATAGCCTTAACCATTAAGCACTGGGGCAAATTCTGGCTCAATGCAGTACATCATTTACAAAACATTGAGAGAACAACACATTTTGGTTTCTGAGTAATCAATTGTAAGCTCCATAATTACAACTATTGACACAGAAGGTACCATTTTATTCTTATCTTATAGACCAGAAAAATTTCAATAGATAAGTCACATTCTAGGAAATGCTTCCCTTTGCTTTGCAAAAGTGTGAAACCAAATCACAGAATATTTGGTGGGCTTGGATGAGCCAAACAAGCCAAACTATGATCCCTTTACACATGAGCACTCTTTTAAAAAAAGATCTCTGCTGGATGTGATGAGTATCCGTTCTTTTGACACCACAATCAAGCAAGATCTATGCTGTCACACAGGGCCCTTGTTCAGAGGCTCTTACACCGAAGAATGCAGGACAGTTTAACATCAGAGACGCTCAGAAGATATCAGTCAGGCCCTTTAGCACAATAATACAGGCATGATTGAAATATATTTAAGGATGGAAATACAGAAGCACTTTGTCCGACAAACAGCATGGCAGTTTGTTCATGGGATTCCTAGCTGGACACCAACCATGTCAGAAAATTGCAATTAAAGAAGTGTATATTTCACCTGCTCCATTTAAACTGGGAATGATGCAGAACCACAAAGTGAGCTTGTAAATGTTTTCACAGAACTACACTATATAATACTTATTAAAGTTATAAAAATAATCTCTGCGGCGCAAAGAGGCTAGCTGGAGATTAACACCTAATAAAAGCACGATATAAAAGTTTATTACATTCCAGCCAAGACAAATTTAAACCCCAGTCCCAGAGGGGGCACGATAAGAAAACTGTCATCCTCCATCTTTACGGATTTGCGAAATTAATATTAAAAATAAAAATATATATATATATAAAAAAAGAAACTAAAATAGAAATCTGTGAACAAATGGAATAGGGTGGAACGAATCATTGCAACCCTTCCTGCTTGTTGGAATCCCTCTAAACCAACCCCGAATATACATATAGACATACATATACACACACATATATATATGTGTGTGTGTGTGTGATACGCAGGTCTCTAACTAAAAAATTCATCAGGAGCATGAAAATCAGCTTTGCACAGGTAAAGACTATGGATCCCTTAAGCATACCTTGTTGTATCAGTCCTACGGGGTGTGCGAGTATTATGCTCAGGAAATACACCTGTTAATTCAGACCATGCAAGCTGGAAAATGTGCAGTGGTGCCAAAAACTGTCCGGAACACCTTTCTCGGGATATCGGGATGGATACTGTCACTCAAACAGCCGTGAGGGACAGGCAGAACCTGCGTGCGAGGGGGGGTTTGTTTTCCAGGAGCATACAGAAGTAGCAGTGCTGTTTGGCAGAGGGGATATTTTATCTTACTTATGCTGCAGGAATGGCAAGCGGTGAGCAAGCCTATATTCAAGCAGGCGGATTTGCAGCCTGAAGTTTCCATTCCCAAGAGGGGTTTGAACATTTTTGGCATGCACCCGGCACTGTTAATGGGGGCGAGGGGTGTATAAACTGGAGGCTGGGGAAGTCACCCGGAATAAGCACCAACGCTAACCATGTAAATAAGACCATACAGTGCGTCGACAGTCAACGTTAAACCACAGCACGCAGCGCACGCCGGCATCCACGCACCGAGCATTCACACGCACACCTGCACACAGCCACCGAGCTACGTGCTAACAATAAAGGCAATGGATTTGAATACAGACGGTCCCTCGTCTCCCGATGACACGCGCTCCGTAAAACCCGTATAGCTAATGCATTCACGCTCGTCCTTATCGACGCTCTCTGTTCGCGCGGGGCGCGTAACGGATGTGCCGCGTTCAACCGCATCGCCATGTCCCTTTCTGTGACGATACTCCTGCTCCGAGATTCGCCGCCATATCAGACGTGCTTGTCTTCTGCTTCTGACAAGAATAACTTCTTTCAAGTGTAAACAAACCATCTTTTCCCCCTGAAAGTATACCCTACAGTGCTCAAAATACATTTTTTTCTCCTTGATAGGAACTGTTTATTCTAAATAATGTTGTCCTCCTAACAGGGTTAAAGGTGGGGAATGTTCTGTCTCCTACAATATACTTTGATAGTTATGGATCTTGCCTACACACATGGAAGAAGGGTGCTGAAAATCATTACTATTCTCACCGATGGGCTGAACGGTTGACGCGCTGACCCAGAGGTCAATGGACTAAGGGTCAGGCAAGGTCAAAAAAGGTCAAACAGCAGCATATCCACAAATCTCCACTGACGGATAATAGATATAGTCAGGAAGGCGCAGCGATTAAAATACAGATGGGGAGAGTTAGAAAGCGGTAGTTCATAATGCAAGGAGAACATCTCCTACGTCACTAAATCATTTCACATTAATCCGATACTGCATGTGAGGCCCGGGCCCCAATAATGGGGCCGTCACACAGTAACGAAGGACCTCTGAGCGACACCTGGTGAATTGATTGGGAAGCCTTTGACACTATGTAGTATATCATAAGCTGCACAGTTAGCTATAAAGCAATGACAGCCAGGTGACCACCTGGCAGCCAATCAGAACATCAGCGGCGTAAAAATGCTCGCTTGCTCTCTCTATCTCTCTCTCTCTCTCTCTCTCCCTTCTTTATATCACTAGGGGATATTTCTCTTCATAGTGGAAGTCTATAGCAGGTAAAATTTGCAAACCTGCTCACTGCTTTGCAGTATTTTATTTATTTCAATTCCAGCACTCATTCCTGATTCCTGATTACCTTTGTTTATTAAAACCATGTCAATAAAAGTCGTGACCTGTAACACATTCCTATTTCGTGCAATATGTATGAAAAGGGGTATGACAGACTTATTTAGGTTTACGATGATCAGTTTCCAGAAAATCCAAGAAAAGCTACACTGCAGTCTGGATGACAGTGAAATGCTCACAGGACATTATATGAAATCTCAAGTGAAAAGCAGTAATGAATAATTACCAAATATTGTATGAGAAATTCCAAAAGATTGTATGGGAAAAATGCACAGTGGAGGAAGCTTTTTAGGTATGGGATCTTTGCGTGAGTCATCGTCAGCCTAAGGAGTGCCATGGCCTCTTTGCTGCACTTACGGCTTCTGACGTGAGGCTTTTTTCGGTTTGTGGCTTGGGGGGGGGGGGGGCGATTTCCCAGGGCATCGCTTACCCCCCCCCCCCCCCTTTAATTTCACTGCTGCGGCTGCTGCACGGGAGCAAAGTTCGATGCAAAAAATGCGATTTGGCAAAGCGATTTGTAACAGGAACTTGTTTTCACTAACCAGCAATGGTGGCACACTTTATTTACAGTTTGAAGATCTGTGTCATCAAATATCCCATAATTCATACATGTGTGGTGGGGAGGGGGGTTGTTTTTTTCATTAAAAAGCCCTAAATATGCAGTGTTTATAGTATATAGCGTACTCAAACTGCATGTCTAGTACAGAGATAAAAAGAGAACAACTGACCTGGGGAAAACTCAACAGATGGATGCATTTGTGATTAGAAATGAAGAAAAAAAAATCAAATTAGAAGGTTTTTAATCCACGGTGAATAAGGTGAAATTCTTGCCACATAAAATCGTAACAAAATACAACTAGTATGCGTCAAGAAACGTTACTTCATACACGTTTAGCACACTCTGCACCCAGGTACATTATCCCATCAAAGTCATTTTGCATACAGGCGTTCCCGCCTTAACTACTGACATGCGGTCCATCTGCATATCTGCAACGCGGATACCCCACGTGGCTAAAACCTTCACGCACCAGCCAGCCACGTGGCAGTCTTACTTGCGGTCGGTCACTTTGTTTCCCAATCTGGTAAATTTTAAACGACCAGACTCTACCCTTCCATCTCCATGATTTCCTTAACTTCTGCAGATAAGACATTTAGTTTTCTTGGGTGGTCCTCAAAATAATGGCACTATCACATGTTGCAATTAGTATTTTTGGCTCTGTCCCCAAGCAAAAGGTACATGAAAATGATAAGGATCTCCACCATCCGCCGGGCTTAAATTGGCTTAAGCTGGAACTCGGCGCCTTTGTGTCTCCTGGCTTACGTTTCAGGACCCGCATATATAACCTTATTATGCAGTGTAAAGAGAAAGGAGGATCTTGAATTATTCAGCACCCTGGTTTTTCGGGCAAGAAGAAGTTCAGCAGAATTTAAATGATCTCAAAGAAACTCACAAGAAACCTGGATTAATTAGCTCGCACCTTTTGTGGAGCAGAACCTGACAACAGCAATCCAATCTGATTCCCACATGTTGGACATTATGAAATATTACATGTTGGAATTAAACTCAGAGTACCTTTTCTACATTTAGCCCTTCAATTTCGGAACGAGATAATTCCCCGCTCTGTCGTTCAACACTCTTGGCTAATCAGAATTTCGAGCAGGTTAAATCTGTCATGGGGTGTCCTGGGGTGAGAGAAATGGGCGCTGACAGGAGTCGGGCAGGACGGATAAATAAACAAACACGCAGCCTCCGTGCAGGTGACGGAACGGCACCATGAATTATTGACACGCACCTGCCACAAAGTCAGAATCAGGACACGCGGCTGTGCCCGCTGCTCCTGACAGGGCATCCTCCTCCTCCAAGGAGCTCAGACAGGTTGGAACCTCTGGGAGCTGCAAACCCCAACCCCCCCACAGAATTGTCTACCACTTGGTACCTGTTGTCTGTACCTGTAGTGTGACTCTGAGGGCCTCCCTCACCTGCCAAGGTTACCTGTAGTGTGACTCTGAGGGCATCCCTCACCCCCCATGGTTACCTGTAGTGTGACTCTGAGGGCATCCCTCACCCCCCACAGTTACCTGTAGTGTGACTCTGAGGGCCTCCGTCACCCCCCATGGTTACCTGTAGTGTGACTCTGAGGGCATCCCTCACCCCCCACGGTTACCTGTAGTGTGACTCTGAGGGCATCCCTCACCCCCCACGGTTACCTGTAGTGTGACTCTGAGGGCCTCCCTCACCCCCCACGGTTACCTGTAGTGTGACTCTGACAGCCTGGTCTTGTGGCAACATCTGCTTTCCCAATGTGGCATCCGCCTGTAGCTTCTGCACCATCTGCCTGTGATGTGTGTGTGGATTGGTGGGGGGGGGGGGAGGGGGACGACAGACAAAGGACAACAAACAGAAAACTCCAATCGCAGGGGCTCAAACAGTGAACACGTGTTGCTGCAGCTATCGCTAATGCACTTGAAATGCGCTGATCCGTAAGTATGCGCTCTCATACGCAGCTGCACCTCTGGCAAGATGCATCAGGCATTGATCATACGTCGGCTACCAAGTAAATTGAAGCAGCAAGCGATTCGCTATCCCTTTGTTTATTCATGTACATGTGCGGTAAATAATGAAGCCACATAAAAGGAAGAGATCTCATCAATCTTTCTTCATGCGTATACTGCCAGGCTTAATAAGAAGTTTCCCCACCAAAATAACAGCGTCGCTTTGGTTCATTAAGCGTCTGAAGCAAAGTGTTCATTTGAAGTATTATCATCAAACAAAAGTCTGTATTTATGAAGTCTCGGCCTTAACGTTTCCCATTATTAATGCAAGACAAATTAGGCTAGCAAGCTTAGAAAATGCCTTACACAGAAGTATTACGACGAACACAGAGAATTCTCTGAAGCACTGATTTAAATTATAATGTGCATCCTGTGCAGTGAAGAAAAAAAAATAACATTCAAAAACAATTGCAAGTAGCTAAATCGGTATTGACTTTATTGACATGGTGGAGAGTGAGCGAAGACGCAGTTTTCGTAATACAGTTTTAATGAAGGGCGATTAATAAAAGACTGAATGACGAACACAATAACTTTCCTTTTCCCCGTTTGAGAGGATTCCAAAGGACACTTGGGCCTCGTGGGAGGCAGGACAAAAGCCGAAGTGCTGAGGGAATCCCGAGACCAAACCCTCAGAAGTGCGATGCTACAAGCTAATCGATAACGTGCCTATTCCTACCCCTAGACAATGGGGCCTGGCTGCAGCTGCCAGGTGATCAATACTACAAATTATTACAATATACAGCCTCAGCTGGACGGTCCGTTCTGGGGACAGCACCAGCAGGGGCCGCAGACGTCACGCGTCCGCATGCACAGCAATGAACGAGGGTATGTAGGGAGAACGCCAGACGAGGGTATGTAGGGAGAACGCCAGGCGGATAGGAACACTGAAGTCTGTCTGAGCTGAGCTGTGTTTCCTGACTGTAAAGTTTACATCCATCGTTGCTCATTCACGAAGACACGAATTTGGTGGGGCCAGATATGCACGTATAAATATAACGGTGGAAGAGAGCACGTCAAGCCGCATTACAGCTAGCCGCCGCGACACACGTGCTGCTACGCCGCTCCGCAACGCGGGAGCCCGGGTTATGTTTCACGGGGAGACATCCAGCCAGATTTGTGCGCCCGCTTTCAGAGTTTGCATGGGGGCCAAGAAAATCTTACCTGAAGAAAAGAGGAAGGGGGTGGAGTTCACGTGTGATGGGCTGTCTGGCCCATGGGGGGAGGGGGGGTATGGGGAAACTCTAAATCACGCTTAAGTTAATCACTAACTCCTGTGGTGGAGCTTTCTAATGCAAATGCAAGGGCTGGCACGCTAGCAAGTTTGAAAGTTAAATTCATCCACATAAAGTTCCCTTATTAAAGTCCAAGGTTTAATCAGCTCTGGTACCTAGAAACACACCTCGTTCATTTATACTGAGGAAAATGGTGGCCGGTTGACTTTCGTAAAGAGGACATCAAACAAAATGCAGGACACTGCAAAAAGACTTCTTCCTTTAAACCGTTCAGATGATTTCAACAGCATATATTTAGTTTTGCCCATCAAAGCAAACTATGAGTAACTGTGTTTAATTTGCGTTTCTGAGGACTGGCTTTTTTTTTAATCATTTAAACAGCAGCATTTGAAGTAAATAAATCGTATAGCAGACAAGACAAAAGCCTGGGGAGATAATTCCTCGTGGGGAGTTCGGTGGAAGCTGATGGGGAAATGAGTGTGGAAGGTGGGTGTGAACACGCCAGTCCTGGCCCCCGGCCCCCGGCCTCCGCCCCCCCCTGCTTTGCCCGTTACGGCGCCCCTGCGCCGCCCGGGCGCCCGGCTCCGTGGGTTCCCTGTTGGGGGTGGGC
>JAODKM010000032.1:6294444-6306520 GCA_026780845.1 Petrocephalus sullivani | reverse complement strand
TGCACTGTGAGCCGCACAGCCTTATGGGATACATATCGCGGTACCACATCTGCACAGCAGAGAGCAAAGTTTGTACGGTGCACTGTGAGCCGCACAGCCTTGTGGGATACATATCACGGTACCACATCTGCACGGCAGAGAGTAAAGTTTGTACTCTGCACTGTGAGCCGCACAGCCTTGTGGGATACATATCGCAGTACCACATCTGCACGGCAGAGAGTAAAGTTTGTACTCTGCTCTGTGAGCCGCACAGCCTTGTGGGATACATATCGCGGTACCACATCTGCACGGCAGAGAGCAAAGTTTGTACTCTGCACTGTGAGCCGCACAGCCTTATGGGATACATATCGCGGTACCACATCTGCACAGCAGAGAGCAAAGTTTGTACGCTGCACTGTGAGCCGCACAGCCTTGTGGATACATATCGCGGTACCACATCTGCATCTTTGCCAGACAGTGTGTATATATACAGTCTAATCAGTCAAAGGAAATGTTTAAAGCAGTTTTTATGCGTAGTATGTGTGTATTTGCTCTGAACAAAAACACAATTGATCATTATAGCATATGAAAATTACGAGTAACACAATGGAAACTAACAGGAATATCTGCTATTCTCCCAGAAGTCACTGATATCTTGCCGGCTGGCTAGATGAACACCGCTTCAGTTCCCAAACCTCTCCTCAGGGACATACCAGGCATTCCATGTACTCGTTACATTTCACCACCAGCCCACTTAATTAATTAAGTTAATTAGTTGATAACTCAATGTGGTATTGAATACCCTAAATACCAGCATACTAATGGTCGAGTAAAAAAATACATGGGTATACATGGGATGTCTGCTGCAAATACTGAGGTGACTTTAGGAGAGGTTTTGAAACGGCTAAGCTGACACACTTTGACAGAAAAAAACCATGGTTCTACTCTAACATGAAGGTCATTTAAACATCATTTTCTTTGACTGCCTAAGACCTTTGCACAGTATTATATATATACACACACATGCATATACACATACACAGTTTTTTTTTATTTCCTTTTTTATTTATATATATTTTACTATTACTTAAGCTATTCAGCAAATTTTACCTGCTAGGGAAATTCCCTGAGTGGGAAACGGAGGAATACCGATTTTAGCCATCACTCCATTATAATACACAAAATTGTACTGTCATGGTTTATATGAGGTTTCTGTGGTCAGAGAATTTGTAAATTCTTCTAAGGGATGGAAATGAAACACTATGCTGATATACATCTACTTCAAATGCATTAAATTGCAGATGGAATGAAGTGTTGATCCCAGCGGTGAGAGACAGAGAAAGACAGAGAGAGAGGGAGAGAGAGAGGGAGAGAGGGGGAGAGAATGGCCCAAGAGACAGCAGGAGATAGCCAGTTGTGTTACCGGCATGCTGCTTTAGACTGGACTTTGCGCTCATCGAGTCAAATTGAGATTATTCAAAGCCACAGCAGAAATTGTGCCAAATCGTTTTTTCATTTTTAAACCAAAATCCTGCACAATTTAAAGCACAAAGGTTGAGATTACTATTCAATTGAAGTGTGGCATAGAAATTTCTCCCTATATAGAATCGATTACTGGATGTCCAGATCTGCTCCTCTTTATGAATGAAAAGTCACACTATAGGTAGAGTTTTTCTGAAAGGCTTTAATATTCAATTTAAATTGCTGATGTATAATTACAGCTGCCCGACTTCTCGTAATGCTTGGTTTTATTCCATATTCACCCCAAATTTATATGGAGAATATAAAAGTCGGAGAGATACACTGCTTAGGTAATATGTAGTTTAAATGTGAGAATGTTGAAATGCATGAAATTGTTTTTTAGAGTCCTGCTTAAAGTGACTTTTTCTTCTCGTGACTAATAACGACTATTAACCCATTAAAGACATGTAGGGGGAAAAATGGCAAACTCTTCCTGTAGACTTTTATAATGTATGTCACAGGATGCATAATATCACATTGCAATTATTCCATCCAGGCACTGCAGTGCCACGTATCCTGGTTGGGGTCTCGGAAGGCCGGAAGCCAGTCACAGGCATCACTGAGAACAATGCAGGGGCACAACCTGGATGGAACGTCAGTCCATCCCAGGGCCAAGGCACACACAGACACACACTATGGGCAGCTCCCCCCACTACAGAGGTGTGAGCCAGCCATGTTACCCACTGTGTTGCCCCCCTTTTCAGTCACTGCATCTAGAAATGAAAACAGGATTTTGTCCTGCTTTGCATAATTGACATTTAATATCACATTTTCAAATTTATAGTATAGCACTGATATCTGCATTTTCAGCAAGAATAAAACGTAAATGATCCCAATCAGAGACAAAAAAGAGGAATAAAAAAGACTTAATAATGGTTTTCAAATACATGCAGGCAGCAGGAGAAAACATGAAAGCAGCAATGCGGTCTGGTGGAGAAAGAGCAGTGGCTGATAGACTGCCTGACGTATGAATGGGGTAGGGCTGCAGAAGGGGGCAGCGAGCAGGCAGCCAGAAACTGATGTCAGACGGACGGATAACAGAGACTAACACAGGCTAATGCAGGCTAACACAGGCTAACACAGGCTAACACAAATTAACGAAGGCTAACACAGGCTAACACGGGCAAATGTAGACTAACACAAGCTAATGTAGACTGACGCAGACTAAGACAAGCTAACATGGGCTAAAACAGGCTAACACAGGCTTAGCCACACCCTTCGCTTGTGAACAATAAGCAGCAAATAGAAGGGAGGGAGTTACAGTGAGTAGGATTCATCAAATAACTGTTAGACCAGAACTGTCCTTATCCATCCATCCACCAACCAAAGGTCTAACCAATACAGCTGCCTGGGGGACCTGAAGCCTACGGCAGGGAGCAGAGGACACACAGCTGGCGACACCTGATGGTATTCCGGCTCATCGCAGGATCCGATTTTATTTGATAATTGAAAACAGCATTGTTTGTTGAGGACAGATAATTTGCACGTGCTTTGGAAAGTGGTGATAAATGCTAAAGAGGATGCAAACAGTACGCATGCCCTATTTGCCTCTCATTCGACGTTCCTCTCCTTTTGGAAGCGGCTTAACTCTTCTGGTGTTACTTGTAATTTTAGCCCGAATGCTGCTAGGCCTGGCTTCCTGCTCCTCACCCTCAGCCAAGGCCTCCAGATGCAAAACCTCCGCGTGCTTGACCTTGTCCTTCAGAGTCCCGACCTTCGGCTTTGGCTCTGGAGCCCCCGCAGAGCACCCCCGCACACCTCGACGCGCAGCGAAAAGCCGCTCGCTACGAGCACGCGACACTCTCAACTGCCTAAACAAGTGATGTGCGCCCTCTGCTACACTTTCTTAAAAACCGACAGGATGTATTTTTTCCACTTGCGTTTTCACACAAAAGATGTCTATAATTAATAAGTATATTTAATCGAGTAAACAGAATACTACATGAATAAATGGATACACCTGAGGCGGACAATGGCTAAGATGCTGGTAGCTAAATCCTCAGCAGGACACATTTACACCCATATTGCACAATGTAGATCAGCCCCCCAACACCCCTGTTTTACACTCTCCACTGTCTTAGTGTTTCAGAACTTTAAGTATTGCAAACCCCCCCCACCACATCATACTGTTATATATTGCACCGTAGTTCTCGGGGGATGTTTTCTTCATGCCATATATACCTGTGTATGGATTCGGGGCACCATGGGGGGGGTCAATGTAAATGTCCAGGGGCCCCTAATTTATAGTTGACTGGCATGACAATAATGACACGTTCCCGCACCCTCCTTTTCGGGATTTCCTCTGGGGGGCCTTCCTCCTGAGAGCAGTGCTCCCCTCCTGCCTGGCACCTCCTCTGCCGCTGGTCACACGGCCCGGCCCGCAGGCCCTCCGCTCCCTCGTTAAACTCGTCCACCTCAGGCTCATGGAGGGCCCGCTGAGGGATGGGTGCCCAGCGATGGGGAGGGGGGTGGTGGGGGATCCATATCGACAGCGCCCCCCCCGAGTCCACCACCATCCGTATTCATAAGCCGGGGCTAAATCTTGAAAAACATCGGCTTTTTCCTTTTTTGCGGGCGGCCGACTCATGCATTTTGCATGGCCCGGTAAACAAAGCACGCCTTCGGGACAAGGGTTGACGCACCGCCCTCTCCACGTCCCGAAGCCTCTCCTCCGTCACTCTCAGGCTTGTCTTCAGCTGCAGAATTTCTTGATCCCGGCTGCTCACCTAATTTTGGGAAATACACAGAAATGATAAAAAGAAAACAATCACTAGCATGTAAAACAGAAAAAACTAAAACGCTTCAGTTACACATAATTAATGTGTACAGGAAGCCATGAAACAGGTGACTGTCTTCCACTAGGGGGGCTTTACTGCAGGGGCTTACCCAGGCTGAAGCCCAGGGCCCTCTGCTGAAAAGGGACCACAACTATCCTTCTTTAATAAATTCACCCCAGCCCCCTCCAGTCAACAGGCCACACCTCCAGCACCATTGCAGAGTACAGGAGGAGGGCCTCTGACCGTGTTGCTGCACCATAGTCCCTTAGCTGCACGCAGAAATATACCTTTCTCATAAGGTATATTTCACACCTGACATGATTTTCACCCCACCATTTGCCCTCTAAGTGCTCTTCCCCCCCCCCCCCACCACACATGTTCAGCAGCAATTCATTAACAGTTTGGGTTCGGAAACAGGAAGTCTAACATCGGCGACAGGAGCGGCCGGGCTGGGGGTCCGGCGTCGCCCGGCAGCCAGAGGAGCGCCCCATCCCACACGCAATACACAGCGACGGGAGTTTTAAACAAAAGAAAAGCCCAAAAAGAACAAAAGGCTTCCCGTGTCCTGCCCTGCACTACCTCTTGTTGTGCCGTTCTGAGCTTCTCCATGACAACCGCCATTTCTCTCTCCTGCTTCTGCTTCTCGCCGCTCAGCCTGCTAATGTCCTGGGATTGCCCCTTTATTTGGGCTGTCAGTGGCTCGCTCGCTTCCTGCAGCTTCCGCAGGAGATCTTCCCTGAGGAGTAACTGCAAGCAAGAAGAAGTGACAAAGGGAAAAAAAACAAGGATGCGAGACTCATTTTAAATCACTTAACCCCTCGTCTTCAAATAGCGTATTTGTTCTTCCTTGTGGCGGCACCTTAAACGCGAGCGCGAGAACCGGATCTGTCAGAACCAGGCACCAATGAAGCCGCTTTACAGGAGGGAAATTTACAATAAAATATACCTAAAATGAAAAATAAGTATACTTGACAACAAAGCCAAATCATAACTGAAATAAAGAACAGAACTTTACTTGCGTTCTGCAAAGTAAAAATAAAAAATCTGCATGTACTTTGACTGTATGTGCATTAATATGAAGTATACTCCATAAAGTATTTTTTTTTTATTTTTATTAAACTTTTACTAAACGTATAGCACTTCAGATAAAAACTCCACCTTTTCTGAAGTGAGATGCCTACCTCATTGTTACATAGAGAGTACTGCTCCTGGACTTCTAACAATTTCTTCTGCAACAATCCAAGTTTGTTGTCTCTTTTAGAAATCTGTACACCACAAAAGAGGAACCAAGAGGCCAGAGTCAAACTTTGGGATGTATTAGAGAGGTGACAATGACAATATTCGAGCCAATGACAAGAGCTCTTGCATGCACAACGCACTGCGGTCTCCTGCTGTGTTACATTTCGAAATTAACACGACAAGGCTGTCTGATTGAAATGAAGACATGAATTTCCATATACAGCCACTCCTCATTTAGTGACCATTAGCAAGTACAGTAATAAAAAAATAATTTTCAGACTAATGCAAGCATTTACCAAATTTCGCATGCCAAACAAGCAGGATATAAGCAATACTGTCAAAAATGTCTACATCATGAAGGTTAAAAGAAACTGAAGGACAGAGGAAAAGTGGTAAGCACAGTTGCAGTCACACCTAGGCTACCATGATTTTCACTTAGCGACCAATTCGCTTAGCGACCAGGTGTTTGGAACAGAACTCAGTTGCTAAACAAGGAGTGGTAGCAATATAAAAAAAAAAACAAACACCATTTGTTACGGACATACAAGGGTCCTTCATCAACACGACCTTAGGCTAGGTAGGTCACATTAATAAATTTGAATATTTTTGTATAGATGTTGTTGACAATATAACCTTAATAATCTTTACATGCCGGGTGTTTATTCCTGGTTACATTAACATCTTCAATCTCCTGATTTAGGAAAAGCAATGAAAAAAAAGAATCAAAAGAAATGGGAGATTGTTTTAAGTGATTAGTTTCAATCAGCACGCGGGGTGAATGAGCCATTTAGAAAGACCTGCGTGACGTGCCTGTCTGGGTAACATGAAAAGCTCTTATATTTCCCAGTCTTCTAAACACAGAAAAATGCATCCCTCCAATTCAGAATATCGAATGTCTTATGGAAAGTGAAAGGTCATTTGTAACTGTCCATAGGATTGATGGAGTTAAGATAGCTCCTTGACCTTCACCCTGCACTCACGGAGAACGGTCTCAGATGACAGAGAATCGGGCAACTTTACACACGATCTCTGCATTTATTCCAAATTGCATCTCGAGTCACAGAGCTCCGTGGAACTTAACGACGTGCAGTCCTGCTTCGTTAAATGGCGGGCCGTCATTCGACACCATGCGCTGAATGTTTGCGATTTGCTTTAATTCAGCCTCTGCCGCCTGCTTCCATCTGCCCTTTTAAACCCCCGATTGGAGCGCGATTGCTTTTGCGACCTAGACAAACACTGTCAAGGCCAATCTTGACGCAGCAGCGTCAAAGTCGGGTCGTGTGCCTATGGTTGAGTCAATGCACCAGGCATGGAGACGCTGAGGGCCTCGTGCACCTGCTCAGAATCGGTGGACAGATGACGTTCTTCTTTGTCCTTTACAGCACATGGTCTCGTCAGCATGATCAGCGGGACGCCCATTTACTGAAAAACATCTACTGCATCAATTTCTTGCTCCAGCTTAAGCTAGCACTTAATAACCAAACTAGTACTTTTTTGTCACAATGGACCAGTTTTCCCAAATATTTCTAGGGTAAAATTCTAGTGGATCTACTGGTGCTCAGACTATTTAGCCTTTGCCCCGATAAGCAGTTAATAGGGTCTGTGGGCTCATGGGCATGGAAGGCTCATGAGGGAACTGTGTGGCGTATCTGCACTGCATAATGTCTGTGTTTGTACATCTTACGCATGCATAATGCTACAAAGGCCTGCACAAGTCCATTTACCAGGCTCACCGTGGAGTAACTCCAGAGCAGTGACACCAGACGTGCTCGGAAACCGACATTAAACACTCGGGAAAGCCGGTGAGAACGGACCAAAACAAACGAGGAGTCAGAAGACAGGCGAAGCGCCCACTGGAAAGGGACACAATACACAGGCGATGGGGAAGGCTTCGATTCTGCCAGCATTAGCTGTCACATGCACATGGCTTCTGAGTGACTTTTCAGCATAACATTTCTGTGACAATCAACACGTTAGTATTAGAGTGACGTATGAGTGAGGCAGATAGATCATGTCAAGGAACCAGCTTGGCATAAGTGCAGCTGGGCTGAGCTTCCTGCAGGTGAACAGTGACAAGTGTAAGTTAGCGTCATTACGGGAGCTATACAAACCATTATAAGAACTTAACAGAAGAAATAGATTCGGTAGCTCAGTGCTCTGAAGGGCTGGCAGACGGTCCTGGAAAAGTGGGGTCCTGAGACACTTAATAAGACTCATAAATGGCTATGTCTGTTTTCATTAAAACCAGCTCAGTGTGGCATATACAGGAAGACCTTGAATAAGGAGGAGGAACTCACATAATGGCTGCACACATTTATATTATATTACAATGATATTTGGAAACAGCAAATATAACGAGTAATAAAGAAAAAGACAGGAGAAAGAAGGCGCAATAATTAGCCACTAATAATTTATACTAAGATGATCTGTAAATAAATTTAAAGATACTGTGAAGATGGATAAGATGGATGGATAGATGGATGGATGGATGGATGGATGGATGGCTGCTAATCCCTCTCTACTCTACCCCTCCTATGAGAATCTGAAGTGACAGGCATGTATAACAAAAGGAACAAAGAGAGACGGGGAGACGCGGGGAACGGCTTTTAAGTAAAACTTCATTGCGAGAGACAGGCGGGACGGAGGGTTCCCGCTAGACCTCCCGCTAGACCTCCCGCTAGACCTCCCGCTAGACCTCCCGCTCTTTTAATCGCACCCCAAACGGAAATATTTCTCCCTGTGTTGTCGGATCAGCACCTGAATGGACTGACAGGGGCGCACGCTGTCAGACAGCGCTGCCCCACCCACTCTGTGGCAAAGGCTCCTGGGACGCCGTCGCTCCTGGCCAATGAATCCTGTCATAGTGTCTGGCTGCAGCCACTGCCATTGTCCCCCCCGCGCCCTCCAAATGCACTAGCTTCACGGCGATGGGGGGGGTGACTGGGGTGGGGGCCTGCTGATACATTCTGCCCAGCGTCTTATTAGAAACCCAGCAGCAATCAGAACGTTTTTGTTTAAACCGAAAGTGACCCCTGGCTTCCTCAATAGCCCACTTTACAACAAAGGAATGAAAAAGAAAGCGCCATCCGCGTGTCGACACAAGTACTGAGGAACAATAAAGGGTCTTAATACGAAGCTGCTAACGCTGTATTAAAATAAACACGGACGCACAGAAGAGACGACCTCGACGGACAAGGCTCGGCGTATTTGCTCAGCTGTGCTAATGTTAGGAAAGTTAAGAACAAACACTATTATCGTCCGACGCGTTCTTTTACAGGAATCAGACAGTGGCAAAACGCTACAGTAGTTCAACAAATGAGATCAGAGAGATGGTTTTTACAGTAAACTGGATCCAGATGCGGGGAGAGACACGGGAAGCCGGCAGAAATTAATGGCTTTGTAAATCTTCAGATGAAAGCGAAGCGGAGCGGCCGACGCAGCTCACTCCGGCCGCCATCTCCCGATCCAATAAACGCGGGTTCAAACAGACGTCAGGCCTCACGCATGGAGCCAATATTACAGCAGAGTTCCGTTACGATCTCAAAGTTGCGGTCAAAAGTGCCACGTTATGCTTTTCGCTGTACCTGAAATTCATTTCATTTGAAAATGAAAAAGACGGCTGTTCTGTATGGGAGAAAAAAAAAAAAACATCTTTTGCCTAGCAAATCTAAAGTACCAGAACAGTTTTCTGAGATCAAAAACTGACTTTTCTCCTAGTTATCGCAAATCCTGCTCACAAAATGCACGGCTGCCTTTAATTTTAATGCACGCCAAGGCAAATAAGGAGTGAAAGAGTAAAATTTAGACGGGACAGTGTGAAATTAGCACGATGGGAAGCATGTTCTCCCAAACAGCATGTCCTGGGAATTCTTCATCACAGGGGAAAGCAGGTTGGCAAAGAGACTTTTTTATTCCATGAAAAAGGGGGAAAAAAAGGTTTCTCTGCTTTTTTACCTTACTGCCAGCTGCTTTCTTTGTGTTTTCCAGGGTTTCGCTTGCCCTACTTAAGGCCTCCTGCTGTTTTACAATTTGATCTTGCAGCTGTTGAGATTGTTCCGTCTTCTCCTGTAATTTGGACTTCAGTAGACAAACTTCTAAATCCACACTGTTCGCCTTGACTTCGCTCTTCTGCAGCTAAGGCAGAAGGAAAGACAATTACAGAAATTAGAATTACAAGGATTACAATTACAAAAAAAAAAATTACAATTACAGAAAGGGAATCTGTGAATACGCGTATGTAAAACATAACGAGACCCATTTGGGTTAAAAACATTGGCATCATTCTGGAAGACATAGATAATATAGATCTAAGCCCATTCATCCATATATCAGAACAGAAAATAAGTATTGACAAAATTACAGAAACTCTAGACACATTGCTGGAACTATTATAACAATAACAGATTAGATTAGTTATTAAGTAATGCATTAGAGTTACCTAGAAAACCTGAAATGTAATATTGTTCCTGCCTATTATTAGTGTGTGGATATTTAAAGCAAACATTGTCCAGCTCCAGCTGTTCATTGATTTGGGTACAATTACACAGAAAAGGCTCTGATCCAGAACCATTTTCCCCCATAATACACCTGTATTGGTTCATTTGGTTTATTGGTTTGATGCAGCCCCTAACTATATTGAAAAACACTCCGTAATTCTTCATTAGGTTACAATATAAATGTAAAGCCTGGCTGACTTCATACAATCTAGGCGTGGCACAAAGAGATGCCATTTGTCGCTGGCTATGCAGTCGGCGAATATTCTCAAATTCAGCAGAACTCGCGTTGCGAGTTGCAAACGGTAGCGTGCCAGAAGATTACACCTCTGCGCGTTCCTCGCCCGAGGCAGGGAAACAGAGAGCACTGATTTGACAGATGGTTTTTAAGGGGAGATCACTTTCAAAGGTAGGCCTGTCATATTTCCTCATCGACATCAGCCACGGGCCCCCAGTAGACTAAGGCCTGAGCCCCACGTGTCCCCTGAAGCTCCAGCAATGAGTGTAATTTCGGGGCTCATGGGTACAACATGGGCCTGTGCTGAGACTCGGACACTTGGCTTCTTCGACGCGTCACACCGGGCCCTTCAGCTGAATAATTAATTAAGCAAAAATGTCAATAATCCAAAAAAAGATTAACTATAAAAACAACTTTAACTTGGAATGCACTGATGTGCTTCAAATTCAGGCAAGACTATTAAAAAAAAAATACAGACGCAAAGGCAAGCGATTCCACAGGAAATTTAGTGACAATTATTCAAACTGCTCAAGGCAGGTACCTACATTAATCCATTCTGGCATACACGATAAATTATTTACGCAAACATGCAGAACGGAACAGGCCCTTTTTTCTGAGCACTCTGCTGTTTCATTGTAATATAAAGCTCTCCTGAAAAGAAAAGCACATGTAGCCGATCATTGGATCCACCAGCCGCCAACATCGCCCTCTCCTTCAAGGACACGTCCAGCCCCATCGGCAGGGACTCTGAAAAGTTATTCGAAAGAAAATTTAACGCCAATTACATTCATCATTAGTATGCTTTGTTAATGAACTCATTTACTATTAAATAGCACTAATAAAAAGGTAAAACTGCTTTTTACATTTCCCGCTAAATGTAATTTAAATCAACCGAAATCCTTCATTTATGCACTCTGCCCAGCAAACCCTCAGCGTACCCAGAATGACCGCATTACAATATTGAATATCAGGCATAATAAACTCCGCCGGACGATTAAAATGAAAGCGATTCCCAGAGCCCCCATTTCCGATTTCATTAAAAAGTGAAATGTACCTTGTTTCGCAGGCCCTCTGGGGCCCACCCCGTGCCAGCATGCTCCTAGGAGGACCCTGTCTTAAAGTGCTCCTTCACTGTCAGTGTCCTTTTCAAAGACTCCTGTGTGGTTTTTGGTGAGGTCACATGCAGCTGCAAGTGTCTCGCACTTTCTCCGCCTTCATTTATCTCAATTGGGGAGAAAAGAAAACAACTGTCGACCTATCGGCAAATTTGTAAAAAGGCTGTTTTATTTTTTTTCCCTGAGACAGATGCGACTGTATTGTCATGCAGGATGTGCATGATAATAATGAAGAGGCAAAGACCCCAGAAAGGCATGGTTTTTACTCTCACTCGCTTTGTTCTCTTGTGTCAGAAGAAATGTGTGAACGGGGACAGGGATTTGTGAGATTTAAGATCATGTGAAGCTGAGGTTTGTGCCAGATGGAAGCTGAGGTTTGCGTCATACTGAAGCTAAGGTTTGTGTCACACACATGCTGAGATTAGTGTCGCAAGGAAGCTATGCTTTATGTCCCAAACATGAGATTTGTATAATAAGGAAGCTGATATTTGCGTCACATGGAAGCTGAGGTTGGTGTCGCAAAGAAGCTGAGATTTGTATCATAAGGAAGCTGAGGTTGGTGTCGCAAAGAAGCTGAGATTTGTATCATAAGGAAGCTGAGGTTGGTGTCGCAAAGAAGCTGAGATTTGTATCATAAGGAAGCTGAGGTTGGTGTCGCAAAGAAGCTGAGATTTGTATCATAAGGAAGCTGAGGTTGGTGTCGCAAAGAAGCTG
>JAODKM010000032.1:6271980-6294344 GCA_026780845.1 Petrocephalus sullivani | reverse complement strand
AAGAAGCTGAGATTTGTATCATAAGGAAGCTGAGGTTGGTGTCGCAAAGAAGCTGAGATTTGTATCATAAGGAAGCTAAAGTTTGTGTCGCAAAGAAGCTGAGATTTGTATCATAACAAAGCTAAAGTTTGTGTCATACAAAAGCTGAGGTTTGCATCATAAGGAAGCTGAGGTTTGCATCATGGGATGCTGAAACCACTGGTAAAGTCACTGGTCATATCACTCGAAGTCTGAAGCTCTTACTCAATGGCAGAGAGAATACGCCACACAGAACGGACACACAACAGGCAGCTGATGGTGTTCATGAAAGCAGCTCAGTATACAGCAAACATGGACATGTGGACAAAGCCGGCCGTTGATACTGTACATGTCATGCAGAAACTGGGAGACAAGGACCCAGCAGCTTCAGCACAAAACAAATGCCGCATACGTCCCTTGATGGGAAATACCTCTGCGAGACAGCGGATTAAGTGCTTGTTAAGTGCTGTTGTACCGAGAGGATTTAAATGTAAGAACACTTATTTATGTAGGAAAAAAATGTATGTAAGGGGGGGTATTGCATTCTCCCCTATTACACGAATACCTGTGGGAACAGTTCCAATAGCTTATTAAAGAGATTTGCCGGGGTATCTCTGTACCACTGGCCATCTTTAAAGAGCGGCCTGTCAGGACATGTTTGGCCATTACTTGGCCGACGCCGGGCAGGGGAGCGAAACGTCTCGTGTTATCTGATCAATCATGGGCCGAAGCACGCGAGGGGCGAAATGGGGATGTGACTGCTTCTCAGACGGATCTATGCAGGCCCTCACCCGGTTTCATTTGAATAACAATGTCTAAGAAAATGGAAGCGCTATGTCTGAAGGTTGCGATGGGGACAGTTGGGTGTCCTCCTTGCGGCCTGCGTGGGGAAAGAAGCAGCCCCACGGCTGCATTCAGACGTTAAGGCAGACATTACAACCCGAGCCCATATTATAAATCTGGGAAAATCGCCCCCAAAATCCAGGGTCTGAGGCAGACCCTGAAGATGCATAAAATGTCATAGCCGAAGGGTGATTGTGTCAAAATATGGTTTTATCTTACCATACGGCGATGAGAAATTCACCTTCTCCTCAGAAATAGAGGCCAGGAGAATTGCCAGACCGACTAGTTGTGTCTCGTTTTTCCAGACAGGCACCGTGATAGACAGACACCTCAACAGAGATTCTGGAAGCACAAGGACCCAAGCCCATCTCATATCATGACCTTATAAAGTCGATCCGCCTGAATCTCACGCATACTTATTAATATATTAAAAGGAATTCCAGGTTATACTTAAAAAGTCAGTGGGTGCTACAGCTAAGACCACACAGACATGATAAATAATTACTTATTTACAAAATGCATCAGACGCCGCGTCACAGTAACCGACGGGCGCTGTCTCAGAGCACGGGAGGTAAAGGGTGACGTATGACTTGGGGAGTGTTTTTTCCACCCTTTGCAGCTCCACGCTAGAAGGTAAATAAGGCAGAAGTAATTCATTTTAAACAGAGGACAGCAAAAAAAACATGGAAGTATTAAGGTGTTATATAAAAATGAAACACCATCAGGGCACTCCTGAGTACCAACATAACCTGGGATGCCGGTTCGGGATTACCAGGCTCTCGGGCAAATGCATTGGCATACCAAACAATCAATCACACCCCTCGATGACTGCAGGGTCTCCAAGTTTCTGCTGGATTACATAATTAAAACCACAGTTTGGGCAGAATATATCACCCTCATGTTTTTTGCATGTGTCACTGGATCACCTTCCAGTCAAGAGGCAGTTTTCACCTTAAAAAAGCAAGCTGGCAGACAACGACTTTAATTAATTGGTTAATTAATCGTCACGGAGAACCCGGCTGCCGTATATACTGTCTCCCGCTGCAGGGACAGTGACAGATGTTAAGTGTCCTTTGCAGACACTGGGATTCCAGCAGCCTATTGCGAGTAAGGACATTTATTTGCCTTACTGTACCATCAGGAGCAGCCCATCAATCAAGGAGGGACAGCGAATTGTGGTGGGGGATGGGGGGGTCGGGAAAAATCATCAGCAGTGCTGCACACACAGCAGCTGCCAAGACGAGCGAGGAGGAGGACGGAGGAGGAAGGACGCCACAGTGATTGGCCCCGAGGAAAAAACAGAACCATCCCCAGAACGGGTGAACTTCTAACACTCCGTTTGTCCATCAAGCTAACCTCCATGCCACTGTTGACCTGAGCCTGGCACCCCTACACAAACACCAACCTCACACCATCCACAGAGACCCTGGCTGCTGCCTTCAAGCACCGCATGGATCTTATCAATATTTCACGTAAACGGCGTGTCCTCTTCTCGTGCACGACGCAGGCTCACCTCACTGACAGCATCCTTTCCTGAAACCTGTGACATTAAGCTCCTTTTCCAGTGAACAGACCAGCTGAGACTATTCCCGCAGAAAGAGGTTTTACCTCCTGAAGTAAATCAGCCAGCGATCTGCGATGCACATAAACCAAACATGTAAAGTGAAGATTAACTTTCCAATGACTTAACATGTTTTTTTTTTTCCTCGACAGAAAGCACTCAGTGTTTTCAACGAAATCCTGTCTACTATACATCTTAATCTTTAATGCAAAAGTGTTGTGACTATAACTCAAATCGGGGTCATGGGGAGTCTGGAGCTTGAAAACTACAGAGGATGGGGTAAGGGACACACCGGTCAGGGTGCCAGTCCATCACAAATTCAGAGAATACCTACATATATAACTAATAAATATTTAGCAAATACCTCCACGT
Source organism: Petrocephalus sullivani (assembly GCA_026780845.1). Classification (NCBI taxonomy): domain Eukaryota; kingdom Metazoa; phylum Chordata; class Actinopteri; order Osteoglossiformes; family Mormyridae; genus Petrocephalus; species Petrocephalus sullivani. The sequence goes on along the minus strand of JAODKM010000032.1, from coordinate 6,291,550 downwards.
TTAACATCAAGCAGCCATGTCAGCTCTGCCTTTTCTGGGACCTAAGCCAGTGTTATTATAATTTTGATTTTTTTTTATTTTTATCTTATATCTTCAATTTTCATCTAAAATCCAGTTTTTTTATTTGTATTGATTTTTTAGTTATTTTCAAAGACATATTTCTGTTTAGTTTTACATATTTTTGTTTCAGTTTAAGTGATTTTAATTTTTAGAGAGACACTATAAGCTGTTATTTGTCTATTTTTATGTGTCAGTATTATTTAACGTGTTTTATGTGTCTGTTTTACGACGTTACAGAAATAATCTGACATTGGTTTTTATTTTATCTTAATTATGCTTGGAAGTAATATTTATGGATATTGTTTAGGTGTACTTTTTAAATTGTATTTTTGTATCTTTTATTTTGGTTTACAAAAATGGCATTACTTTTAGTTTTGGTTAATGACGATAACCCTGACTTGTCTCTGACAGGCATTATCACGCTCCACACAGGATCCTATTCACATAGCAGCAAGTACGAATAATCCAAATTCATCATTTCCAAGAATTAAAGTGCATGGAAAGTGCAACAATCAAAAGCTCATTTATTCTGTGAATGCTATAACATGGCTACTGGTACATAACATTCTCGGTGTTGTTGTTTTGTTGAGGCTGTATGTGCATTGCTTTTTTTTCTTTTTGTATTATTGTTTGCATTGTAAAGCGTCCTTAAGTTTGAGAAAGGCGCTATATAAAAACAACCTATTATTATTATTATTATTATTATTATATACAAATAACTGCTCTTACTTTCCAGGTAAACCAGAAAGCTTAGGAAGTACATGTGAAATATACAAAATGTAAAATCCAAATCTAATATATATATATATAAAAAAAAACTTAAAGAAAGAACAAATGTTGTTCTTAATTAAACTGATGTAGCACCGTCTGCCCCGTAGCGTTAGCTATCTCCACAACGTTAATGAGAACTGTTCAGCGCAATCCGTAAGTACAGAGAGATCGACATGGCCCAAGACTCGAACCGAGGAATGGAAATTAAAAAAGTAATTGAACATGCCATCCTTAGGCAGTCTGGAAGATACCTGAGAAACACTTATCAGAAGAAAAACCAGCAAACAAAGAAGGAACATTTAAATCTGGAATATAAATTGGTGTTTTAAACATTTTTTCCAAGAGTAACTTTAAATACTGTCCTATATCCATAATATTAATATGTTTTTCTTCAATTTCACTACAGATAAATATAGTCATATTTATGCTTCTTTAACTCTGGGTTGTCGGTAAGCAAGCAGACAAGAGTGAATTCACTATTTATTGCAAAGATGTCTAAATGGTGCACAAATAAAGGGCACAAAAGGCCATTCAATAAAACCAATAAAAATACTGCACAGTAATAATGAAATAAAGGGGGAAATTAGTTCTTTTTTACAAAGAGGTACATACACAGCATTGCATAAGCTTGCCTGATAACTGCCCGATTCCAGTGCATAATGACTCATCAAAATATCCATCCTAATGTTATTCATTAAGATAAATTCCATTCCAGATTTGTTTACAGCTCTGTAAATGTTTTCATTCAAATCACAACATTTTACACGCGCTTATATTTTTAATGTGCACTAAAAATTTCTCACCTTAGGCAATCTTGGAGAGACTGAATAAAATATACTGAAATTCTGAAAAAGAACATTTATGTTCGCAAATAACACTTAAATTACACTTATTTTCATCAACTGATTTGAGCACTTAATAGCAAGATGAAATGTTCACACTCGGTATTGTGAGGTCGAAATGGACTGTATTCTCACCATGGCAACCTACCAATTGGCATTATGGTACATGTCAATAAAAAAAAAACAACAATGAAGCAGATGGTACATGTACGCAAGTGTGAGCATGTCTGTAGAATTAGCAGGGGAAAAATGACATACATACAAATATGAGCTAAAAGCCCGTTATTACATTGGCCGATTGTAAATTAATTACTTTTAGTTATTTCTGGTCCAGCACTTCAAATTGTAGGGAAAGAGGATCAGATTCCACATGTTTCCTGTCTGCTGTCAATATACAGCCCTCAATCCGGGACCTAAGACCCGATCACTTTCAATTTGATGATCCATTAGCTTTTCCCGTGGGTTGGGATAAAAGGAGGTCTTTTAAGCCCCAAGGACTCCAACGATGACCCAGGTAATGCTTTCCCGAAAGCACGGCCAATAGCATTAGGTGGGGACGAAAAACTGTTTTAGTTTTCGGCATAAATGAGAAAAAGGTATCGTTTTAAACCATAATATAATCTGAGGCGACAGTGAAAAACCGGCTGTATGTTGACGGATGGACAAGGCGCAGATGCTCTCAGTCAATTTCTACTCAATTGACTTCTTCCCATAAACTCAATAAAAATACCATTCCTCCATTCACGATCTTGAAGGCCGCAAAACCTGAGCTGGGTGGCCAGTGTCCACTGAGTAGGTGCCACAATGCAATACAACCAGATGATACTATATGTATATGTATATATTCATTTAGTGATTAAAGTTTATTTGACTTCATAAATCATTGCTATATTTGTAGGCCCCACAAACACCCCCTTTAAAATAAAAAATACAAAAAATAAAAATAAACCCAAAAGACAGTCTAGTCCAAGAACACATATTTAAACCTCCAAAGGAGAACAATACACATAACTATACAACCATTAATTTACTACAACGCAGCTTATGCTACAGCACATTTACATTTTATTTATTTGTCAGTCCCTAGAGACACTGGGGGTTTGCGGCCTTGCTGGGGGGCCAAGAGTGAAATCACACTAGGATTCGAAGCAGCGATCCTCCAATCACAAGCACGGCATCTAACCCACTGAGCCACACGCCACAAGTACAGACTCGGCAAAAAGTATCGAATCAAAATCCCAATACTGAAGATATTGATAATTGGATAGCTATAATTTAGACTTCAGCACAACATTACGGTAGATAAAGACAAAAACAAAGATTCTCCAGTGCTGATGCAACATCGCTGATCAATGTTATCCTTTTTTAAAATGAGGATGCCTGTTTCTCCATGGCTGGAACACTTTTGGCATACCGCAAGCTCGTCAGTAACGCTATTCCGCATAAAACTGGAAAACCTTCAAATTTCTTTGAAATTGAATCATATAATGCAGAATTATACATAACCACGTGGAACATCGAGCTATGCCTGATGTACTGCAAGGAGGTTCCTCAGCCCCGATATCCGACAAACCTGTTGTGTCCCACTAATCAAGGAATTCATGACGAGCCAATTAGCTAAATCAGACGGTTTAGAGGCTGAACCACAGGCACATGTGGATTTGCATGCGGTCTCCGAGGACAGATTTGCGAAGCCAAGCCGTATGGTACCATCATTAAGCATGTGATTTATACCCCTTGCGTATACAGACTTTGAGTGTGCACATTAAGCGTGAGACATATATGCCGTTACATACATATGTAATGCACGTATCACGGCGGTCCCGAAATAGCAGGAAGGAAGGCGGGGGGGGGCTTTTAAAATGAACAACACCGGGGGTCAGGCCTTTTTATTAAAACAGGGGATGTACCGCGATAACTGAAAATGAGCGCACTGGGATTCGGATCCTTACCCGACCGGAGCGTCGGGATCTTTCTGGGCCGACCCTACAGAACAGCAGGAGGAGGCAGTAAAAGGACACAGTGGAGCCCCGTCCCACTTACTGTCGGGGCGAGGGGGTCACCACAGAGCCGGAACGGAAACCCTCAACTGGCGGAGAGCTTCAAATGGCAGGCAGAAAGCAGACAGGGCCAGGCTGATGGATGGTGAAGAACATGTGTCTTTCTGCGCTGACCTTCCACTCAATAAGGATATCATTAGGCCCAACATCAGGAAAAACACGGTGATATTCTTATATTTTTAAATACCAGATACCTTTATCGCGAGCCACATTGCAGACACGTTTATCCAAAGCAATACACATTTTGTTTCAATGGCCCACAGTTCTCCAGTTTCTTTGCTGACCCTGGGACCATCTACCCCCCCCAAACCTGCACTCCTGTTATCCTCCCCAGTTGTTCCCTTACAAGCATTTTTATATTTTGTTGCTCACATTAATGTTAATACAGGGATGGTCTTACATCCGGCTAAATTAACTGCATTTGCACAAACGAGCTACAAGGAGCGCGCGCACGCCGCGTCCCGAAGACACAGGGAATTAGAATTCTTGGCCTGTCTAAATATAGCCAGAGCAGGTGATGTTCTCTGGGTGCGATCTAGTGCAAATATGAGTACGTGGGGCCCGACGTGGGCCTCTTTGCACAGTGTGCGGGCAGAGAATTAACAGCTGCCACAGATTTCATCAAACACTCCGAAACCAGAGGCAAAGTGAGACAGGAGATAATGAAGACGGGCAAATGGGATGGGGCAACAGACAATTCATTAAGTAATTAGGCTAATGACTTCTTTACTCAAGCACCCACCACCACCCCCCCAGTTTGGCTGGTGATATGAATTAATTACAATGGGTAATTAAATTAAGCAGGTTATAATTTCACAGCTGCATAAGGGGGTCCTCTCGTCGCATGTTGTGTTAATAAGACTCAAACTCCAAGTGGGAAGGTTTGCAGGCCTTGGGGCCTTAACATCTTCCTCCCTCGCACCCTGACGCTTTAGTTCACTTGGCAGCAGTACGAAGCACGTGGGCCTGTCCCGTTAGCGGCCTGGCTTGACCGTCTGGCTTCGTAGGCGTCACTTTTGGACACTGGTGGTGTTTACCACAACTCAAACCATGCATGGGCCATAGTTGACCACAAAGTCACTACACTAAATATTAAATAAACATGCTCCTTATTTAGGAAATGCTGAAGTAGCATGTTCTGCTAAAAAGCTAGCAAGCTACAATCTTCGGACTGTTAACTATTTAAAAAAACAGCTTGGTAACACTTTATTTAGAGAAGTCATTAAACTGCATTACACATTCATTCATAATGCATTATAATGCATTCATAAAGAATTAGAAACATGACTATGCACTATGCACTATAAACGCCTACATAATGCAGCACAACGCATCCTTAATTATTATACTGACCATTATAATGCATTATGAAGGTATTTACAGAGCATTATAGATTAGACCTTCATAGAGCATTTATAATGCATGATATACAGGACTATAATGTATTATGCCTTTTATGAATGTTACAACTTCAACTTCAGGTAGCCCACTGTTCATGGCTATATAGAAAAATCAAGTCTTATTCTTTTTTTATGTTATATATACCAACTATCCTTTTGCATTATTTTAGTAAAAATTATAATTTGTCCATCTGGTAATGTCACAAATTAACAAGCGATTTTCAGGGCAGAATGTATGAGACACATATGAGCGACTCCAATAAGGACTGACCTTGACTGACTTTCTAAGTGTCTTCTCCACTAAAACTCTGCGCGTTCGACGCCGACATAAATTCTCTAAATGTCATGCATGAAGACTATCTTTGATTCCATTTCACAGGGAAAAAAGGGAACGGGTAGGGAGGGCGGAGATATTAGATCTCATCGGCGACGTGTTGGAAGGTTTGACGTTTGACGAGTTAACTTTTCGCTCCTTTCTGGCAGAGACATGCTTCTCCCTGAGGTCGGCCAGCTCCTCATTCATCAGTCTCGTCGTCGCCAGTGGCCCCGCGACCCGCCTCCGCACTCTCCGCCATCTTGGCTTCAGCCGCGGAGACGTCGCTCGTTTGTAAAGATCCTGTTTATGCGGCTAGCTTTAAAACAAGCATGCATTATGTATGCGGGATGTCAGCAGCTGGGAGTACTGGCTCCGGCCCGAATACGCTGGGCGGCCCGTCGGCCAAAACTCATATTAGCAGGGGTGGCTGAAAATGGACTATAATATGACAGGTAGGGGAATACTGTATACATAAGTAATGATGGACAGATCATCATGAGCTATATGGATTACATATAACAAGGGCTTCACCCCTGACCTCACATAAGCGCGTACACATACCCAACAACGGATAATTACAATTTTAATAAAATACACAATAAAATATATATTAAGATAAGACTCACCACTGTCATATAAGTTTAATGACAATTAAATGTGACTGTGTCAATGTCACACACAAAGGATTGTCAAGATGCTAACAGAGAGTGTAAAATGTCTCTGAAGACCCCCGAGAATCCATACAGCATTCCAGACTGAATCTACGACAAGATAAGAATCTTTATTGTCCAGGCACAGAGCAGAGAAACGTCATGCAGTGAAACATTTCGTAACTATCCTCTTTGTTACAACTGGCCTTTTTCACTGGAGGCCACTGTCATTTTACTTGATTTTTTTTTTTTTAAAGAGTACTGTACTGTATGGACCGGCCTTTTCTTATGACATCTGCAATCAGATGTATCCGGACTGCCTGCTCTAGTTTCCCAAAGGCCGCAGTGCACCATAAGCCCACCAGGAGGCGCCGGCCACAGCGACGGTGGCCCCGGGAAGAGTGTGTGCTCCGCCGTCGAGCACGGTGGACCATTCGGTCCAATCTGAGTGAAAATGTGAGATTAATGGGGGGAAAGGAATCACCTGGCAACGGCAAACTCTAAATCAAGTCTAAAGAGGCCGGCATTTTTTATTCGTTTACCAGACAGTTGTCACGGGCATCTTCCTTAGGCATGGATGTAGACAGTGCATTTGCAGATTTACAGAGAGCAAAGGGAACCTTCAGGTAGATCTTGAGAGCAATTTGGTGCTCATTACGTTTTGTTTTTATAGTATTTTCCTCCCACTACTGCACAACTGCATTTGGTAGTGATTAATCAATATCTTACAATAGACAATTGCCTCTACTTCAGTTAAATTTAAGATTTCCATAATTTTCCATGAATTTTACCATGAAGTGCTGTCTGGCAGCTATTTCATGCGATCAGTCTGGTTTTTCAACCCTCTTCAAGAATGAGGTCATAGCGTTCCCCCAAAAAAGTTTCAATGAGCATATTTTGGTCCCAATAAGAGTACGAAAAGGAAATATTTAATTATTCGAGGCGATTTGATTAACCGTTTCACTACTGCAGTCCATCTTGACCCTATCTTGCCTCCATCTTTTTTTTTTAATAAGGGGAGAAGAAGCTCATTTTGTTCTCCTTCCTCATATCAGTTTTGATATACCCTGGTGCCACTTTCTCATCACTTAGCCTCTTCCAAGAAAATAATTTTTTTTTTTCGCATTTAGATTTATGCTCCGCCCCTGTGGGTTGATAAGGAATGTAACACGTCTTGGTCGCGGCAGCCATTTTGATTCGAGCCGTGCGCTTTGTTTTACGGCGAGCCTTTAAAAGCTATCGCTCTCCCTCGCGCATCATGAGGAGGGGAGAACGAGTGACGAGGAAAAATGCCCGATTGTCTCCGATGGCGGCGCGTTTCCGTCGCCCCGGCTGTCCTCATCGAGTCGAGCGTTCGACAGACGCTCAGGACCGCGTCACGTTTTCCCCGCGCCTTCGGCACACGCGCGCCGATGATAAACCTGCCAGTAATTGGAAGATTCGATTCAGTATCTGCCACATCTCCTAGGGTATAACTCAGTCAATATTTCTACTGTATATAAGGAGGGAAAAAAAACAACAACAAAATGGCTGTATTGAACAGAGTCTTACTTTAGTTGCCTGTCACTTTATATTTATTTATAATGCTATCGACAGCATGGTTTTATTTAGGCCTGAAATAGTGGTTTGTCTTTATTTAAGTATGAAGAAAAAAAAAAGTGTCCTTTTTCCAGAGGAGTTAAAAAAAACAGTTTAAACGCATAAATAATACCCCAAGTCAAGTAGAAAGAGGAAGAGCCTTCATATGAAGCCATACTCAGTGCTATATACTCACAGATAGACGCAGACAGTGTCATTAGTCAGTGTCCCCTCGCAAAATAAAATCCCCTCTTTTACTCCCAAAAATCTTTACACCCCCTTGTGAGTTAATTTATATCGTCCTCTGGGAAAGGCATGTTTCCACCCAGTGACATACTGTGCATATAACCTTTCCCGGTCTCCTCAAAGAGCAGAAATGCTATCATTGGTGTGTGATATACCCCTAAAATTACACCCCCAGATGCCGCTGTGTATAGGCAGAAAAACACCAAATGATACAAAGCTGAAAAACTGCACAAAAAGGCAGGAAAAAAACATTAAGTAGGTCATTAGGCTGACATTTGTATGTTGCTGCAGACAGGCAATAATCAACATATTAGCTTAATGCTGTTAAAAGAACTTAAAACATTCAGGATGATCAAATTGCTCGATTTGGTGGATGAAAAACGGAAATGGAACCTCTCGTCCTACACAGTTTCCCGTACTAAACCCTGTGTGCCAAAAGTCACATTAATGCCAGCAAAATGACTTATCCACATGCAAAAGCCGATCGTCTTTATTGATGGACAATGTCGTAAAGCCATCGTCCGGTTTATAGACGTTTAATTGAAGACAGCATAAAACGATAAACTAAAAAACATGCATGGTTGACTCCGCCGATTCAAACCATAAATCATACTGATGTTCAGACAAGTTGGCCAGACACAAATTCTGATGATAGATGACCCATTTAACTTTGATTTTTGAAAGCAATGAGCTCGCTAGCAATACCTCACACTGACTAATACCACATATGGTCATGGAAGAACTCGTGAAAAATCTCTTCCCCCCCCAGCACGGATGCAAAAATAATATGCCAAATAAAAATCAGTAAAATGCAGTCAGAATGTTAAATGTCGTAAACACTGAGCGTCGAGGGTGGATGGAGGGTTGTCTGTAGGAGTGAAATGCCTTGTTGATTTGTTTATTACAAAAATGTCACTTAAAGGCACATCTGTCTACATATCTGTCCAAAGATACGCTTGCATAAGCAAAAATAGGTGCGAATGCGGACGCGCCATACATCACACCCTTACTAAGCATTAACACTCGCCAGAAGAGCACGCAGATTTCGGGAAGCTACTAAGAGTGACAGTGTAGTCGTATCTGGAAAGACTGAATTATAGCGGACTGATAGAGTTCACAATTAATGCAATTAAAATGCTCCAAATGAGTGGCTGGGGTGTCGTTATATGCTACGTGCTTCTCTAATGGGACAGATGCCTAGTGCTGATTGGATGCCATGAATGATTAACTCCCAGCATGCAACGGCAGTCCATCTGACACAGGTGAATTTGCTGGTACGCGGCTCCAGACCAGGAAGCTCCAGCTGGTGGCTCCCTCTCACTGTCTGTGCTGCGGGGCGCCAATCCGGCGGGGTGGGAGGTGGGGGGTTTAGACAGACACGCGGCTCAGGCATCGTAATGCATAGGATAGGGGCACAATCTCCCCGGGGGCCTGTTTAGCCACTACACCGTGAGGCCAGACTCTCTGTCTTGTTAGTAAGCAGTCTGGGCGTAAGGGGCTCCAGGCACGGTAAACATTAAATTGCATTCATTAGCAGAAGACGCCATTTCCAGGCTAACGGAAGCAGCCCAAACACGCGCACGCAGAGACGCGCGAGGATTACCGCACAGCACCCTCATTAATTGCAAATGCTTTTTTATTTCCCAACCCACTTTAACAAACCCAAGAATAACTTTAATTATTTGCGCTGGTGTGCCCCCCCCCCCCGCCAGGAGTGTGCACTATCCATACCAAGACACCCATAATGTCTAATTAATCGTCCAGCACGTTTTGCCTAACCCCACCCCCCCCCAGCAGAGTGACCTCAGGAAAATGGAGAAGCACTCTGTATACATGAGCAGAGTGCAGTGGTGGGGAGAGCACCAAAATGGGGGGGGGGGGGGGTGACCGTAGGCAGAGTGAGGGCTATCTGGATGAAGAAATGACCCGGGCCTGGTCAACGGTGACGAGACTGTCCCATGGCTCGACCCGGAAAGCCTCACACCCTCTCCGAGCCCCCGCTAGCTAGCCCCCCCCCCCCAGCTCCCGCTTGGTAGCACCCAGCTGGAATAAATGAAAGCGCAGTGATATTTAGATGGATGACTTGCACACCGGGAAGAGAAAACTACCAAACACGAACCTGAAGCGATCCCCTGTCTTCACATGCTTGATTTCATCCCTTAATTAGAGCCATTAATCAAGAGCCCGGAGATATGAGGCTCGGGAAGGGTCTGACGACAGACACCTCACCACCTGTCAAAATTACAGCTTCCAGTTCAAACGCCATTCCTCAAGCGGTTTCTACAAGCCTGGCTGCACCCTGCCGTCGGACGGGTCCCCCATGCCATCCCGCCTTGATGCAAGGCGGTGGGGTCCCCCCCCCAAGGCCACGAGGAACGGAGGACAGGCGGACATTCACTGTGCACTGCATGTCGCCAACACTAGCCGCACCTCCAAAATCAATTCTCATTAAACATCATTAATGCTTTCAAGCAATTATTATTAAAATTAAGAGCAACTGTGTGCCTCTGCTTATAAAAACAGTAACTGTCATGCCACTTATCAAACTAATAAATCCACTGCAGGGATATTTTTTACTGAAATCCAAAATAAACACGTAAATGTGTAATATTCTTAGGTATCAGGTGGGCTTCCTCAATCCCCAACCCCCCCCCCTTCTGGCTCAATCTTGAGCACGAGGCCTTAGCTGGAGAAAATCAAATGAGAAAATGATCAGAAAAAGACAGCAATAGCGCAGGCGGGCCCAGCCCCCTCATCGAATTTGTTTTCTGATATCAGAATTATTAAGGCATTATTAAGCAAATACTGATGGATGATTAGCATGATCCTTCAGGATGGGATGGTCAAGTCATGCCTTTTCAGCGTCCTTCCAGACATCTTTGTGACATATTCTAAGCATTAAGGCACTGAGCATTACTCACCCCACATTTGCAGTAATAATTTCACGCTAACGCATAATAAGGGTTTGCAAGAATTTATGCGGCTAGGTATCAAATATAATTCTGCAATGCACTGTTTGGGAGATGAGACACGAAAACCCCTGGGTGCCTTTGCCCCATAAAAACAGTGGAAAGCCACCATAATATATTAAACACTGTGTCAGGGCATTGGAAGTAAGACACCCATTTTATTTATTTGTGCAAAATTTCAATTCTATTTAAATAATATATAAGTGTATAGAGATTATGCATATGGGAACACAGAAGCAGGTAACCACCAACAGAGGCTAGGAGTCGATGACCACTTTCGTGGCCCCCAAGTGTTAAACGCTGAGGTGGCTTCTTACAGAGCTGTGTGAAAGCAGATTTGGGAGGCTCAAAGAAGCAGCATGCCAGCAGGAGACCTCGTCTGGGAGGCCAGCAGACCGTCCCCAAAACAGCACCCTCTAGTGCAATGGGGTTAACTGTTCTGTCACAAAAAAAAACAGCATACTTATTGCACCTAAAACATTTTTCTGTGCATTAATCTATAACCGTAAAAAGGTTCTCCCTTCTGCCTGGTAAAATCCTGCTTTCTAAATATGTTTAAGCATTAATAAAGCTGCAAAGCAAATTAACAATGCAATATATGTTTGGAGGACAACTTAGGATTCAACCTAAAGATACACACACATTTATACTGGGTGACAGTTAATTATCTTTTATGAGCCCAAAAAGTAAGTAAATTTAATACTGTGATTTAAGAGATATAACGCCTTTTTAATAACGCGTCACAGCTCAGTGAATTATGGGGTCAGCTAAGTAGGTAGCACATTGGTAGAGTACCTGGGCATGTGACCGAAAGGTTACAAGCCAATTGGACCTTCGAAAGCCAATGAGAATCACTTGCACAAAACGTCCTTCTGTACAGCTAGGCAATAAGGGAAGCCATGGTGTTTCATCTGAAGTGCCTTCAGATGCTTAGGGGCTTATTTCATGAAGCAGAACAGCAACCTTCTGCTGGTGTGAATGCGCTGTATGAGCACAGACTCACTGAGACACGTGCTCACATGGGGCACTGAAAGTGCGTCAGCGCCTGTAATAAATCAAATGGGCACGCACAAATAAGTGCATAACGAGAAAAAAGTTAGCAAAGTATAAAATTAAAAGCTTACCAACTACAAACGTGATATTAACATTGAGAAAGATGGGCTATTTATGTATAGAAGTGGGTCCTGCATTTTATTTAATATTACATAAATGACAAACAGCTAGCCCTTATTGCTTCTGATGGTTATTACTTCTGTTATTGTGCCTATAATTACTTTTATAAATTGCTCTAAGGAAACGTGACCATTCACTGGGCAGACTGTATTAATACACAATTTCAGCTAAACATTTCCAGGCCCCATATTCATCAGTTCAGTTATTCACATTAGATCAAAGGATATGTCACCTCTGGGGGGTTGGAGTGTGTGTCTGTGTGTGTGTGTGTGTGTGTGGGGGGGGGGGGCTTAAAAAAAGAAAAATAATTTGCATGTTGCAGAAGAATTATAAATTTCCAAGCGCCATGCATGCTGTGTGAATTAGGCTTGCCTTTGAATTGGAGGGGATTGGAAAAGTTTTAATTACAATTCGATCTGAATAGCCAAAGGGGAATCTCTGAAGTCAACATGGGGCGGCTCAAACGAAGAGACCGGCTCAGATTATCCGCAAGGAGCGTCCAAACAAAAGATCCTCGGTGTGATGTGGACGGGGGTCACATCCTTCCCCAAATAGGAGTGAAATAGGTAGCCCTACTATGCAATTCATAAAGCCCAGGCAGTGTGCACACATTTTTCACCTTCAATTTTATTTTTTCATTAGACTTGGAGCCACAAAGCAGATTCAATTAGGTTTTCTGATTGGGGTACTGGCATTCTGTTAGGTCACCCAAAGGTTAAATAATTCAGCGCTACAAACATGATTATGCTACTGTAGCATTTGATCAAACACACCGTTTATCATACAAGCCGTCTCAGTTTTGAAGTCTCGAAATAATGACATTTTTGAGATTCCTCTGCAGGTAATTGGCAGGGTATTTTATATCTTCGATGGCTTAACTACCATCATTTCACGTTAAATAAATTCATACGGAGAAGACGCGGAAACACCACGGGGCTTATATTACGGTGGCTCGACGGCGCGCCGAAAGCCAGGGGAATGCGCTAAATCACTTTTACGCGAGGAAGACAACGCGCACGGCGGATATCTTTGGCTTTTTACAAGCTCGGGGCACATAATTAGCATCCTAAAAAGCCCAAGTTTGGTGTCAACTCCCAGCTGTAATTTAAAGGTTGGGTACAAGCGCACAGTGAATCATATCTAAATCCAAGGAGTTCATTTACATATATCTGTACAGCAATCTAATAATTAAGCAGACCCCAAAGCTTCACAATCTTATCAGGCCTCTAAATCACCAAGGAAAGGCTTCATGCGACTGCTACTTCTCGCATGTACAAAAAACACGTACACCTGGCACATCAATGACCTAGAAATTAGCTATGCGTGCTGAGTGGATGTGGCTGATTTTGTTTCTGTAAAGATACACACAGCACAAACCAGATATATATTTAAATATAGAATTGGCACCGTATAAACTGCAGGAACCCTGTAATGTTAATTTCCTGTGCCTTCCCTCTCGTGCGCTTCTTCTCGTGCGCTTCTTCCCGTCTTCAATGATTGGTACAACACATATGCGATGACAACAGATTTCCAAACAACAGGGGATAGGTGAAATCCTGAATAATGCATGAGGAACTTTAATATTTGGAGTGATGCTTGTCAATCACCATCCTCTCAATCAAGGAGACAGCACGGATCATTTCCATTTCAATTATTGGTTATTCAAGTCTGAGATACAGCTGAAGTATTCTGGGTAACCAGTCAATCTATGTATTTGTAAGAGATCCCAAGCTGTTCTTCAATTACAGCATGAATAAAAATACACCAAAACTCTGAATACTACACACTAATTCAACTTATAGATTTAATATCTGTATTTACATGCCAACATTACTGAGCAAACAAGCTCATTTAAAAGTTCATATGCTAATGTGTGACATTTAAACCAAACTTTACACGAGAGGAGGACATACAGCAATGGATTCTGATTCTTTTCATGTCCCTGAACTTATGCATCTTCAATATTTATAACTTTAAAATCATGACACCTTTGCAAAAGAATATAAGGTAAAAGGAGGACAGTCTGATTGTGCATTCAGTATTTTTGGGAGGAAAAAAACATTTCCATCAGAATTTTTATATAGAGAGGGAGGAAGGCATTCATAGTTTGACAAAAAGTAGAAGTTTCACTCTACACCAGAGAAAATCAAATTAGATTATTTTTTTTTTTTTGCAGTTACTATTGCCTTGTTCATCATTATAGTCAGGCACAAACTGGACGCCCAGGTGAAGGACCCATAGACGCAGTTCAGCAGGTTGGCCCCTGAGTGTAACACCACAAATGTTATTTTTTCCATTCATGTTTATTTATTTATTTTGCGTCTGATGTGCCCACAATACCGGAGACGTGCAAAACAGCAGCAAATGTCACAATGTTGGTCACAGGGGTTGCTGTACTTAGCAAAGTTCATCACAAAACTATTCTTAGAATTAGCATAATTCATTTCTATTATTATTATTAGTAGTAGTATTATTATTATTCCAGAGTGTTCCAGATTTTTACTTATTTATTTTTTGTTAAAAAAGGAAAGCATTTCAACGCCACTGCTTGAATCACAGACAGTGGTCGGTTCACGTTCCTGGACCTGATTTTGTATCTCCGACCCGAGTCCAGCCTTCATGTACCTGCTTCTCCGTGCCTCCTGAATGCTCCCTGCTCGTTCGAATCTGCCAGTTTGCACACAAAAGAAAACCACAATGCCAACCAATCGGACCTCACTTAAGAAACCTCGACGATCGACCTGCAAAGCAGCGGAAGAACAGGAGCGCTGGTTCTCCACTACGCTGTTCAAACTGCTCGTTCATTAAAAGATGCTCTTTCTTATTGATTTCGGCTTAAGTAATGAGAAAGCTTATCCAAAAATCTTTAGCATTTGGGTTCGAGTTAAGGAAATCGATGCAACCATTTCCCATTTTAACAGCATATGTGAATTTTATGTACAAAAGACAAGACAAACCCAAAATCGGATAAAATCAATGAGCTTTGTCGATATAACATAAAGCTGACAAATGGCATTTTTAGGCAATTAAAGTGAGCCGTAAACATGCAAAGGCTAATCAATTCAGATGTATATCTATTATCAGTAGTTAAACACAGATTTAAAATATCCATACAGCCATAACTCTGCTCTAAACGTCTCAAAGGCCACATTTACGGATATGCTACAAAAGTGCATTAAAATCTTATGGTGGTGGTTTTAACATTAGGTTAATAAAAACTTTTTGACATCAAGCTTTTCTCAGATGTTTTAAGTAAAATTTAGACGGCTTGAATTTAACGTTTGTTTCTCTGTTTTCTTTTAAGCTTTTTTAAGTACCATCTGAAAGTTGAGGAAATCAATGAGCCAAAGAAGAACCACCAGTTAAAGATTCGGATCGAGGGGCAAAGCGTATTGGTAAAAGTCCATGACTCACCACGACGGCGCTCCCTAAACTTCCATAACCTTTCCTGACAAGAAACACTGCAGGTACCCATGTCTACAACTCCCTCTATGTAAGAAATTAGGCAAGGGAAAAACAAGAGATTTAAAATGACTTTCAAAAGTCCATTTTGGAAAGAGCTGGCACATCTTAAGTTCAAGTGCTAGAAGTAGGTGCTTCTTTTTGGGGATTTTCAGTCGTTAGTTCTGAAGCTTGTGGGTTCCGTGTTAGGAAAGTTAAAAAAACTACAAAAGAGATGATTTCCCAGAGGGTTCCACATGCTTATTAATATTCACCAGATCCTGATTTTACATCTGTGGCATGTTTAGTCTCTGATGTGCCGTATTATCTGCCATCTGGGGAATTCATACCATCTACATTTGCAATAACCACATAAAAATCTATTAATAATAACCAAGGGAAAATTCTTTCTCAGATAATTTAAAGAGCTATAGAAGATTTTGTGAATTCCATACTGGCGCTTGTTCGTAACGTTTTCAAGTTCTCCAGCCGCCATTCTGTCTTACCGAGGTGGTTTAATCACGCGTACGGAATAACTAGCTTCTCTGTTTGTGAAGCATGACATTTCAATTGCGCGGCCAATAAACGCGTTGCATGAGGAGGGCTGAAATGATTTACTATCTGGAAAGCCCAACAGCCAAGGTTACCATGGTGAGCTACCTTTTCCATGTCTACAAGGTCAAGAGAGAATGACCTATCAGCGTACAAACCTCAGTTTTACCACACAATAATATGTTTTCAAAGAACAGGTTGTTGCTTCCATGAATTGTCATTATTAATACTTCCTGTTCTATGCATCAAAAAAATACTATTGTGCATATATATATATATTTTTATTCCAATGAAGTCTAATGGATTGCTGATAAATTAACAATTATTTGATTAATGGAAGTGTTTGAGGATTTGTAAAAGTGGATAATGGATTTAAATTCAACTACACTGTATTTTAAGGTGAAAACGTAGGGCTTACTACTGCAAAAAGCAGAGAAAATTTTTTCATTATTATTGAAAGTTATAAAGACAGTGATTAACTTTGGAATTAAGTGCAACTATTTATTGTTGTGGTTAAAACCTACGTAAACGAGCATGAAGATATTCTGGGAATATTAAAATGCTTAAAAAGTTAAAACAACAAAAAAACAAAATACCACTACAAAATGCTGAATAGATGTACTAAGAAGTCTGAAATATAGAGGAATTATGTAAGAATGACGAATACAGAAGTCTACTGAGAAGAAAAATGAACACTACATGTTTGTTTGTTTTTTGTTTTTTTTTTTGGGGGGGGGGGGGGGCTACTGTGACATAATTAATTCATACCTAAATGATTCAATCCATTCTTATTCATCCCAGAAAAGCAATAACCTAAAACACATGAACAATTTATGACAAAAACACAAATAATGACTCTCTACTTAGGTAAAGAACAGTTTCTCCGAGAATGAAGAAAACAATACGGATTTGCCCGCGGCTTCTCGCACAAAATAATAACCTGCTTCTCCAATGCTAAGCACGCTGTGAAACGGTTGCTCTGTGGTTTAAAATCGGCTGAAATTACACCCTCTTGCCAAAAAGATTTAGTTATGTCCTAGGGCTTATCATGAACTGAATGAAATATGTTCTTTTTTCACAAATTACAACTTAAAAATAACTTTGCAGACGCATTCAAATAATTAAGGCAACCATAGGAGGGTGAGAGATGCTGTTTGTACTACAGCCAAGTGAGGGATGAACTTTTCAACATTCTCTGGTTAAACCTAAACTTTGCTAAATATACAGGAAAAATATATTGTAAGCAGAACAACAATACTTAAAGTCAGTGGGCTCTTGCACCAACATATCGTTTTATTATTTAAATTTTTTCTTCCCTATTAAAAACACATGTATCCGTTTCGGGGATTTATAGTTTCCGCCATTTTTTTTCAGCAGGGTGTCTTACAGGAGCAAACTGGGTCAAGTACCCCACCCAGGGCCACCATCGCAGACCCCACCCGGGAGCACCGTCGCAGACTCCGCCCGGGAGCATCATAGCAGACTCCACCAGGGGGCACCATAGCAGACCCCACCCGGAGGCACCATAGCAGACCCCACCCGGGAGCACCGTCGCAGACTCCACTTGGGAGCACCGTCGCAGACCCCACCCGGGGACACCATGGCAGACCCCACCAGCGGGCACCATAGCAGACCCCACCAGGGGGCACCATGGTAGACCCCACCAGTGGGCACCATAGCAGACCCCACCAGGGGGCAGTGTCATAGCCCAATGCGTAACTTACCTCAAAGAATAGTGACAATTGTACTGGAAAATTGAAATAAACCACATATTAAACATATTTCAGGAAGAAAAAACAGCTGCCTTCACAACACATGAAGTCAGGTGAAACTGATACTGTTTTTACATTTCTAAAGATGCACCCACAAAACTAGATGCCGGGTGCTGACTTGTCAACGCCGGCATGTAGCTGTCTATTTCGATATTGTGAAGCGTACGGAAGAGTGTGCGACAGGAAAACCCGCTGGTAACGACGACTCATGCCTCAAGATGACTTCATCTGTTGTACCCTAATACTGCATGTGTTCTTGGGGGGTCGCATGACCTTCTGTGGCCGAAGACCCAGGGTTCCCGAAAGCAGATTCGCACAATGCACTCGGAGTCCGCATGACGCAACAGGAAGTGACTGGATCCCGATCCTGAAGCTGACTTCCTCTGTCCCTCGCTGCAACAAAGCCATTTTGTTTCTCCACAGATTTTACTACCCCTTCAATGTGAACACCCAATTTAGGGGCAACACTGAAAACCACACGGGTGCCTTTGTTCCAAACGTAACCGGCTCTCAACCTCGAGTTCGCTCTTTCAAATGTTCTTTCTGAAGCACTGCATCTGTGTGCCAAAGAACTACATCAAAAAGCCTTCAAGTAAGCTGGACCATTCTATCCATGGCAAGCAGCGTGTTTCACACGGTTCATATAATCTGAGAAAACGGGATGAACCCCACAATTAGCCCCCCCCCAACTGTTCTTTTGGAGTTTCCTACCTTCACAATCCATGTTCCAGCTGCTGATCCAGAAAAGTCACGCAAAAGTGTCCAGAAGTTCATAATGCACCTAATGAATTCATAATGATATAGAGGGTCTCTTTAAGTGACTATGTAACTTTGGATTGCGGCACATTTGTTTAGTTCTTGTATATGAAATGCATAATGATATAGAGTCCGGAACCCCATGGGCCTGAACAGGCAAGCGGGTAAGAAAATGTAAAGTAATGTGATATAATGCAGCGTCAAAGCTTTAACGATAATCAGTTATTTATTACTATTATTGTTATTATTAACAACAACTGCAATAACAATAATACTAATAAATAAAAATAATATAAACAAGGCTCATGCAGCTGTCGGTTTTTTGCATTTATGAAGCAGAAGAATCCAGATTGGTTCAGAAGAAAGCATTTCTCAAAATCGCCTTTTTCTCTCCATGCCGAAATTAACAGCACAATGCACTGAACATGCAATCTGTCTTCATCAATGTCAATGCATCAAATGCCAGTCTAAACGAGGTATTCCAATGAAAAGCCGCTGTGATTATACTTTTCCCTAAGGAGACACTTGTGGTAATTTTTGTTGGCATCTTATCTCGGAGACGGCCAATTGAATAGCCCAGACTTGCAGGTAAATCATGCATGCACATATAGAAACACACATAGAAGTTTATTTTTTATACAGCCTACACACCAGACTTACCATCCCAAAGCCCAGATCAACCCAGCCTATTAAAGCATCAAATAAAAGAATAACAATTAAAACGTATTATACCATCATCTAGCCAATAGGAACACCTTCTACTGTAACGAAACGATGTCACTGAATTTCGGATGGTATTTATATAATTACAGAGTTACTCATAATTAGGGTTGCAAAAAACACAAACGTCTGTGAACCATAATGGTAGGGGTGTGCGATATGACGATATTAGATCATGAAGGATTATAATGTGTTGACGATCTGCGAAATCAGAGAGATCGTAGTATCGTCTATAGGGCACATTCTGTCCATTGCTGTTCTATG
>JAODKM010000032.1:6260634-6271880 GCA_026780845.1 Petrocephalus sullivani | reverse complement strand
TGAAATTCATCACTGCTGCCACTGATCATCTGTATTGCACCATGTCCCGTCATCCCGTGTATCCCATTGTTAAAAGAGATGAGAACTAATAGCTGTATGTATACTGGAATGAGCCTTTTAAGCTCAAGCGAAAACTCGGTGTCACACTTAGATTTTAAGCTATTCATTAGCACAGACTTGGCATATAGCTGTGACGCTTGTTTTCAGGATGAAATCGTGATCTAATATTCTGACCATATCGCCCACCCCTACGTAATGGCATGTGGAAAAGTAGAGTATGAACCAGATGCAATATACCAACGTCAACCTTGCTAGGTGGTGATGTCATTATACGCAACCGATTATCATCATCACCGATTATTATCGACGTTATTGATTAGTTGTTGCAGCCCTACTCATAATTGCTAATTATCCCACTTCATTATAGGTCACTCAACCCATAACTCCTACATCAACTAGAGAGGGTAGAAGACCACCACCCCCCTTTCTCCAGAGTACGTCAGCCACCCGCTACTTGCCACTTTACAGGCTTCGCTGAGTGACATTACACGCTTGGCAGAGAACGTTGGTTGCTTGATTCCGCCCACAGCCCCACTGCAGGCTCCAGGTCAACAGTAGATGCTAACCTAGATCTCCACCGCGGGATGTACCTCGGCTGACTGCTGGGCTAAACTGGCAAAGTCTAGACATAGTCTGAAAATGCTCCTGAGGAATGCAGCTGAAGGCTAGTCAAATGAACACAGACGGATTAGCAAGAAGGGGATGTAGTGCGATTTCTGGTGCAATTAGTGCAAAAAAGTCACAAATCCATTAAGTTACTATCAAACCATTGCCAATATGAAACTAAGCTGCAGATGCATTATGGATCCACTTCCTCAAATTATCTTTCCTTTCAATACCTTTAATTAATCTACCTTATACTGACACACACAGATTTTATATTTGCATCCTGTTCTGATGACTCGAAGGTTTGCTGAATTTCAAACGATGCACAATCTGTAAATGAATATTTTAGATAATTAAAACTTTGAGTAGTAAATTTTTAAAGCTGTGGCACTTTAAAAATCCAGCTCATGGTCCAGACCGCTAGGAGTGCCAACATCAAGGTGACCTTCCCTGACTGGGGTGCGCCTGGCCCAGTTTTCTGCTTGGAAAGATGTTGTGACCTTCCATAGAGAGTGTCTTGATGTTACTGTTCACCTTCCATTTCAAATGATTGGCTGAACTGCTAAAAAAAAAAATAATTCACCTTCGAGGTCCCACTTCCTATCCTTTCACGTCAACGTCATCCCTGAAATGTTTTGACCACTTTTGTGCTTCCTGTCATGGTTGAATCCCTGCTTCAGAATCTCCTACCAAACCCAGGACTTCATAGAAAAAGGTGGAACTGCGTACAAGCCACTCTTACCTTGACTAAACACCGGACATATGGCTCGTGTTACCTGGGAATGAAATTTCAAGAACCCAAGCTGATTAATATTTACCATGGCACGGGGACTAAATGCTGATGCAATCAAATCTGTTTCAATTACTTTTAAATAAAAACAGATGCGACAGATCGAAAGATGATTTCCTATTTACCGTTACAGCGTCTAAGGAGATATAAAAATGACTGTGCATACGGCAGCTACCTTTGATAGCCACACGTTCACCCAGCGCATTGGGCTATGACACTGCAATGCAGAGCATCTTTTCATTTTCCCACCCGACACAAGGCACTGAAAACAGCAGCTTCCAGCATCACGCTAAGATCACGGTAGCCAGGCCTGTCCCAGAAACCCACAGAGAGTCGTGCCCAGACGCCACCGCACAAGCAAGCACGAGACGCTATCAGCAAATATGCAAATGCGATTAGCTCTCCCAACGGAGCACATTACAGGCGGATTTTTTTTTTTGTAAACAGATTACGGGGAGGAGAGGTGCATCTGTGTCCCTATGCCTCGAACGCCGGCGGGGAGCTGGCTCTGTGCCACACACTGGCAGTCAAGGGGGGGGGGGGGTCCCAATGGCTGAGACACAAGCTCACCAGAGAACACCATAGTACCCTGCATTATTGAGTAATCAGGACAACAGCCGCTCCCAGGAGCAAATAGGAATCTCTTCTGTATCATTTGGGATATCTTGTTCCAAGCTACAATAAAGGGGTAAGATGGATTCATACTGTCACCTTCCACAGACAGATACACGCTGATGTAGAGAAAATCAGAGGACAACAGAGATACACTGACACAAAAATACCCAAAATACCCTAAATGAGCTGATGACTAATAGCTTTACTTACTTTCCCTACATTTCCCTACGTTACCCACGTTTCACCATGGTGTGCTAATTGGGCCAACGCTGACACTCTCCACACACTGCAGATTTGCTATGGAGTTGTCATCTTATACAGAGTAAAAGGTTTTGGTGAATAAACACAGCAGGCAGGAAATGAACAACTTGGGCTGCGTGCGGAGGACGCCGATAAACTGGGTTTGTTCAAACTTGTTCAAGGTCTTCTAAGCGTTAAAATCTCCAGCTTTACCTCCAGCTCCTGCTGTCTTCTGTTAGCATTACAGAAATGTGGATGTAATTTTGTTGTTTTAATAAAGATATACCATGGCCAACTACTGTTCTGTAAACGTGGAACACTGAGAACAGCTCGTTTTATTCACTAGCTAGTGAAAAAAAGCGGCAATATTTACCGCTACTCAAACCACACATTTGCACACAGCCCCCTAGGTCACAACAAACAGTCACTTCACTAATTATCAAATAAACACATTGCTTGTTTAGGAGACGCTAACACAGCATTTCGCAAAGCAGCTAGCTGGCCACAATCTTCAGACTCTGCTCACTAACCGTTTCATTTAGTTTCTGAAACATCGGACAAGAGTTTTTGCGTGGGGTCCCAGAAACAACAAAACCCTATGAACCCTGCATGACGGAAAGAAAAGGGCACACTATAACGAGGAAACAAATCAAAATAAATTGGCTGCTATCTAATAATGTGTATTCTTCATTCAGCATATGACAGAAGTTACGGCCAAAAGTGAGAAGTTGACATACAACCTTGCACGAATCCATCAACATTTACACGAACGGGTTAAGACTTTACGAAGAGGAATTCTAGCTATATTAATTAATAAGTCTTGAGATTTAAAAATTCAGTGTTGCGTAAACAGGACTAGATTAGATACTGCCGGTTCCTAGTTATAGATATAAATGCAACTGCAAGCCCTTGAAATTTCACTTTCGCATTTTTGGCAACATTTTAAAAATAAAAGCCTGTTTCCTTTGCTTTGATTGCAACACGTGCAGCTTAAACAGAAACGCGGCAGGCTTTCAAGAGACCCTGACACCCTGTTGAGGTTAACAACATTATTCGAGGAATCGGCATATTTAATTAAGCTCCCTGATAAGGGTAAGTACTGTTTATTCAATTTGCTCCATTTTGTAGCTGGCACGGATTCAATGGAAATCACTGAACCAGATGGAGACTGTGTGAAAAACAATTAACGAACGCTTACGAATTCACCAAAACAGATGCTAACAATCAGTTGGGTTTTCAAACGAGACCTCTTCAGTTTCATTACAATTAGTTTACACGGGGATGGCGCGGCGGCCCATGCCAGCTCTGCCACACGTGGCTCGTCTCCCAGCAAAGTCGGGGCGGCTAGCTACGCTTAATGAGCCTCCACCAACGGCAATGTGAATTTTTATAATGCAGCTACATTTAGTTACAAGACACATTTCCTTCTAAGCCAGAAGCTATTGGACTAATAAATTATTCATCTTCACTTTACAAATGTACATTAATTAATTAGAAGGATTAATATATTAAATATTGGAGGCAGAAAGAAGACCTTCAGATTAATATTCAGACGATTGTGTTTCTACAATTTGAAAACAGTATATATATTTTTTTTAATAACAGTCGCAATGAAAAGTATTAAATTTTAATCCAGCTTGATCTGGGTATGAAAGAGGCGCCATCAGATTCATCTTCACCGTAGACTTTCTGTTAAAACATTCATATGAAGCCCTCTGTAATAATTACAAATGCATCTGTAGGTTTCAAAAGAAAAAGACTTGTCTGCCTGTTAAGAATACCTCCATCTAGTCAGGTTGTCGCTGAAACCAACGACACACTGTGAAAATAATAAAAAAGAATTGTGACTTCACCCCAAATACTTAAACCTGTTGGTTTAAAAGAAGAACTATGTGAAGAGGTCTAGTTTCTTAGTAACTACACTTCTTTTATTATGCCATCTTTATAGAATATGTTCGTAGCAGACCTATTACAAACAAAGCCAAACTCATCACCAAGGTGTCCTTGCAGCTCACAATTTAACACTCAACATTCGAATAATATTACAATCGCTTCCTTTATTATTCATATTTGTGTTTTAAATTGTAGAGAACTGTATTTTACATTGGTAAGTAAATCCAATATTACAAAATTTTCTCATTCCTCTTAAAACTCGAATACGTTGCTGTACATATATCGGGTTTGCATTTCTTGGCAACTGTTCAGCTCAGCAGGTTTGAGGGTGAAGAAAATGTAAATCACTGCCCCCCCCCCCCCCAGGGAAGAATACGACTCCAACCAGCAGTATCATGATGCTTGTTCAGGAGGCTCTGTCACTACTGCTTCCACCCAAACTGTAATTTCGTGTGAGATTCCATCCAGTCGCGCCGACACGGTACTCATTAGCACTGTTACACAACCCGAAGGAGGCAGTAAGGAATCAAATAAAATAAAGAAATTACAGAAAGTCTCACAGCGTCACCCTGACATGAAATATTAGGCTGTGCCCACCGCTACAGGTGAGCAGCTGGTGCTTCCAGCACATTCCGCCATTTATTTCATGTCAGCTCCATGATAAATAATTCGGTGGGGGGGGGGGGCAGTTTTCTCCGATTTCTACCTCCTCCCCAGCGTCAGCCGCCCATGCAGGGGCCGCGTTTCTGCATGGCAAAGTGGAACGAGCGGACAGTAACGGCTACAGCGAAGGGGTATATATTAATGACCCCCCCCCCGTCTGCATGTCATGAAGTGACAGGGGAAGTAAAGCGGGCAGACAGAGGCTGGTGCGAGGGGGTCGGCTGAGACTAACCTGGCCCGTCAGCACTGCCACCTCCTTCTCTAGTGCCCGGCTCTGCCCGAGAGGGGCCTGGTCCCACACCTCCTGGCCCGTCAGCACTGCCACCTCCTTCTCTAGCGCCTGGCTCTGCCCGAGAGGGGCCTGGTCCCACACCTCCTGGCCCGTCAGCACTGCCACCTCCTTCTCTAGCGACCGGCTCCGCCTGAGAGGGGCCTGGTCCCCCACCTCCTGGCCCGTCAGCACTGCCACCTCCTTCTCTAGCGCCCGGCTCCGCCCGAGAGGGGCCTAGCCCCGCACCTCCTGGCCCGTCAGCACTGCCACCTCCTTCTCTAGCGCCCGGCTCCGCCTGAGAGGGGCCTAGCCCCGCACCTCCTGGCCCGTCAGCACTGCCACCTCCTTCTCTAGCGCCCGGCTCCGCCCGAGAGGGGCCTGGCCCTACACCTCCTGGCCCATCAGCACTGCCACCTCCTTCTCTAGCGCCCGGCTCTGCCCGAGAGGGGCCTAGCCCCGCACCTCCTGGCCCGTCAGCACTGCCACCTCCTTCTCTAGCGCCCGGCTCCGCCCGAGAGGGGCCTGGCCCTACACCTCCTGGCCCATCAGCACTGCCACCTCCTTCTCTAGCGCCCGGCTCTGCCCGAGAGGGGCCTGGTCCCGCACCTCCTGGCCCGTCAGCACTGCCACCTCCTTCTCTAGCGCCCGGCTCTGCCCGAGAGGGGCCTGGCCCCGCACCTCCTCTACAGTGCCCGTTTTTCCTGAATGAATGACAGTGCCCCACCCACCCTCTAAATGTTCCAAGTGCCCTTTTTAATAACTTACTGCACCGAGCCCCCATCCCGAAAACCACAGGCCCTGTTTCAGCACCTGCCCCTTGAAAAGTTTGTGCACGTTACTGCTAAGACCAGGCGCTACGACCTATGCACGAGCTTCCTGCGACAAACCGGGCGTTCCCGCCCAATAATCACCGTGTTCTGGTTCCCCTTTCCATCTCTCCGAGTGATCCGAAGCCCAGCTCTCGCGGTTCCGGTTCTGATGTCCCCATCCGCTATCCGGCCTTCTTCCTCCATTCCCGCATACTGAAGAGAGGCCATCTTGCTCCACACAACACTGTCTTCCCTTCCAGACGACTAAAAGATAAAACAGACATCGAAAGATTTTTAGGGTTAATGATGGAATGTACCAGGCGTAGCATTCCTTCTGTAAGAACAGAAGTGCCTCTGCCGCTTGCGCGTGCAGGGGGTACCGTTTAATACGCACCATGTGTGAATGTCACGACACGAGCGGCGGGCAACAGCATAAAAACCGCCACTGAGGCTGAAAACTAAGCCGTCTCGGCGTAGTTAGGAAAAACACCGTACCTCTCTACTACTCCACGCACTTTCAAGTAAGCTTCTCTTAATTTCCTCTTTGAGATCTCGAATAATCCCGTCTTCGGCCTTCGACTGAGACCTACGCTTATCGACATGCGGCTCCATAGTGTCGTCTAGCTTCTGCCGGCAGGGAAGATAACCAGCAGAATATTAACAACTTCAAAAGGAAAGCCGCTAAAAGTCCTTTAAAACATCCCACATTAAATATTATGAATAAGAACCCAATATTTTTCTAGAGAATTAACTCTATGATAAAACTAACTGTTGCAGGGAAAAACAATATATATAACTGATATATAACTACATAACTGGAGACTATGTATAACAACAAAATTAGTCATACCCAACATGGGCAGGGGGAAAGAGTGGAATAAATAAATATAATACAATACAATGAAATAACTACAACTTTAAAGAAATACCCCTTTAAGAAATATATAAATAAATAAATGCAATGAAATCTGCAAACAAATGTATATGATCTGCAAACGGTTGTTATGTCAACGACAACCTCACTGTGCAACGCGACGAGGATGAATAAAGGGCACCCCCATCACTATATCACTTTATTTTGTTTTACTAATCTAGAAAATCGCAAACACAGAACTGGCCATCCGTAATTTTATGGCAAGGGAAAAAAAAACCCACATACAGGCAATACGGTTAAATATAAATTCCGGAGCCAACCGCTCACTTTTCAGGCTGGAAATCTGCATTGGCAGGAAAAAAACGTACAAAAATCCAGAAAAGAACTCATTAGCTTGTACAAAGATAGCTCAGACCTATGTCTACAGGCACCAGTGTAAGGGCACCTGGCTGAAAGACGGCAATCAGTCAGGGGAGCCAGCTCTCCTGTTGCTCATCAGAGCAGACAAGGAAGGAACGTAGCAATGAGAATTGGACAGACTGGGGATTTTGGGAGAGACTGTGACAGGGCACAGCAACAACCGGGCCGTAAGTGGCAATAGCTTAGGGGAGTTTGCAGCTGTCATAGTCTCAGATAATTCCGGAGACATTTCGGCAGCGCTAAGACAAAACAGCTTCGCTAATAGGCGTGACAAGCTTCTGGACACTTAGAGCTGAGATGAGATTTTCAATTAGCCGCCTAGCGGTTTCAGCTAGGCAGGTGTGAAACACAGAGGCATGTGTCTGAATATATTAAAAATATATATTATTCCTTAAGGTTTCGGAGGGAAAGGCGACGTGGATCCTTTGTTTGCCGGCTAGCCCCAGTGAAGAGTTTATCGTTTGGGATGATCTGCGCAGTGAAGGAAAACAGCGGGCCGATCACAGGTAGGCCAACCCGCAGCATCTCTCATCTCAGATGCAGACACAAAGAAAAGGCAAGACCGGCAATTCAGAGGCTTCAATATAAATATGGCAATAAAAGGAGCAGCAAATTATGTGTGTCGCCAGATCAGCTCAATGGTCGTCTGCCCTGTCGTCTTTTTTACGTCTCAATACCACAGCAAAATTCTGCACTGACGGCAGTTTTCTTTTTCATTAATAGGCATATGACATTTGTCAAGGGGGAAAAAACATCACGGGGACAAAGGCATCTTTGTACCGACTTCCTGCTGTCAATGCCGATCCGGTCACGCGTGACAAAGGTGACTTCCTGCGAAGGACGGTTCGCCCTCCGTCGAGGGTCCATGGGGCCAGGCGCTCCCGAAGCCCCTTGCCGTTGTTCACGGGGGGGAAGCAGGTCGCTAACAGGCAAGCGGCCTCCAGGGGGCGGTGGTGGGGGTTGGGAAAACGTGCAGAAATTGCTGCGCGGAGGCGCTGGTACCCAGGGGGTGCCCATTTACCCTGTCACTTCAGACACACGTGCCGGGTGGCCCACCGACCGGATCGCACCGCCGTCCCGGTCGCACCATATTAGGTGTCACCTAGCTAGCCTGACGCGCAATTAGAGATTGATCGTCTCATGCATATGTTAGCGAGAATATTAGGGTAATTGCAAACAGAACAGTCTAAAAATTCAAGAACACGTGATACTCAGTTTCTCACAATTTCTCTTAACCCTAAATATTAATCCCATGCTTAATGTGTGGAATATTACTATCAGTGTAAAATAGCCTTAATATTTCAAAGCGACAAATACATTAAATGTCCTTCTTCATATTTGCTGGAGGAAAATTGCGGCAGGCAATCTTAATACATATGTGAGCAGGTATCACATTTAAATGATATTGGTGTATTTTTTCATGTTATAAGTTAATATATAGGCCTCATTTCACAACAGTCATCTGTTTTGTAGTATAAAATGAAGCCCATGCACTAAGATAAAATTAGAACACTTTATAAATTACATTATGTCAGGCTGACAAATGGTAGGACCTGTTATATTTAGCAACTAAGTATCTTAATGATCATTCAGCATTCACACGCTTGGAAGGGAAGGCAGCCTTGCTTTGCTGGCTAGAATACAGTGTCTCGATTTTTCATACTGTCATTCGGCTCTATTAGCAAAGCCTAACACAATTAGTTATGAATATGCAGTAATAACATGCAAATCGCTCCCCCCCCCGCCCCCCCATTGCCCCCAGGCAGTGCTCTCTCCCTTTCTAAACCCAATTCTTTCTACATCATTACAGCAGCTTGGCATCATTCATCAGAATTGTGTTAAAAAAAAAAAAAAATCACATGACCAGGCCTTATTCCGCCCGCTTAGCGACCATAACCGCCGGTGCCCATCAGGCACTTAGCAACGACAGCAACGTCCCCGGCGTCGTCCCCGAGCCCCAGCACCACGCCACTTGTACGCGTCTCCCCAGGGTGATGTTAGACACTACATTTGCGCCCGCCAGAACAATTAACCCCTCTGTTAATTAGCGGGGGAAAATGTCAGGCGCGCAGATGGTAGGAGCTGGCACCCAGCCATCCCGCCAACTACCCCCCCCCTCACCACCACCACCACCCGCCCGCGGCCGACAGCTGCTCAGCCACGCCCCCACCGCGCAGGCAGATGTCAAAACTTTCCTGCGGAGGACTTCAGAGGCGGGGCGGGGAGGCGTGGTGGGCACGTGCATGTGTGGGGGGCGGGGTCTCGTGCTCACAGGCAGTGCCAGGCACTTTCCACCTATGGTATCTGATCACAGAAAAAAAGGCGGTCCATTCTGACACAAGCGATGCACAGTGCCCAGAGGACAGACTGTGATCCACACCATGTTACCCATAAACGTCTTTGTTATCAAACACTCTATTGTATTAAGTTCCGTCCATAGAGGCACTAATCAATGGCCCCGCAGGCCAACATGTAGCATTCATTAAAATATTAATTATTCTGCCTGAATTGATACTTAGCTTTTACCATTTCTGTTGGTGGACCCACTTCAGAGAACCTAGCCAATTTTATAAAAAAAAAAAACCTGAGGTCATCTCTGTTAAGGCATTTTAAAGGTGCCATACTTTAACCATACCGGTTTAATATGTCACAGTCGTTCTGCATGCAAGCTCACAGACAGACGCAGAGGATGCAGCAACGTTCGCGGGATTTCCTAAATCAGCAGCGACGGCAAGCCCGGGTCGCCACCCACGCTCCCCGGTCACCGTGTAGTATATCGATTTGTTTGCTGCACTAATAGGAGGGGGGTTCGCGCAAGACGAGCCCCCGAAACAAGTCAATACGGGAAAATCGGCTGGTTTAAGCCCCAATGCTAGCTCTGCCAGGAAAGTAAGTGTAATGGAGAACAAATAAGGATTTCAAATAAGGGAACTGTACCCATGAGCAATATTACGTCCATATTTCATTGCATCACACACTCATTCATACTAATACTGTGTATCATACTAATTATTAATTTTTTTATATAGGTATCTATATTTTATATAATCTTAGAAATAACAACGGAAAATGTTTTAGCTACGAAGCACAATAAAGACAAAAAGAAAAATTAAGAAAAAAATCTGTTTACTACAGAGCATCTATTCCACATCCCATGAAATTGTATTACAAACAAAAGAGCCATAAAAAAAATTCCACAAAGCAGCGACATTAATAAAAACGGGCACGACTTCTTCTGACTGATTCCACTAGCATCAAAATATATAAATAAACACACGTGTAAACAAAGCAATCAAAAACAAGGAAACAGATGAAAGACTCCAAACTTCGTCACCTACCACAGTGATAGCGCCCCCGGGGGTAATTTCAATCTGCTCCTTTTATAGTCGACCCCCGTGGCACGTTGCTGACTAAGTTTTTATATTTCCATCATTAAATTTCTCCCCACTCTCTTTAAGTGGAGTTTGTCTGAACAAACTCCCGGGCCAGCTGTGAAAAAATAACTACAGGACAAGTCAAAAATAAAATAATAATAATATATATAAAAAATGTGCATGCCGTGGCGATCCCTGTGAGGAGATAGGCTGCATGAGGCAGCAGATATCGCTTTGAACGTACACCCCCCCCCAGAGGATCACCCCTGTGCCCCGGGCGAGTTAAGAAATGCCTCGGCATCTCTCATTAGCCCCATGGGGGGGGGGGCAGATCTAAAGGCGAGAAAACTTTTCCCAGACGAAGTCGAGCATGGCCGTGCAGATGAATGAAGATACTGACTGAAATGGACTTCCTTACTGATTCCTCGCAGTTTGGCTACGTATTCACTGAAATGACGAGATTCTGGGCAGCTACTGGGTAAACAGGATGAAAAGTGGACCCGGCAGAACCAAAATATTCATGTGCTGTGATGCTGAGACATCAGTACAGGAGGGGGGAGAAAAAAAAAACTGACTTCCACTCCACCCCCCCCGCCCCCCCCCCCCCCCCCCCCCCCGCCCCCCCCCCGCC
>JAODKM010000032.1:6244538-6259312 GCA_026780845.1 Petrocephalus sullivani | reverse complement strand
CATCTGCTCGTCCCCCCGCGTGTTCTTTGTCGTTCTAGCAACTTCCCCCCTGAGCCATTCTAGCCCGAAATGCCCCGCGCTCCGAGGACACGGCACTCGACCCGATAAAAAAAAAAAATGGACGTTCCCCACCTCGTTCCCCACCTCGTTCCCCACCTCATCGCAATAAAAGCATGCTTCCCATCGCTGTCGTTCTTTCACTGGCACCCCTGCTCGTCGTTCCTCTTCTGGGAAGTAAAAATAGGGACTGATGTCATGTTCCGTCACAGGCATTTCGATTCGGACGCAGACTCCCAATTCTCCCGGAAACAGTTTACACGTGATTTTTATCCTTATTCATTTTTTTCCCCCCAGAAAATAATCAAAGAAATGAATTTAAATAAAATTCATTTGTGTGAAATGCACGGCAATATTTAAGATTTTAAACACATCTCAAAAGCCTGGCCTGGGTTGTTTTTTTTTTGTTCTTTCGTATCGTTATACAATAGGAAACTGATAACATTCTATATTCCATAATTACTTGATTTAGCTACTTTAACAACATCCAGTTTTTAGATTTCCATTTGCATTTGTTATTTAAAAAAAAATAAAAACAGCCCAGGATCCGAGTTCAACGGCCTGAACAGCACCCAGCACCCACTGCACGGAAGCACCATGCCCTATATGCCTAATGTAAGCAAAGTGAAAAATGCCAAGTTGGTGCGTGTGCATGACATTCTGCTGAATGTGCGTAAAGCCAATTAAGAGGGACAGGCCGGCTGTAGGAAAGCTGCTAGTTCAGCCCGGAGAGTTACTATTATTACTGCAGAGAGGGCCTGGGGGCATCTTCCGCAGGCAAACACACTGAGTGAAATTAGAGTGAAAAACAAATAAATAGATAGATAAATAAAAAAAAACTGGATTTGGACCAAACCATTGCACAGCTGATTAAGTGGCTAAATGCTAGCGTGATGTCCTGCCGGGTAAGGTGGCGCAGAAGGAAATCTTAAAAAAACAGCAACGAGGAAAAACAATGACTGGAAATTAATTCAATACATCATCTCCCCCTGAACCCCAATCTAAACCTTAATATAAGCTAATTATGCTTATCGGGGGCTGTTTGTGCTGTGTTTACTGTTTTCACTAATTACGGTAAGAAGAATAGTGCTGTTTAAAATCTACTTATCAAAGCCATTTATTTGTTTCTACTTTCACTGGAAAACATAAATGTACTAAGGAGGGAAAAGCTTAACGAGAGAATTAACAGAGACAGGCGTATGAAATATTTACTAAATCGGTCACATCAATTCCAGAATCGACTCACCATTATGTTCCAGCTTTACCATCATCTGATTCCAATCCAAAAATGTTCGTTTTCACTTCTTTCAAGGGTTTTGGTTCTTTTCTGGTTAGAACAGAATTCATCAAACTAGAATTCACTCTGCAGCTCAAAAAAATTCTATCATTCATTATTGACACAGAAACTGGATAATGTGAATTTTAAAAGGATCGGATCAATTTACACTAAACATTATTTGTGAACAAAGAGTGAACATTTTGCCAAAAATAATACTTAGGTAGCAACAATTAACCCCATGTTTTAAATCATGGCTATCTAAAAGTTATGGTGATTATTATAACTTTGTATGTGACAGTGGTTGTCATAATACTGCATTAAATCATTTAAACAAATCCAACAAATGAAAAAATGAATAATAGAAATAAGGAAACATTAGTTGATTAATCAAGTATAAGAAACCAGAGTTGTGACTCAGTAGCAGGTCTCAGAATGTCCTAAATAATGTCCCATTTATGACCGGTCAATGCCGCTTTCAGGCTTTATGGAAACACACGCAATTTATGGTAATGAGCTTTTTGAAGGTTATGACCACGGTAAACTAATTTGTTAGAGGAATGACTGAAGCCAGCCCGGAATACTACTCCATCATCCGAGCTTGAGATGGGGGGATAACAATAAATAAATAAAAAAGGAGAATAAAACCATAACGATAATGGTGAACTGGTCTGCAGAGAAGCGAGAGCCTACCCCCCCACACCCCCCCCGACACACACAGGCCGCTGCCTCACATAACATCACTTTCCATTATCATTCTTTTGTGGGTCACTATGAATAAAATATCAAAGAATAATGTGGAAGACATGAAAACACACCCCCATTTCGGAATTCCCCTCTAAACCAGTGGTTCTTGACCCAGCCAACGACTCCCCAGCCAGACCCCGTCCTGGATCTGGGGCTCACTCACCGACGGATTACAAAGCTTTCAGTTACCTGACTGACTAGCAGGTGATGGACTAGAAAATGAACATAGACTAGCTGGGGTGTGGCCACGCCTGGCAAGGAAATGAAATGCTGTAGTTGGGACATTATATAAAATGAATGTGACAGTGTTGGACAGGTAGCTTGTGAAGAATGGGATTGTAAATGTTAGAACATTGTCGAAACCAGGCAGTGGATTTAGAGAAATTTCAGGTTGCTGCCACCAATGAAAACAGAAATGTGAACATTTAAGGTTCCTTCCATGAAATGAGATGAATCGGCACTGGCTAAGCATAATTAATGTCAGGTTACCTTTATTTTGGAATGTATGTGGTAAAAGATTCCAGATCGACTTCATTTGAGAAGTTTCTGCGGCTTATTAACATGATTCTAATAACTAGAGAGTCAAAAACCTCCGAACAGCAGGCACTCACTTCACAGGGAAAATCACTGGACCTGAACCCACGGCCCGCCACCACCACCTTGTTGATTCTGCAGTGTTCCGATTATAGTTTCAGGCCCATCAAAGACCTTTTATTTTAATGCATTTAAATACTGAATGTTTCTACAATAGGAAACAGCAGGATGTCTGAAATGTTCGCTGAAACAGTGCCATTGCAAGCAACACTTGCATGCATTCAAGTCAAAATCCCCTCTGTAGGGGTCCTTCTATATTCCCATGGCTTTACACAATGCCTTATATTCCAAATAACCTTTACCTTTAAATGGATACTGAGTTTGTTAAGTTTTAAAAAAGGTCTTATTTAGATTGCATATGAAAAGCACCGGTAACACTTTGCTTAAGGGTGCTCCATGACAGCTACACGACACGAACATAAGCCCTTCATGACAGCCGACATAACGTATCATAAGCATTTATAAAGGTTTGTTCCAACTTTTGTGGCAGCCATAGAGGATGACATAGGGAACTCCTGTGTCAAGGCCCCTATGTCAGCATTTATGTCGTTATGTCGGCTGTCACGAAGGGCTTATGTTGGTGTCACATAGCTGTCACAGATCACCCTTAAGCACCTTTTTGGGGGGCTCCCCTCCAGCTGGAAGCCTAGCCCCCGTTATCCGGGGGGGGGGTGAGGAGGCTGTCCGTTATATTATCATGTGCAAATCCCAACATTCTCTCACAGTATCTGTGCTAAAAGAATAAAATACACACAGGGCAACCCCCCCACGGCCCCCCCACGGCCCCGCCTTGCCCCACTAATGCACTCTCTTCCTAATGATAAACAAAAAAGGTACTCATCATTCGGGATCGATGCCGTCAAAGCCATCGCTCGTCAATGCAATATAATTAACGTGCTGCTGATTCAATTAAGCGTGCTTAAAGTGACTTTTATATAGCCTTTTACATAACTACTGGAAATGCAGTTTCACCGCACCAGCGATCACAGTCCTCCCCAAACCCCTAATTAATTACAATTAATTAGACTGTTAATTCAATTCTGACTATAATTTGACCTATCCTGACATTTAGCAATTATTTCGAGATATTGGGGGTACTGGAGAAAAAAAAACGTTAAATAATATACTGCCACCAGTAATTGCAATAAATAAAATATTTAACCATTAGATTACTTAATAGATCACGAGCTCTTAAATAATTAAGTGACTGATTAATCCTATTAAATTTGCAATACTGGGTGAGGTGCAGAAATGTACTAAAGTTAGTGCATTTCAAAGCTCATAAGCATTCTTGCTACAGAATCAGTAACTTGGGACTTTTATTATGAAGAAGTTCTGGACCATTATTCTTAAGCAGCCAAATTAAATCATGAATTAAGTTGCTCAGAACAAAGGGTAGTGCGTTGTGGGAGGCTGCAGCCACCCTTATAACCATGTCCGTTTTGCAAGGGCCCCACTTTGATCTCAGCACACAGATCTCAGATACAGTAGGCCACCACCTGCTGTCCTAGCCTGATATATTAACATGGGTTTACAGGGGCTCACAAGTACATATGTAAGTTTGCCCTTATTGCTGACCTTACAATGCACTTAGTATCTTGTACTTGAATAATGCTGTCTCTGCTACTACAAGCAATTTATTCTAACTAACGACCGTCAGCCGTTCATAAATCAGCGTTAGATCTCCTTTTTTTTCTCCACTGAGCTGGTGACTTTTTGCCAAACGCTGATAGAGACCATGTTCGGAATCCTAACCTCGTATTGACACCTGTATTGATTTTAATTACTCTAATTAGTTCATTATTTCAAAAATCAAACAGCGCATTTATTACAGGGCTCCCAATGGTGACATATGATTAGGAACTTAATACGGTAATGAAGCTGATCAATTATCACTCAGAATGAAGTAATTATCTCTCTCTCACACACACACAGTTCATGTCCCAGACGCTGAAGTCACCATGACCCAGTGCACCATGGCCACAGACCGGCTTGTATTGACCCAAAGCTCTAGCTTGAAGGTTCAAGCAAAGCCGTTTTTTTGTTCAATCACAGCAGCTCACCATCCAAAGTATAGCTTACTGAACACCATGACTTAGCACTAATGTCGCCCGTGGCACTCAACACCACACCGTGCTCCCACATGCACCTGGCAGCCTTCCAAGACCCATCCATGGATGATAATTACTCAAGGTTGCCTTTATTTGTTTACTTTGAAATGTTAGAGCCAGGCCACGGCCCTACATCACGACCTCTCAGCCACATAAACTGATCCTTGGCAACAGCGTACCATGTTTCTCAGCTGCTATCAAGGACAGCATACTTTATGCAGACTTATGACAGGGGTGGCCAGTCTTATCCAGAAAGGGTTAT
Source organism: Petrocephalus sullivani (assembly GCA_026780845.1). Lineage (NCBI taxonomy): Eukaryota > Metazoa > Chordata > Actinopteri > Osteoglossiformes > Mormyridae > Petrocephalus > Petrocephalus sullivani. The sequence goes on along the minus strand of JAODKM010000032.1, from coordinate 6,254,265 downwards.
CAGATGTGTGTCCAGGTTTTCACTGCAGCTCTCTAATTAGATTGCTAATTAGAGGACTGATTGGCTGAAGAGTTGACATACCTGGGTTTGAACAGCTGTCCTAATGGTTACCCCAAAAACCTGCATACTCACTGGCCCTTTGCGGATAAGATCGGCCACCCCTGGCTTAAGAGGACTTGATAATCTAGGTCGAGTTGCCAGGTCATGTGATGCAACACCATCACTCTCCTTTGTAGAGGGCTTGACATGACCAAACTTCTGACTGGTACAATATATGCAAAAGGAGAAACATTAGGCTAGATGGCTGGATAAATAAAAAAAATCTGATTAAAAAAGTTCAGATTAAACCTGAATATTCAAAGACCATTCTTTCATAAAATAACAGTTGTTTAGTGTTTTATGCATTAAGACACAGCTCATAATTACACATTTTTAACAATTGAATATTTTACTGAAACGATTAAGTTTGACAGTAAAACGTCAGAACATTCCAAGATGATGACAGTGGTTTGATTTTCAGTTCCCATCAAGGCACAAAATATAGGTTTGTTTTATGGTTAAAAATAATAATAACTTTTTCCTTTAAAAGCAGTTGAGCCAGCCAGTTCTCCACATAAGACAATATCACCCTTCATATCCATATTCAAGTTCTCAGCACCATCAACTCTGTCCAAACTGTCCTATAGGAAACATATCTGGTGGCCCAGATGTACAAGGACTGTATACAGTGTTTAAGGCTTAAGTCCATATCCCAGGTGTTTGTTTGTCGCAGGTGTGCTCTTTAAAAGTGCATTCGAGCAAAACGGCCTGTTCAATACAGAGGCTGATTACTACAGCACTACTAGCCCGACAGTGACATGAAACTTGGGAAAGCACAATTCTTACATGCTTTTTTGTGTTATGCTTAAAACCCTAAATCAGAGCAAAGTGGATTGTGCAGGACAGGCCCATAGAGAATACTCAAGAGGTTATATCATACTGGGCCTATCTAAACCAGGAAACCAGCGATGCATGCAAAAGCTAAAAGGATTCTGCCAGTTCTTGCAAGTAAATGCAAACTATAGTAAACCAACACTAGGTGCTGCTTTTCAAAATTTCGCATTCAAAAATACTGACTGTTAAATAAAAAAAAAACGTAAAACATTCTATTACTGTCTCATATTACCAACTGCAGTGTGTTCTTTGTAGTTTCAAGAGCCACCAAAGCAGCTTTTAATCCACTGAATCGGATTCATTTCCAATTATAGTCATTATAATAATGTTTACCAGCCAGGGGACAATGTAATATGCTTCAGAAGCAGTCAACCACCGTTGCCGACTCCAATCTAATTCTTGCGACTCTAGCTACCAAAGAGAGATGTAAACAAACTGCTTCACTGATGAATAACTCAAAATAGAGTGCACTAACCAATAAACTCTGCAGTAATATAATAACGGCCTCATTTATCTTAAGCTCTAAAACTTAGTTGGTTTTTGTTGAGCCCTATGTAGGTCGTCATTCATTTCTATATCGTTAATGAAAATGCAAGGATTTTTTTGACGATTAAGCAATGACCAAATGCTGACTATAAGCAGAAATGTTCGATATGCGCTAATATTTTATGCATTTCTAAAACTATTTTATTCACACACTGAGCATTTACCACTCAGAGGTAAATAATTTAACGTGAGTAATAAATTATTTAACAGCTATCAGCACAAAGAAAGAAATCATACTTCCACGTTAGAAGTTGCATTTACAGGATACAGGTCAGACAGCAGCTCATGCTACTACAGAACTTTAAAAGCATAGATTGTTTGTTACTGATATGGCAATGATATTCCTCTCAGAAAAATATCACCTCTTTTCATAAGTCACAAATATTTAAACAGAAATGTCTACAAGTTATAACACAGGCGAAGACCTTAAATACATTCGTCATAATATTGCTTTTAAAATTCAAAAATCCTAAAACAACAACATATCTGTATGAGTGGTATATTAAAAGATAACATAAGTAACTATCTGACCATATGTAAGACTATGCTTATAAATTTCATATCTTTTGATAGTCATTTTCTCTTCAATATTTTCCCCCACCAGAAAAAATACAGAGTTTATTATGATCAAACATAATACTTTTGCCTTCCTGCAGCCTAAATGCCTTAAAATGAGATTATGTTTCTTTAAATCTAGAGAAAAGATCGAAAGATCTTTGCATGGCCTGGTGATGCTTCCTTTGTCTTTAGACTAGCATGGTTCTCTCACATCATGTGTGTTCCATCTAGCACAGACATTAAATATGCTTTTTATTAGTACTATTCCAGACTTCTATAAACAAAACAGTACTGTGTGTTTCCTTCATCACTACTCCACTGAGCAAAGAGAATGACACAATCTAACCAAAACAGAAAAGACTTAGAAAAAAAAAAAGAAAAAAATTTAGAAAGGTTTACCGTAATTGCCTGAGCAGAACTGCCAATTTTCTGCACCTTCTCCTGAAAAAATGAAAATAATCAGGTGTAAGACACTGACATCTACACATATACCCATCCAGATAAATAGTATTTACATTTAGCTGACATATTTATTCAGTTTAAACAACTTTTTTGTTGTTTATTTTTCACTATTTATACAGCCAGGTGTTTCACTGGAGCAATTCCAGTGAAGTACCATGCTCAAGGGTGCTAGAGCAGGGCCTTGTCGGCACTTAAACCAGCAGCCTTGAGGTTATGAGTTCATAACCACTGCACGCCACACTTGCTCCTACCCTATTATTTGCCTTAAAGGAATAATCGTACTCAGTTAGCAAATAAGTGTTTTAAGCAGCACACGGGGGGCGAGTTCTCCCATCTGTTTCCACCGATGTGACATTGGAGGTATGTTATGTTGTTCTTGACATGGCGCTATAGGGCATGGTTTAGGAAGTGTGGAATGCCTCGCACCTGCTCCCTGCCGTTTGGTTACACTGCATATGGCCCAAATGCATAAGGCATGTATGGGGGGTTATTTTAGGCTTTGACCCCCCTAGTCCCCAAAAAGCTGTCATTTACTTATGGTGGTGCAGCAATATACTATATGTGCATGTGGTACCGCTACACCACCTTGAACACTTTGGATAGGCCACAGACCATTATTTTAAAATCAAGACAGACAGACAGACAGACAGATAGATATGTAACCATTAGATATTCAATATTGTCAGATGTGTTCTTTGAGATGTAACTTGTAAGGGAAATGATAGCATTCCACTGGAAGCCCCATAATTTAATTGTTGCAAAATCACCTTGTAAACATGGCTGCACATCAGGTATAATTCTAAATATCAACTGTCTCTCATATGGGTGAATCACCCAAGCATTACTCCGTAAACCTTATTACAGTTGTTCTGATGTATAGGTTAGGATTTCAGCATGTAACTGAATAATTTCACATGACAATTTAAATGATTTGGAGCCTTTTAAACGTGAATCCAGAGAAATATACTTTGATCCATGTCGCAGGATGGGCACCTAATGCAATTTGCCATCTGATAAAAGTAAGATGCTTCTATGAAGCTACCTTGTGATGTACTGTTAGAGAGCATCGTTGGAGCTACTCATGGTATTTGTGTAACCGTAATGAATATTTGTGGCTAAATGTAAGCACTGAACCTACCATATTGTTGTAAACCCATACCCCCTCTCCAAAAAGATTACCCATGTCCACTGGCAATTGCTGTCAATAAAAGTAAATGAATTGCGCTGCTTTACAGTATAATCGGAGGAGTTTGTACGCAGAGCAAAGTATTATGCATAAATCTATACGCTGGCCCCCTCCTCCTGCTGCAGCTTGCGCAGGATTGTAGCTGGGGCACAGAAAATCACTTCTTTCGTAACATCTGGAACAAAGTTTTATTTTTGTCTAGGGCGAATACAGTGGAAGTGGCCCATCGGTCTGCTGAATGCGATCTCCAGTCGCGCTTTTACCCCGGCTCCGTACGGGAAGGGATAAGGCACACAGACGTCGGCGGTAATAAGGAGCCAGCAGCCCGGGGCGCGCTTTGACGGCCGGTGCCGGAGGCGACCTTACCCGCAGCGCCCCTTGGCGATCGCCGGCCCTCCGGACGGGTGTGTGCTTAGGGCTCCCGCTTCGGACCCGGCCGCCTCAGCGCGACTTTGCTGCCCGTCGATTCCGTGACATTGTGGGTTTTAGTCCCAAATTCCCCTAATTCCGGACGGATACGGAACGCGATCGGTTCGCCCGCGTATGTAATCAGTCAGACGGCGTCATTCTGCTAAATACCGCAAGGAGCATTTTATTATAATTATTATAAAAGTATTGCATTTTATACCAATATCGCATTAACAAACTACTAGTTGAAAAGTGCACTGCACCAACCAAACGTCCGCTATTGTTCTTCTTCACGTATACATTTAGTTTATAATGTAATAAAATAATAATAAAATGTAATAAAAATGTTTATTGCATTGCTCGTTAAGTGCCAGATATTATGATTTTAAGTGAACTACCTACCAAGCTCATTCAAACTGACGGTTTACAGTCGCTCAATCTAACATGCTTCTTTCTACGGCCCGCCCGCCGCCAAATGCGATTGGTTGTCGCCGCACCGAAACCCCGACTCTCTGCGGGGATTGGTTTAAACGCCCGTCCCGTACGAGCGCTATGGTGATTTCAGTAAACATTCTGAGAGGTTTTGGCGCTGAGATTTTCGTTTTGCCTCTCCAAGCGGAGCAATCTGACCGGCAGAAGGCGATTGGTTCCAACCGGTCACGGGGTCCAGTTACGAGCGATTTTATTGGCTTACTTTCACTTGCATCGTGACTGCGGCCATGACCCGGAAATTGGGTTTGTTTCCGCACCGAAAGGATTTGAATTGGACCGTGGGACATTTATCATGGGTAAATATTTATCGTTTTTTCTACATTTCTTACATTTATTACAGTAGCTTACTGCAGTACATTACGACGATAAACCGGGAGGATATGGACTGTTTTGCGTTGCATGGCAAGTTTGAGTAGTGATCATGGGCAAAAGTATTACAGCTATTGTACTGGCATGTCAAATTAGGGATCTAACTGCCAAACTTCTGCACTTCGTAAATTTGATCGTTATTACTTCGGTAACAAGAATATGCATAACAGGATCTCTTCTTCCATAAATCGTAAACAAGCGTGCATTTCCTGAAATTCGTTTCTTCTTACCTTGCAACTGGCATTTTGTTTTATTTTATGCCTTAAGTTGTAATGATTGGTTCTGGCAAAGAAGTTTGTTAATGTATCAACAATGACACTTTGACCGTGGAAGACGTATAAGTTATAAAGCGATCAGCGTTCTTTCGCTTAACTGATTTGGTTATCGTTGATTTGGTACTTGGATAATATCGTTAAAGAAATAAAAATAACGGAACTGGGGAATTAATGTCCAGCTGCGATAGGTATTTCATTTCTCGGATCGGTCCATTTCGCCCCTAAATGCAGCTCTCGCTGTAATCCTATGCATTGGGATGGATGTCATTCCGATGGAGTGAGTGAGTGCAGGGTATGTCAGGATAAGCTCTTATGTTTGCAAGCAGGGCTCTCGAGGCGCACATGCAGACCTGTTACCTGGGAGCAGTAATGACGGATTTGTAGCGCCGCCTCTCTGCTCACCTGTCTTAAGCAGAGGTGTCAATTTCAGGTGCAGAAAGTAAAAATCCAGACCAGGGTTTTGTTTCAACCAACTAGTTGAGCACTCTGTGACTGTGACTCTTTATGCGCAACTCACTGGTTGAAACAAAATCCTGGTCTAGACTTTTACTTTCTGGACCTGAAATTGACACCTCTGGTCTTAATGCTTCCTGACATGCCAGCGGCCTCGGCTTCCCGGTGCTACGGGCGATCTGTGCCGAACAGCCCCAACTTCAGCATTTAGTACTGCACATTGAAACGGGATGCTTATACCCCACGCTGAACTCCCCTGCTTTGGCCAGACCACTCCAAATGAATACATATGCACCATTATTACTTTGGGACGTACAGATGCCCAGTCCTGCCTTTTGGTACTTATCTGTTCCCGTTAAAGCCACTCTTAAGATGCTGTTGCTGTTTTGGTAAATTGTTAATTTCTTTAATGAAGGGAAACATGCAGAAATAATTCTGCCCTCTTAAAAGTCACCAGTGCCTCATTGCTGGCTGAAGCCATTCATGCAAAGTGTTTCCTAGGAGGTCATCTGCATAAAGGTCAGTGCATTGAGAGATTAAAGCATGTTGTAAAAGGCTGTTACAAGAAATGCTCGATAATATCTGCACAATCACTTATGTAGCATAGTGGCAAACGAGTAAGGATTAGACAGTCCGTGGAGCAATCGCGGTTAAGGTCTTTGCTGAAGAGCTCAATGGTGATATGATTATTCTGTCACCCATGGAATTTGAGCCAGTGACCTTCTGGTCATGGACGCAGAGACCTGTCCTGCACAGCCACAGACTGCTTATACTGCAGCAGTTTGTAATATTGTTCAATATTTTGTGAATGGTGTACATATTTTTTGCTGAAGCTAATAAACTGAAATCCTATTTCATGGAAAATGTTTATTTTATATAGTATTATGTGACCCACCATTGAAGAAATGCCGTTAAAGCAACTTCATGCATTGCTTCTGAACACAAACGATAGCACAGGGATCAAAGTTCACCTCAATACCCCTGTTATTGCCGGTACAACCCTAGGACATGGTTGACATTATCGATTTACAGGCATTAGTTGACCGCAAACAATCTACATAGTTGTTCCCTCATTCACTTTCATTCAAGACTTGTTCACTTCAGATGTTTTTGGCTGTTACCTTATTGAGAAACAAATATATATTTTTAATATGAAACACGGGAGGAATCCCAGATATAAGAATTTGTAGTTATCAAATAGAATTGTACAGAATTTCTAATTAAATTATGCATAAAAAAATAATATATGGGGCACTAAACATTTTTTTTTGTTACTTAAAGTTTTATTACAGGAGTTTTAAAGTAATCTGTCTATATGAGGAGGCTTGATCTTAAGTGGACTGAAAGGTTGTCTATACATTAGAACAAAAGGGGCATTTAAAATGAATTATTTGAATGTTACACTGGCAAGGAATGCTGCGTATTTGTTCTGCAGATGTGCCGTAATGTTTGCCTTGAATCTACAGGCAATGACAGGTTCTTGCCCCTTTTCCAAAAAATGTCTCAGGGATGTGCCTGATTTGTTGCATATGCAGCAAATGTCTGTGAACTCCAGATTCCACCAAGAGAGATGTAATGCTGTCTGGGAGACTTAAATAGGCTGTATGAGCTCTAGCCCTGTAAAGGTTTGGGTGAAACTTGGCAAAACATCTGTTATTTGTGCTTGTAACAAATGCAGCACAAATTATTATTATTATTTTCTATCAATTTGCACAGCATTTATCTGGACAATTATCCATTATACAGTTGGACATTTTTTAGAGATGCAATTTTGGATAATTATTTTGTTTTAGAATAACGGAGCCCCGAGGGGCACTGGTTAGCAAGTCTTTCAGTTAGAAACGTGAATTTGCCTAAACTGTCATTTAACTGCTGCAGCTCTGAGAGAAAAATTACATGGTTACGAAAAATTCAAAGAAAGCTATTTTGGTGGTTTTTTTTGCATTTTTTAATGCTGGAAATGTGTAATTAAATAATACACTGAATAATGTTGTTCTTTAGCACGGATATCAATAAGCACCGTAATTTAACTTAAAGGCAGACACCAGGAATTAAATAACACTGATGAAGACCAAGGTTTGCAAACGGAACATTTAGCTATATTCCCAAATTCCCATTGAATTATTATTCAGTGCATTGATCTTAACATTTGCCATCTTTTCATAGGTTCTGTGTTCTGCATATTGATTGGAAGCAGGCAGTTTCTCGCGGGAGGATGAGGGGTTTGCCAAACAGTCCTCTTATAATCCGAGTCAGTATTTTATTTGCCTGGCTATTTTAATTATAGCGGCATTTAGCACTACATAACCGCGGACTAAAATATACAAATCGTATCTCTGTCCTTGAAGATTGACTTCGCGGAATATATGTTGTTTGGGTCAATCAGCAGTTTTTCTCCTCTGTATGCGTAACCTCATTTTGACGGAGAAGCGTCTGAATTTGTTAAATATGCTGACACGTTTATATTGGTATGCCGTAAAAGTTTTGCACTCAGTTTAGCGTGTTCAAACTTTACACTCTCTCATTAACTTTCTGTTCCCTCCTCTCTGCTGTTGTAGCACGCTGCTTCAGCCGTTAAATGTTTCATGAGTCTCTAAGCTGTTTTCTCCTGGACGCCCTGTACTTATTAGTTACACGGGCCTTGTATCTTCCACCTTCCAAACTCACAAAATCAATTAATTCCTTTAAATAATTTATCTTCTGTGCAAACCAGATTAGGTGGGGCACATATCTTTCTGTCAGCCTAGTTTTAAAGCCCGTTTCTCAGACATTAACTTCCTGTGTCCTCCCCCCACTCCGTCGGAGCTTTCAGAACTTCTTCTGCAATTAGGAAAATGGGGGCGCCCCTCGTGAGGCATTAGCGTGCGACAGCAGAGTCTTCGGACGCCGGTGCATTTAATCGCATTCATTTTTCATGACTTGAACCTATAACAATTAGCCGGGACAGTTTTGACCCAATGGATGTCAAGGCAGAAAGCCATGTGTCTCGGTCAGCCTTTGCTGGACTTTGCTGAAAATTGGACTGGAGTTCATTTGGAACACTTTCAGCCTCCTCCTTCACGGTACTCTCTCTCACTGATGACCTGGGGGTGTGACGTCACTGTGGAATAGCTGAATCCGCTATGTCGGTGCCAGACAGCCCCACTATTATCCTCAAAGTATGTCAAACTCACCTGTTCGTGTTCATATCAAGAACAGATCTCTCCAGAGTCACACAAATAGCAGCTGTTTCAGCTGTGATCAGTGCCCATTTCAGAGTTAAATAACAACTCTGTGAAACAAGCCTGTGATTATTACGGGGCTAGTTTGGGGTTCTGTGGGATCACCCCTCTGGAACTGTGATCGGAAGTTCACTTTGTGCTCAACTGTGTGTATATATATGTGTGTGTGTGTGTGTGTGTGTGCGCATATGTCTCAAAGGAAAGCATCATGAGATGTGAAAATAAGCCTTGCAATGTATTTCTGCAAATGACAAATCCAGCATCATCATTGCCAGCATCGTCAGTGCCAGGTGTAAGAGCTGTTAGGAAATGTAGAATGGCGTCACCTATCCACACTCACTGCTCCACCTTTCATAATTCTCTGCCGTTTCTAACCCATCTGGGGCGGGAGCTCGTGCTGCCGCTGTGGCTACGGACCCAGCCGTCCATGTCGGCTTCACGCTTGGCGGGACGCGGAGGCCACCAGCGGCCCCTTTCCAGTCCCTGCCAGCCCCCCCTTCTCTCTTCCTCTGCTTTGTTGGATCTTGTATGTCTGGACACTGGAATTTTCCAGGCCCCCTGACTCGTGTTCTCGCTGCAGTCAGTGAATCGAGGGAACTGGTGCATAAAGTGTATAATTCCTAATGACCAACGTCTCACTTCTAGTCAGCTTGTCATTGGGACGCCCTGGATGGGACTCCAGTCTAGCACAGGATACACATTTACACACTAAGAGCTTGTCATTGGGACACCCTGGATGGGACTCCAGTCTGGCACAGGATACACATTTACACACTAAGAGCTTGTCATTGGGACGCCCTGGATGGGACTCCGCTCTGGCACAG
>JAODKM010000032.1:6230270-6244438 GCA_026780845.1 Petrocephalus sullivani | reverse complement strand
GTCATTGGGACGCCCTGGATGGGACTCCGCTCTGGCACAGGATACACATTTACACACTAAGAGCTTGTCATTGGGACGCCCTGGATGGGACTCGGGTCTGGCACAGGATACACATTTACACACTAAGAGCTTGTCATTGGGACACCCTGGATGGGACTCCAGTCTCTAACTGAGTACACATTTACACACTAAGAGTTACTTGGCAATATCAATTCCTCAAAATGCTTATTTTTTTGGACTACGTGTGCCCATCCGTGCAGACGTGGGAGAACATGCACATGAATGGAGGGAATCTAACCCACAACCACACATGTTAAGCCCCTTACTTTTATATACAAATCTCTAAATAAACTGTGCCTCTGTCATACTGCACCTTATTCAGTCACCCTGTCACACAGCCAGCTTTATGCTTCAGGAAACTACACTGTACCTCATGAGAGAGAGATGGTTGGTTTGTCATGCTCTCAGTCAACCGGAACCTTCCGCGTGTCATCGGCCTTTTGATTTCCTCGCCAAACGGCTACACCGATAGGTGACACTAGCAGGAAGTGTCTGTTTTCCAAAAGTCTGTCTATACAAGATATTCTAAAATGAATGTATCTTTAGGCCACATTGAACTTGACATGTCACAGTCTGCCAATATGATGCTTTCCTCGTGCTGATAGATGTGAGCGAATTTCTAAGTCGTCGCGCGGATGCTGTTCCGAGGACTCGCTCTTGTGCTCCGAGAAAGGCAGGTCTTTTTGTACGCACTGGCAGCAAACGTAGTCATCGATTACGAGTTTCGATGATTGCTTAAGAACATAGATTTCCTTTTCTGCGGTTGAAGCCTTGTAAATTTCAGCCCTTAATTTTCATAGGCACTGGCCATTGACGGAGGAGTCTAGCTGTTATATATCTGGAAGCTACGCTGAAGTCTGAAGGGACATGTCAATAGTAATCCTGCTATTGACAGCTGCTCTGTAGGAGATGTTATTTGCCCCAGCTAACGTCTGTGTGATCTTCTAAATCATAATTACATTAATATTGACAGGTCCATGACAATAGTCACATTACTATTGATGGGCCCCTGTCAATGATACGTGTCCAAATAAAACATGTTCATTCATAACTTGTAAACTGTTCAATAAACACTTTGGAAGGAATATCGGGACTCTGCATCCCCAGAGTGCGGCTAAGAGTCATAATTTTTCTAGCCTGGCCTCGACCACCAGAGACAGCAATAACTGAGGTGGGGCTTTAACTCCTCGCTGCATTTGTGCTTATTTTCGGAGGTAATCGTGTCACACTGAATATGTATTCAAATATGTATGCCTTCTCTTTTCTGCCTCTACTGTTTTTTTAAATTATTTTTATTTGTTTATTTATTTATTTATTTTAAATCTTATTCCATTTAAAATAATACTTCACCACATCGGCATGTTAATAAGCATAAGTAATAAGTTTACTCTTATTTTCTGTTTTTAATGTCCAACTCCATAAAGGAAAGCTTGGAAAGATCCTTGTTTGAACTTCTTTGAACTTCACACGTCTTTTTAAATGCAGTATATGTGTTGCAGAGCCAAGGCTGGCCCCCGGTGTTCATGCCAGACTGGGTTATGTAATGAAGGGCTGAGATACGTCACGGCGTCCACGCCTCCCATGTGTACTGCTGCGCCGGGCCTTGGCGTTTTGGATAATCGTTCCGTTATGTGATTTGCTCTCACGCCTTGTCCAGAAGCATCAGAGGCCTGTGTCTCACAAGCTCTAACGCCCGGAACACCAAGCCCATCTTTGGCCATCGAAAGCTATCGGGATAGTAATGGGAATCTATGACTGCCTGTCGGGGCTGCTGTGTGCGGCACTGCTGATTCCTGTTGGTGCTGTTTTGATGTTGAATCAGCCTTGAAGGTTGTTGGTGAAGTTGAGTTCTCTGATTGGGTTGTATGTCGACAGATGTATGAAGAGTGTTTTCCTCCCAGAAACGCAAAGACATGACACTGTTCTTTTTGTAGATGATGCCGGATCAGGTGGGTCCATCCTCGAAGACGAGGCCAGCACCCCGATTCCGGTGTTGCGGATAAGCCAGCTGGACGCCTTCGAGCTGGACGTGGCTCTGGAGCAGCTCATCTGGACACAGCTAAGCCGGTGCTTCCAGTACTTCAAGCCGGGGTTCCTGACCCCCTGTGAGGCAGAGCTGAAGGCTCTCCTGCAGCTCCTCCTGTGGAGGTTCACCATCTACTCCCACGGTGCCACGGTCGGGCAGTCCCTGCTGCACATCCGGTACTGCGGCGATGCCACGCGGGCCCACGCCTCCCCACCTCTGAGCCGCAGGCAGAAGCTCTGGTTTGGGTTGTGGACAATTGGGGCGAAGTGGCTGAAGGAGAGATCGCACGGGCTGTTCCTCAACCGGCCCGGCGAGTCGCCCGTCCTGAAGGTCCGACGTGTCTTTGCCATCCTCGGCGGCGTGGCCAAAGTGGCCAGCCTGTTTAATTTCCTGCATTTCCTGCGCCGGGGACAGTTCCCCACGCTGACGGAGCGGCTGCTGGGCATGCGGGTGGCTTTCACCGGATCGCCGGGCCCCCGCGACGTCAGCTACCAGTACGTGAACCGCGAGCTGCTGTGGCACGGCTTCGCGGAGTTCCTCATCTTCCTGCTACCTCTGGTGGGCACCTGGCGGCTCAGGGTCCGCTCCCTGCTGGTGCCCCCGCAGCGGGCACCGGGCCCCCCGGGCACCGAGTGCACTCTCTGTGGGGAGTGGCCCACCATGGCGCACACGGTGGGCTGCAGCCACGTCTTCTGCTACTACTGCATCAAGAGCCACGTCATGGCGGAGGTATGCATCTCCTGCCCATGCTGTGGCCAGGAGACCCAGGAGCTGAAGCCAGTTAAAATGCAGATAGAGATGACCAGATTCCAGTGAGTGGGAGGAGCCTCCACTGACTCTCCGAATGACTCCCAATTCACTGTCGTCTTCTGGATTTCTGTAAATATCTACAGGTTGTATTGTATATTTCTGTATAATAATAATGAAGGTAATAATAATAATAATAATAATAATAAAAATATTGATGATGACGTGGTCACCTGTGGGTTAGTCTTGGTTGGCTATGATCCTCATAATGAATATTAATGTTTATTGCAAACCAAAATAAATGTACCTGAATTCTGAATTCATTAATTGTTGATTTAAAGTGCCGTGTTATCTTTTCGCTCAGATGTCCAGCTCAAAATGCAAAGATGAGCATGAAATCTGAGAGCTGTTGAAATGATCAAACAAGATGTGGGGGGGGGCAGGTGGGGGGTGTGACAGTGTACCCACCCCAGGATGGGAGTTCTGAATACAGAGGCCTGCCTGCCACGGCATGATGAGAGCTGGCGGGGGGGCAGGGCCGGGCGTCACGGCGCGCGCTAACGTGGCTAACGGCCGCGGGGATCGTTATTTATCTTGGCGGTAGCCTTCCTGCATGAGCCGCGCTCGAGGCAACATGCACAAGCGCGGCCTAGAGAGGGAGACTGGCTTTTTTGTTTTTTTTTTTGATCGCTCTGGTTTAATTACAGATCAGCGAGGCAATCAATCTGGTCTCCCTGCGTGATGGGCTTCTTTGATAGCTGAGCGCCGCGTGTGTGTGCGCTAACACCCCCCCCCGAATCCTGTGGCCTGTCCAGGCCGACACATGTACCGCAGTGGTAAATATGTCCGTGTAATGTCTTCATATGATTCATGCCTGTGCATTGAGTAGTCCTGTCGTGGAATATAGGAAAATGAAAGTGCATCAACTGCACCCCACCACCCCAACCTTGTTTGTTTGGTTTTTTTTTAAACAGAAGAAGCTTTTGGGGGGGGGGATGGGATGGGATGGTTATCGCAAACAAAGTTGTATCTTTGCAGAGATACATTAGTGGAGCGAAATGATGAACAACAAGGCCAAATGTGCTTTCAGTTTTCCTTCTGTGATCCTGATAAGTGCTTTGTTCTCTCCCCAGCTCACCTTCATTTAATAGGTACAGTACCCCCCCCCCCCCCCCCCCCCCCCCCCCCCCCCCCCCCTCCCCCCCCTCCCCCCCGAGCCCCCCGGACGGCGGGGCCGGTGACTCCCCGCCCCCGGGCCGGGGGGGGCGGGGCCCCCCACCCCCCTTCAAATCGGACCCGGCCCCCCCCCCCCCCCCCGTCCACTTTATATAACCCAATGCATGCTGTCGGATGCAGGAAGCCGGGTAGGGGTGGCTCAGAGACGGCAGCCTGAGCCTCGGGGAAACTGCGCCCCCGCGCACTGCCGGGACAGTCTGACACATCAGAAACGAAAGGAGCCCCTGATGGGTCCGGACCCTGCAACCTTCTGGGAGCGTGGCATTTTCTACAGATACGGTGACATGAGCGTTTTGGGTACTGAAAAGCAGCCTATTGCAGCTATAACTTTAGTTTAGATTTAGTAACAGATTTAGGGGATGCCATTCACTATATAAACTGCCATTTCCCATTGGCTTTTCCCCTTATCTATGCTTAAATTATACTTTTGTTTTTATACTATTTTTTTTTTCCCCACCCGTAACTTCGAAAGATGAATTTTAATGTAGGGAAGTTTTAAGTGATGATGCTGAACCATTTTATTGCCCTACATCCCAGACTGATTAATAGTTTACATAATAGCTTTAAAATATAACTAAAGTACCATACAAAATAGGTCTTGCAGCTGTTCGATACGGCTGCTCCAGTTTGAAAAACAAAGGTCTGAAATGGGAAACTTTATAATTATACGTGACATTGTTGACTTTTTTGATGTCTGCCGATATCCATTGCCATATGTACAGTATGAAACGCCAGAAGTGTGTTTTATTGTGTTTTGTGAATGTGTAACTAATTGGCTTTCCGCTGCGGAGTACATTTATGAATTATACATAAACATTTTATCATGAGGTCATAAAATGTATATACCGTTTCTCTTTTTTGGGGGGAGGCTGACTTTGAGGTACATTAAGTTGGTAACCTCTGTTGTAATGGATTTAGAGCTGCAAAGATGGGATTGGGCACATCTGCTGAAGGCAGGCCTTGCGTGCCAGCCTGCCCAGCCCGGAGAGCGGTTCATTCCAGAACCGTGCAGTACCATGTGTCAGTAGACGAAGACTGGGAGTTACTGGGTTTTATAGCCTGAGGTGAAGTGGGCCTCCGCTGGGCCCAGAGCTCTAGCTGCATTGATGTCTAATACTCACTAAATTGCAAATAATCTGCAAACATCCTTCTAGACGTCCCCTTGAATTTCCTGTAGCTTAAACTGCTTTTAAAGTTTGGGTATCTTTTAGGCTGGTATTCTTTCTTTTAGGGGGACCAGGTGTATTTGACCGTAATGTCCTCCAAGTATTACTTACTCAAGATTGACAGGATTAAGGAAGACATTTGCCCCCCCCCCAACCATCTGAGTTTAGGAAACTTCTACTAAAACTCTGTTCATGGGGTAAAATGTCCACAGGTGCCTGCTTTCCTTAATTAAGTCTACAATGATTGTCAGTCTTTTAAATATATTTAAATATATTCCAATTAATGTTACTGTGGCATCTCTTGCTTTAGTTGTTATAATTGTTCATTTGAAAATGCAGTAACAGATTTAAATTAGGCAATATTTTTTTACGAATAATTTTAAGGGATAATACCAGAAAATGCTACCCACACAGAATTTTGATACAGATGTCACCTATTTCAGATTAGTTTCACTCATCTGCGTTACTGCAAGTTAAATTTGGACGATGACTGCATATGAGGCAGCATGCAATATGCACCCAGGCTCTTTGGGATGTTGAAGGTTCAGGTGGTGAGAAAGAAATGCAAAATTCCTATCAAGGTCAAATCATTGCTTCAAATGGAGATGTAGGGGTGTGTGTGCGCAGTTTGTTAGTGCGGCTGCATCGGCTGCTTGTTAAAGCCCTAATGCCCCGGTGTCCTGACTGCACACTCCGGTGTCCTGACTGCACACTCCGGTGTCCTGACTGCACACTCCGGGGTCCTGACTGCACACTCTGGTCTCCTGACTGCACACTCCGGTCCCCTGACTGCACACTCCGGTGTCCTGAACTTCACACTATAATCTTCTGTTTTGTTCGCTCTCCTTCAGCACAGCCTAATGAAACATAATACCTCGGGCTGGGATTTAACAGCTTGAAATTACAGGAAACAAGAAAAGCCGCATATGATGGCAAAAAACAACTGTTCTATATGTTTGTTTTTCTATATTCACACTCACACACACACCGTGTATATATTATTTATATATATATATATATATATATATATATGTTTTGTCAATAATATATGTTTACATTTTTTGGTTGTGAAATGTATTTGTTTCCATTGATTACAATAGCCTTTATTTTTCGTTAATGATTTTGTATTGGCCAAAAATTGGTGAGTACAATATTGTGGAGTTACTAATATTTTATGTGATTTTATGTGTGCACGACTTGCCAAAACAAATAACTGTGGCTGGAAAAGACTACGTATACAACTGTGCACACTTGTTATATGTGAACCAAAATGTGAGTTACACTAGTCTGTAACATATAACACATCAAATGACAGCACAACCAAAATGTGAGTTACACTAGTCTGTAACATACATAACACATATAAAATGACAGCACACTTGTGCATCTCTGTGCCAAATGTGTTCGCTGAGAGAACCATTTTCCCGTTACCATGGAAACCATACTGCGAAGGTGCCTGAATCTGAACTCCTCTTGGAAATCAGTGAACCGACATGTCTACAAAGATTAACCTGCGCAACAGAACTTGTTCTGTTTGCAAATGTCTACGCTAAACAGGCAAAGCTTGAGCTTACAGGTCTGTTTAGTAAAATATTGAATAAAGCTGCATATTTATTTAGTGATTTTATTATTTCCATACTGAAGTATAATGTATAATATTGTATGTTTGTATATATGAACAAAACATAAATAAGTTAATATACACATGATACTGTGACTCAGTATTGATTTAATATTATGATGTTACTTATTGTTGGTTTTATTGGATATCAAAGAAATTTATTTTCTTTGGATGGAATACTGTAATCCAAAAATGAGAATTATAATTGTAGCATTGATTAAGACCTAGGCATTTGATGATAAACACACAGCCCTACAAGATTTTCACCAATCCAGTGTTTGTCTGTCTAAATAGATGCAGTTACCTATTTCTGAGAATTTGAATATTTCACAGAATGATCAAGTGTAAGAAACTATGGACATTTCGCCTGGTGAATCACAAATCGCATACACTGGGCTTAATATGACCTTCCGATCACTCCTGAGGAAAACATGAAATTCATTAAGCAAGGAGCGGCTTCTGGTTTTATCGGTTTGATCCCTCAGGCATTTCTGCCATCAAACTAAAGAAGAATCTAAGACGCCACATGATGTAATTATTACAATGCAATTACTACCTGGGCACCGCTTTATTCAGGTTTGCACATAATACTAATTTTCTTACATGTGAAAATGAAGTACTTGCTTTATAATAATAACAATAACAGTAAAATTCGGAAAGCTGGGCTTTGTCCAGTGTGGTTTCATTATCATGCAAACTGAATGCACATATTGTATGCTCGTGCACATCACCGCTTGAAAATAAAGGCAATTTTAATTAATTTAGGAGTGAATTATTTGGGAGTTCATTATTAAAAGATGAATGGAATCCAGTGTCCTTTCATGGAATCCTGTACAACAAAGAGGGGCACAAAATTGCACTGATCTGAATTATTGGTAAAATGGTGTACTCAGTACTCAAAGCTCTCTATATTAATATTCTAGCATTATTATTCTGAGTATCTCACTAGCACATGAAGTATGCACTTTAGCCTGTACGGTGCTCCATTTCACTAATTTTGCAAATCACAAATGAAGCACTCTTTATAATCTTCGGTATGCTATTCCAGGGTATACTACCAGGCATTTGGTTTCCATGCCATTTTATAATAAATGTAAAATATGCTCTTTGCATTGCTATTTGCATCCATATATGTCCATGTCATTAATGACCGTGAAAGGCCTCACCTTCAAAAATGAAGGATCATTTGAGTCTGGTGGACCTGCATCACAAACGTTAAATTAGCTACCGATACGTATATTAATAAGAGAAACAGAGGATTATGATCGTACGGTAGAGCGTAACCGTCTATGATTGTCTGTCGAGTTCCTTGCTTGCTGTGTGATGTAAATCTTGTCACTGTTCTAAGAGATGGCCATCTTTTACCTGGCACTTGCGCGCAGCATCAGGACATACGGGTTGTGAGCATGGATGTTTGTGTCTGAAATGCCTTGTGCACACTTGATTTATGGTTTCTGGGGTATCTTCTCGGGCAGCCTTGCCCAGTGCGCCGGACCAGCTCCCTGCCCAAAGCCACTTGTGAATTTCAGCCCCAGCGAGCCGGGCACTTCATCAAAGCCGGAGACGCGGGGGAGGCCGGCCGCACATCTGCCAGCATCCCGCCGGTTATTTTCAGCAGGCCGGTTGTGATCCGGTGTTCTTGAAGCACCGCGGCTAAAGGGAACAGAAACGAGCTCCCCGGTGGTTGCACCTTTCTGTCCCTTGCCAGCGAGCATCTGGTTGTTCCAACGGCCCTGCTGGGCAGGAAGGCGCAGTTATAGCAACGCCGCCATGCAGAGAAAGTAGCAGCTCCCTCAGCTGGGGTCAAGGTGAACTTTCATTGTCCCATTTCCTCGGGACGTAAGTCAAGCATGTAGCGGCTGAGTCTGAATATTGCGGCAAATCAACAGCTTTGTCAGCTGGCAGTCTGAATGACTGTCTCTACAGACTTAGTAAAAGTAAAACACCCGCAATCTTTTATCTGTTTATATCTCTTTATAAATATTCCATCCATACATGTATCTTTCTATATTGTGTGCCCACTACTAGGTTACTATGCACCTGGAGCCTGTCCCAGTAAGCAAAGGACACAAGGCAGGGAACAGCCTGGACGGGACGTCAGTCCACCCCGGATTTTGCACACCATCACGCTATTTAGAGAGAACATTTCAGCTACATTATGAGAGAAAACTGGGGTAACTAGAGTGCCCACAGGGAGAATGTGCACACTTCGCACACATGCTATAAATCTTTGTGAAGTTTCATGCATTTAGAGAATATTCTTTGTATTCATTTTACCTGTGTTTGTGTTCTGCTAACTGCTTGCAGGCTACTGGTCTGAGTCTAAAGTGCCAGCCTTCTGATTCGTATGAAAACCTGTAGGAAAGAGACAAACGTCAGTGGTACCAAAAGATGAGCTGTGTGCTGGGAAAACCTTTGAGAACTGCTAGTGCTTTTTGGTTTAGTCAGGAGCTCATAGTTTTCAACCATAACTCCCCATTGCATGCTTGTCGTGAGTACTGTAGCTATGTAAACCTCCAATAAATATTTGATAGTATGTGTTTTCCTAAATGCAAGCTGCTGCAAATTTTATGAGCACTGTGACATTAACGACTAGATTTAGTATATGCATGTATCTTAAAATGGCGCAAGGATGATTTGAGAAATAGATATTTGACAGGAAAGTAATTGAAATGTAGTCCTGTCACAGGCAGCATGCTAAACTATCTATGAGTATCTATATTGATATATGACCCGAGACAGCCTGTGATAGCCAATCAAAACAGCCATTCAGGAGGTGTGGAGAAAGTCTGAGCAGAGCGCCAAATGAGGCTGTCCACCATCCATAGTAAGCGGATAAGGAACTATAGGGGCAGAAAAGGGGCACTTTGCAGATAACCCCTAAGGTGGCAGCTTCTGCTCTCATGAAGAATTCCAGATATTCATGTGGTATGTGAGACGGAAGAAGCCAAAAGCGAGGACACCAGCAGAATGGGAAAGGTTGGTGCGGCAGGCGGCTGGCAAGAGGCTTGCCGGGGAAGCTTGCCACGGGGTCTGGTGCCAACATGGCACTCTCGGCAACAGAGGAAAAACAGAGATAGCAAGAAGGGTTCCTCTGGTCTCCGTGGAAATCTCAGGGACGGCAAGTGCCTCCACTCCCAAACACCTCACGGTATACGCAAGCCCAGGAGAAGTTCTCGCCGGCGGTGATGTCATCGGACACCTAGTTGGGGTCTCTGCCATTGCTACAGCCGCAGTGAGGAATGCAGAACGTGTTATCAAAAAGAATTAAAGGCAGGCAAGGAAACTCAAAAACCTTAATGCCAAATATTTCAACTTCTTTTCGAGACCAAAAGCAGACATAAGCTAACAGAATTGGGTCGTGGAGGAAAAGTGACACTTTCCACGCAGGTTTCCTGTTGTGTCTGGAGGGCTTGTGTTTGGATCTGCGGAGTCATGGCCAGGTGCATCTTTCAGACCTATGCAAAGCCGTGTAATTTTATCAGAACCGATACCTGGATTAAGGAACACACAAGGGGTTCGAATCTTGAATACGAAACAGGCAGCCTACAGTCCATTATCTCTGAAGCATGTAAATTTTATCTTCTGAGGTTTTGCGTTAATAACCTCTTAAAAAACGCAGGACGACAAGTTACGTAAACACAAGTCCCCTTATTACATGTACCCCCCCCCACCCCGATTCTTTGGTCAGTAAATAGAGCAGTGTTTCGTCCAGTTCAATAATTCATTGTTCTAAACGTTGAATTCTAGATAACATCTATTGTAGCTTAAAGTGTATTTTCTTATAAACAGCAATCTGTGGCTCATAAAAATTCATTATATGAAGGCATAAACAAGCCCCTCTCCTTCCAGTCATAGGCAGTAAGTGATCCATCAGTTTTTCCCCAGAAAAGCAATTTCATTGTAGATGTTCAGTAATTTCCAGTCACACTAGATTGTGGGGCCCATATCACACAACCCTACTGCAAGGGATGTAAAAGTAGCATCGGGCGAAAAGGCTGTGTTTGAGGGATTTTTAATGGGACCGAGACTTATTTGCTGTTTCATCACTTTTACGAAATAACTATAAGATAGTCTATCGTTTAGTGCATTCTTTAGACGCCTGCCAGTTCCTTTTTTTTGTTTGAAAAGTCTAGACAGGCAGAAATTCAACTTTTGACAGATTCTGTTTGGAATAAACGCCCCTTTCATGCATTAAAGGCTGAATTAAAGCGATATGCATTAAGAGTCGGGACTCTCAGCTTTGCATTTGAACTCCGCGGCTGGAATTTTGTCACAATAATAAGATGACAGCAAAATTACACCGGCGTGTTTTATAACGTGTGATTAAACAAACAATGCATGTCATTTATTTTCTGAAGATGACATTGTGGCCCTGCATGTGTTCCTCCCCAGTCTGTGCACACGCAAGGCGTGTGCATATGGGCGCACTAATGCGCAGGAGAAAGTAAATAATGTAAAATAATGAAAATGTAGGAAAGTGGCAGAGCGGGTTGTTACGGCGATCGGTAATAAAAGCAACAGCTTGATGCTGGAATCAGTGGCTGTGGCGGAATACTGTCGTTATAATGAGCTACAGAGAGCAGCTTCCACTTGCTTTGCAAATAGGGTAGCAAGCCAAGGTCTGGCCATATTGCTGTTATGATTAACAGCTCTCCCATTGCCAAGTACCAGTGGAGACACATTGCATTGGCAAACAGGGGTTTAGAGGGTGAACTAAATTTAAATCAGAAATATTAACAACAACAGCTTGAAGCAACAAAATACTCACAGTTCGCCGAAGAATAATGTGATTTAAAATAATGAGATCTGTATTTGAGAATAATGAGAGAACAAAATTGTGAGCAGAAGAAGAGGACTCACAAAGGAAAAATGTATATAAATAAAACAAAAAGACAAAAATTAAAATCGTTCCATCGAGAGTATCTTCTCCAGCAATGAAAGTGAAAGGAGCTTTGAAAGGCAGCAGCCAGATTGTTAAGTGGTTAAATTCAGTAAAAGTTCTTCGAAACACAATACTTGGGACCAAAAAGCCGTATTTCGCTTCAACACAACAACCACAGAATAAAATGAACTGCTTACAATTATATTATGGAGTTCATCGAATGGTTTTCGCATCAATGAGATGTACACATACTGTATGTATTCGGCAAAACTTTATGGCCACGCCAACGTGATGCGAATAGCATTCATTATTTAGTAAAAACCAAACGTGTCAGGTTGTGTTAGACAGAAAGCCACATTTTGTTCACATAGTTTACATGTTGAATGCTGGAGAAATGAACAGGTGTAAAGACCTAAGTGACGATAATAAGGGCTGATTCGCATTGGTCGGATGACTGGATATTCGCTTGTCCCACTTCATATGGGGCTACATGGTTCCCGATTGGACTCATTGGTCCAGTGAGTTCCATGGATGCTTGACATCTACCCGACCATCCACATGATGAAACAGAAAATGGGATTATTTGAACCAGGTGACCTTCTTCCATTTGTCTAAGGTCCAGTTCTGGTTTTTATGTCCTTCAACCCAAATGGCAAAGTTGGCATCATGTCAGTGGGATGAGAATTTCCAGCGGTGTAGCGAAGCTGAAATGGCAAAGAGTTTGCTCGCATTAAAACCCAGAATCCAAAACAACAGTGGGTTACAAAACTTGGATTTATGACTAGTGAAATTTTCATGAGAAGAATCTTCCCCCTCTCTCGCTCACCCGTAATATGGAGTCTGCAGGAATGTGGTTTCCTGAGTGGTGAACATCCAATTTATTTCTTACCAGTCTTCATGGAGCACTTTCATGGACTGACATTTTCAAGAACTTTGTTAATGTTACTTACACACAAACACAGCACATTAGCTTAGTTTTTGTATGGGAAAATTGATTTTCTGTTCACCGGACGGTTTTAACTAGCTGACTGTTAGGAGCAGTGCTACACAATTACCTGACGCTCAGCTGTATCGTTGTTAAAAGATGTATCCATTGCTTATATCTAAGATACTATAGCATTTTAGACTGATAGTTTGCTCTCGTCTCCTTGGTTACCGTAGCACGCCAACGGGAATCGGGGAATTCCAAATGCTTCCTTGTTCTCCCTCATTCCCTCTCCACTCGCCAGTCACTCCTGTTATGCACTTACACACACCATACAAAACTGCTTTACCTTTATAGTCATTCACATGGTAGGTAGTGTACCATTTCTTAATATATACTCAGCAAGATATTTTACCATTTTAAAGCACATTTTAAAGCATATATATATATATATATATTCCATGAGATATCTCCATGAGATATTGTTCCATTTCAAAGCATTTTTATATGTTTCACTATACATGTTTCATAACCACTTGGCCTGTACTGTGTTGCAGTAACTGTAAATTTTGTACTACAAAACTATATCATGACAACATTACTGTCTTATGAAAAGTAAAGGGTTCTCTTGTTTTCCTCACAGAAAGGAGTCAGTTGTGTGTGCATTTCGTGTATGTGGCTTGCAGACCATCCTCTAGCCAGCACTCGGAGTCAGCCTTCAAAGCGCTCCCTGATCGTGCCACATGACTTGGACAACACAAAAGCCCTTCATCATTTGGTGTGCCGTTAAACCTCTCTGGGAGGACTTGCACACAAATTGTGTCCTTATCATTTGGTGTTATGCTTCTCACATACCGTTAATTTTCCAAACAGAAAGAACCGAACCGCAGTTGGAAACTCTCTAAACGCAGAGAGATATTATAAAAGGTGACATATTTATTGCTGTTACCATGGTGTTGTTTCCAGAGGACAGAACAAATTAAATGTAAAATGATGTCGCGGAAGCTGGGTGTAAATCCTCTGCACCCCCACATGTCTGTGCTCACAACTCATTCCCACATGCAGTTTTATGTGTGAAGTAAATAAAATGTTAGTTAAAGCAAACAAAGGATTCAGCAAACGCGCCTGCATCCCCCCGGCTCCGTTACTGGAACAGCTAAGACGTAGGATGATTGTTCTTCACAAAATAACAGACCTTTCAAATATCTTACAACTGCATCTTTTTTTGGTATTTGTAAGTAATTTTCACATTCTGTTTCATAAAATAATATAACTTTTCATATAATGTATATGAGCAGATGAAGAAATCAACTTAAGGTGGGTGGATAAATGTATCTCATATTTTCAAATAGGCTAGTAAGCTATTTTGATCATTAAATGATAAACAGGTGCTTTTGGTATAATATTCTGTAGCCTCCCTAATAACTATATACACTCACCTAAAGGATTATTAGGAACACCTGTTCAATTTCTCATTAATGCAATTATCTAATCAACCAATC
>JAODKM010000032.1:6209352-6219352 GCA_026780845.1 Petrocephalus sullivani | reverse complement strand
TGATGGATGGGACAATAAAAGCATCTGGAAAGTTTGTACTTTTGGTATCTGGTTGTGGTTCTTCTTTTGTGCTTTCGGTTGAAGAGCCTTTATCTTCCTTGTTTTCCGTAGCCTCTTTTGGTTTGTGAGCGTCGTTCTGGGAGCTCAGCGACTTCACGGGAGTGGCTTTCTGCTGCTGATGCTCTTGCTGTTTCTGCTGCTGCTGCTTCTGCAGGGAGTCCTGGAGGGACTGCTGGTACTGTTGGTACTGCTGCAGGATAGCGGACGAGGAGAGGCCAGCGATGGCTTGTGGTACGGCGGGGCCGTACGGAAAAAGGCCCTCCATCCCACACAGAGGTGGGAAGTATCCCCCTTGCACTCCGCCAGGGAGCTGTGGTGAGAAGCAGGAAGCGAACCCAGGGATGAAGTAAGGCAGGAACTGTCCCCCCAAGAAGGCGCCGGGGTCACCAGCGATGGCATTCTGAAGCATCTGTAGCTGTGCAGGGTCTAACGCAGCCTCACTTCCACCTTTACCCTTTGCCGAAAGCAGCGCCGAAGCTTGCTCGCTCTTCTTCACACCGGGAGTCTCAGGGCGGGAAGTCTCAGCATCTCTATCCTTGACTTTCTTGGGCTTCTCCGGCCTCTTCTCTTTCTCTGGTTCTTTGCCGTGCTGCTCGGCCTGATGGTTTACCAAAGGAACTGGAGGGACAGGAGGAGGAGGAGGTGGGGTCGGCAGCAGACTCTTGGTCGGGGCACTGCTCAGAGACACGGCGGGAGATGGGGTGGCTGGAGTAGGGAAGCCAAGCATGCCAGCACCGGGAGATGCTAAAGCTGAAATACAGTGGTACAAATAACATTGAAATATGTACCTTCATAAAAGCTGTCACACATGTACTATGTGCATTTTTGTGAGATCATATAGCTATCGCTTTTCTTTTGTTATGGATCAAAACTGTCACATGTGCTTTAGAAAATACCACCAATGCCATGAAGGGAACAACATAAAACAGAGAAAGTCCACGAAAATTGTACAAATCCATGCTCTCCAGCTGCTTAGAAAGATGCATGCATTATAATTCCACTCAATTATGATCCCATGCTTCACTGAGAGAACTGCCAGGTGTGTAATGCGCAACAGTTATGTGTACAGCAAGTTAATTTATCGTTCTGGTCAAGTTTGTTTCTTTTTTGTCATGCTAACTCACCCGGTGTGTTAGGCGGGAAAACGGGAAGGGACGAAGGGCCATTTACACCAGGAAGTAGTACGGGCGGGAGGCCAGGGATTCCTGGGTAACCAGTTGGCAGGCTAAGGCCATGAAGTGCATTGTTGTCAGCCACAGCCTGCTGTTGGGCCGGCAAGCTAAGAACATCTGTTGCCTTCTTCATACGGTCAAGTTCTTGTTGTGCCATCAACTGGCGAACAGTGGTAGGAGCAAGGTAATCTTTTTCTCTGTCCACCTGACTGCCCAGTGTTTCCTGCACCTTTGCAATGTGCTGTTTAGAGAAAATATGATCTCTGATAGACAGTCTGGCAGTATACTTGACTGCACACAGGGTACACTCAGTCCGTGGCCCGTCCGGAGAACCCTGGCTTATCATGAATGGTTTCCCAATGTTTATTTTGAATTTCTTCTCTTTTGCCCGGGCATTCTGGAACCAAACCTGCACGACCCGCTTTGGCAGTCCTATATCATTGCCCAGCATCTCGCACTCCTGCATTGTTGGCGTACGGTAGTCACTGAAACATGCTTTAAGCACCTTCAGCTGCAGGTTGCTCATCTGAGTCCTAAACCGTTTATGACCAGGCCTCTCCCCACCACCTTTTCCAGATTTGAAGGGGTTACTGCCACCAAAGGGGCTGGGCGAGCTTGGATCTGCCAAGCTTGAGGTCTCGCTTTGATCTGCATTGTCATCTTGGTTGTCGTCTCGCATGCTGAAATACTGTTCGCTGTCTTTACCAGTGTAACTCAAAGACTGGCTGACTAAGTTAAATGGAAAATGTTCTTCGCAGGCTTCAGAGTTTGGTGCGGGATTCATTTTCACGTCTCCTAGCTTTTCACCTGCACTGCCACTTACACTCTCAACTTCGTTATTCCCCTCATCGCCAGTCGTTGCGTCACTTATAGCCGTGTTAATTGATGAGGTCTCGTCAAAATCTGTCTTTGTTACATCAAAGGAAACCTCAGCAGAATTCATATTAAGCCCTTCAATTTCATCACTGCTTTCTGCTTTTAAGGATGAAGGGTTTAAGAAGTTTTTTACCGGTGATTCAGAAGGTTTTACTGGTGTAGAAGATGCAGTAGGCACCTCATACTCACTTGTTTCTGACTTGGTAGACAGTTGTGGATATTCAAAGAAACTGTATTTGTTGGGGCTTTCACGTCCATCCTCTTGTGTCATCACAGGACTTGGAGGCAAACTAAATCCGGCCTGTTTCGCCTCATGCCAGTGCCTGGAGCGAATGTGACTATCCAGAGCCGACTTAGCCTTGAAAAGTGCCCTGCAGAAAGGGCATTTTTTATGTGACTGGGCTGGTCCGATAGCTCGAAACTGTCCTTTCCTTTCTCTCGCACGGGTATTCTGAAACCAAACTTGCACCACTCTCTTCTTAAGGCCGACTTCATGAGCAATGTGGTCTAACATTTTTCGAGTTGGGTTAGAATCCAGCAGGTACTTGTCATACAGGATCTCAAGTTGCTCTGGCGTGATGGTCGTCCTCAGGCGTTTGTCCCTGTGCTGGTCTTCACCACTGTTTCCACTATCTTTATCATTAGCACTGTTTTCTTCTTTTTCGTCAAACTTGCGCTTCAGAGAAGTCGCACCAGAAACTAGGGGGTTGGGTAGGGATGAACTGCTCTGTGTCGGCATCTGAGAGAGTGCTCCTGAGAGCAACTGCCCAGTCATAAGGGGGTTGTTCGGATCAAAGATCATGTAGGGCATGTCTAGGGGTCTTTCTAGGAACTGTGAGTGGAGGAACTGATTTTGGGCTGCTAAAAAATGCATGTGCTGGTGCTCTTGCCAGAGATCAACAGTGGGGAAGGCAATTTTGCACTGGTCACACTGGTACTGCAACATCTGAGGAGGTAGGCTATTTGTCAAAGAGGAAAGGGCAATAGACAAGGGACTAGATGGGATGGCAGCTGACTGAGGCTGAGAGTGTGGCCTAACCATTTGGAGCTGGGGAGTTTTGTGTTGTGGTGGTTGAGGAGTTGATGCCTTAGATGGTCTTGAATCTGATAAAGATTTTATCACTTGAGAGGAAACAGCCTCTGGTTGCTTTGGTTTCTCACTGGTCACTTCCGGTTTAGGTGAAGTTTTCCCCATGTCAGGTCGAGGTGAAGGCATTAAAGGAGAACTTGACCCAGAACTTGTAGCTGTTCCAAATTGGACTTTGGATAAATCTGGGTACCCTAAAAATTTGTGACTGCATTGGTCAATGGCATCTATATATTCCTCAGCCTGGTTCTCATCAATCCCATCATCATCCTCATCCTTGTAACACAGCTTCTTCTGATGGGTGATGAGGTCAAAAATGCGTGGGAAAACAACACTGCATTTTTTACACTGGTACTGCATGTTACTGGTCCTAATATAGCGCTCATTGGTAAGTTCCTTTTTGTCGCCATCCTTTGCATCTGCCTGATTCTCATAAGTTTTACGAGCCTTCTGGCGTGCGTTCTGAAACCACACAACAATTACTCGAGTCGGCAGGTTGAGCACAGTAGAGAGCTGCTCTATCTCATCATCCTTCGGGTAAGCATTAGTATCGAAAAAGTCTTGAAGGACCCTTAACTGGTAGTCCGTGAATCGGGTCCTAGATGACCTCTTATTCATGTTGGGATCACTTTTGTAGTACTCCGGCATGCCGAATTGGGATTCCATCCTAATGTCTTCCAAAGTGGTGATGGGAGGAATGCTGAAGTTGTAAGGGGAATCTTTGCAGCGCTGCCTCTCTTTAAAGAGGGTGTTCCGAAACCAGTGCTTGATGACTTTCTGCGGGAGGCCAGACTTGTCAGCCATTTCTTGAATCTGCTCTTCTGTGGGGGAGTTGTTGATATCAAAGTTGGCACGGAGGATTTTCAGCTGATCATCTGTGATCCGGGTGCGAGGGCGCTTAAACTGCGACTGTCGGAGGAAGTTCGGATCCAAACCCAGCTGTTGCTGACAGAGCTGCGTAAGATCTGATGAAAGAGAGTCCATAGTGGGCAGCTGAAGGGCAAGTTGAGGGGGGAGGCCTGGGTGCTGTACTGACTGCATCATGAGTGGTGGGAAGAGAGGCAGGTCCAAGGACACAGGTAGCTGGACCTGGGGAGGAGCAGTAGATGGAGGTGGAGGTGGTGGTGGTGGAGGTGGAGGTGGTGGCGGCACTGAAGGCTGCGTGGTCTGCAAAGGGGCAGTGTTGGGCGTCTGAGTCTTTCCAATAGGGGTGGCAGTTGGCTGTGATGGTGATGGCAGTGGTGGAGGTGGCGGTGGCGGCGGGGGTGGAGGTGGACTCTCCGGAGATGATGGGTTTATGGGATACAGCTTGTCGTACGCCTCTCTGTACTGCTGGGCAAACTTCTCCAGCTCTCCGTAGGGAAAGAACTGTCCATGAACGTGCTCTTGGTGACTCTTGAGAATGAGCATATTGGAGAAGAGTTTTCCACACATCCCACACTCAAGCTTATCATGGGCCTCTTCCTCACCAGTTCGGTTCTTCTTCTGGTTTTTCTGTCTGTTTTCGTTGTACTGAATGACCAACTCAAAGCCAAAGTTCTCCAGTAAAGCTTTAGCGGCATTGCCTCTTGCACCTGAGACAATACGAGGTGGAGGGAAGAGGGGCTCTGAAAGCTTTTGTTTCTTGGAATCTTTGCTGATTTCGCTATCCCTTGATGTCTCCTGTTTAGATTTGTTTTCCGGTCTCTCCTGCATATCCTCCGATTCCCTGGACACCTGAAGCTCGGCGACTGACGTGCTGCTCTGCTCTGCCTTGGGCTTGCTTGTCTGCTGTGGCATTTTCTGCTGCTGCATCTGAGCAACTTGCTGCTGCTGTGACAGCTGAAGGTGCTGCTGGCCCAGCTGGTGCTGCTGCTGCATCTGCTGTTTCAGGTCCTCCAGGAAGGATCCCGTCATGCTGGGCATCCCGAAGGCGGCGGAATGTAGCGCCAGCTCGGGACTGAGGCTGAACTCTGTGCCGGGGATGTAGAAAGGGAAGAGGAACTGGGGCTGCTGGAACTGCAGCAGAGCCTCGGGCGTCATTGGGAAGTGAGGAAAGAAGGCTGGGTTTAGGAACTGCGGCTGAAAGAAGGGGGCCTGCTGCTGGAACTCATGCTGCAGCTGCATCTGAAGCTGTGCTGGTGACTGGGCCGGCAGCTGGGTGGGCTGGACTGGAAGATGGTCGGTAGCCTGCTTTTTGTTGATTTCTTTGGCTTCTACACTGTTTTCTTTGTTAGCTGACACTGCTAAGCCTGAGGAGTCTACGCTTCCCTGACTAACAGGACTGTTCGAGGACGCCGCTCCGCTGTTTCCACTCACTGCAGTGCTGCTGGTTTCCATTTTGGCAGTTCTGGCTTTTGTCTGGTGAAGCACGGATCGCATGTGGATCTCCAGTGTTGAGCTTTGGCTGTAAGCAACATTACAAATATTACATTTATATGGTTTGTTATCAACATTGTTGTTAGTCTCCTGGGGAACCGGACTCGACGCTTCCTGCAGAACTTTCTTCAGCTTGTGTAAGTGTGAGACAGAATTATAATGGACTAACAAGATGTTCTTCTGGGTGAAAGACTCCTTACACACCGTGCACTTATATGGACGTGAAGGGTCTAAAAACTTCTCCATGGTGAAATTGGGCCCTTTTCGGAACGGCAAAGTCCGCTTTGGCTCTGAGCCCAACTCGTCCAGCAATGGGCTGCTGTCACTGCCCGTTGGGCTGGCTTTTCCTTCTGGGTCCAGCTCGTCATCTTTATCCATGTCCTGTGAAAAGAGCTGAGCATCCTCGAGCGGCCGGGCATCGTTCTCCGAATACAGGTCCCCGTTGACGGGCAGAGTGCTGCAGAGCTGCTGCACTTCTGCTTCGCTCATCTCCGGGTGCCCTGTCTCCAGGTGCTTCCTGAGGGCCAGGAATGTCCTGAAGCTGCGTTGGCACAGGCTGCACATGGTGGCTGCCCGGATGGCGTGGTATTGGGAATGGATCTGAAGCTTCTGCATAGTCTTGAAAGCCAGGCTGCAGTGGTTGCAGCGGAACTTGTAGACATGGCGATCAGACACGGAGAGTGGCTGGCACTTCTGAAGCTCACTCAGGTGCTCCTGCAGCGGCTCTGCGCTCTTTGGGTCCTGGCTGCCGCTCTTCTTCCAGTCAGGTGCCTCAGAAGCTTCCTTTAGTGGCTTCAGCTCCTCATTTGAAAGCTCCTGCTCACCCTTATCCAGCGAGGTGCTAATCTTCTCATCGCTGGAACTGTCACCTGAAAGGGAGTGAAGCAGGCTACCTTATACACTAGAAATAACCCTCAATTGTACTTATATTTACATGAAGATTTCAACCCAGCACTGAGTAAGGGCTGGAAGATAGACAGATGGATAGTTTCCACAGTATCCAAATTAATGTGAGAACTGTGGAAAACGTCCATTACATTGATCATTGATGAGAATCTTGGTGAATTGTAGCTGCTAAAAGAAATCTGCAGGTCCAATACAATAATTCACTTTTTTTCCCCAGCCTATTATTAACTGGTCAAAGATTAGCTTGCCTCAACTGTTCAAAAAATTGCACGTGGTATATTCTTACTCTGGGACTTTCCCGAGCCCTCTGGTAAAGCAGTGGAAGTGTCCATAGGAGACGGGACTTTATCTTGTGCGGTTGTGGGTAACAGCATGTTATTAGGCATCATAACATCTGGTCCCGAAACCTGGCAACAAAAAAAGATAAATAAATAAAAAGAATGATTAAATATGAATGCTGTATCAAGGAAAACCTTCATTTTTTGCAAATTCTTAAATTTTTCTCGCTTTCTATGCACATAAACATATAATTACAACATGCTATATGTAACTGGGCAAACGTTTAGTGCTCTTCAAAACATACAAATAAAAATTCCACTTGAAAGTTCAAAAGTTTATTTTTAAGAGTGGTGTTGGCTTTCCCAACAGAGGAAAACTTTCATGTTCATGACCAAACCCCCCCGGGGGAGCTCTGAATGCAGGGGAGACATTTAACACAGACAGTCTTTGTCCAAGTTGGCCACAGTACTCTGGCCCTCAGCAAGGGTGACAGCCATGACCAATTTCATTTTTTTTTACTACGGTTGTTGAAAATGCAAGTTGTCCATACGGTCATGAGCAGCTTCTCCACGCAGTCCGGAGCCACGCTGTGAAGGTGAGTGAGGTGAAGCTGAAGGTGGATCTTGTTGCTGAGCAGGTCTTGGCACAGGGGGCAGCAGATGACAGGCTGCATGGAATGCTGGGAAATGATGTGCATCTGGATGCGATTTGCATCCTTGCTACTGTAATTACAGTATGGGCACTGCTGAACCTGCTTAAAAACAAAACAGAGTTTGTTAAACCGAAGCAAACATAAACACATAAGCATTTACATCTCTGAAAACCACCCGAGAGAGGAACTTAGGCAAAGCGGCGTATATATATTTTTATTCTTTTAATTAAATATATTTCATACTTAACAAATATGACCCCACAAAATGTAAATAAAGAGAAAGCTGATTTAATCTAATTCACCTAAGTGTTCACTTCGTGCAACTTTATTGCCCGGACGTGATTGGCTGGAAATTCTAATCAGAAGATTACAAATGACAAAGGTGTGTCCCCTTTTCAGTCACAGCCTGACCCTCATTAGAAGGAGTACTTTTAGATTGCTGCTTCCCACCACCTCTCTTAATGTAATCCATTTCAGAAATTACTAAGACCTGCATCACTCAAAGTCCTACAAGACCAGCTAATACTTCATAATTTAATTTAAAATCACATAAGATATGGAGAGACGCTAAGGGTGGAAGCGAACCCAGGTATTCTGCTCAAATGGGCGGGGCTACACTGAAGCCCCTCCCCTCTGTGGGTCTCCAGTTAACCCCTTCTTCCTCTCTTTTAGCGGACACATTTGTCCGAAGCATCCAAGGGGTTCAGGGCCTTGCCCAAAGACCCGACGGCAGGATTCGAACAGGCGACCTTCCGATCTCGCATGCCCACGCTCCTCCGGCTTGTAATGGTGCTCAGGAGGTTTACCTGCTCGCTGCTGGCCGTCTTGTCCTCTGCCGATTTCGGCCTCTTCGCTGAGGAATCATTCTCCTTTTCCTGCGACAGGGACCTCTTTCCCATCGCAGCCGTACCTGCGGCCTCTTTATCCAGAGCATTAATCCCTGCGAGGAATGGGAGAGAAATTTAAACAGACTGCAAAACTTTTTTTTTGTTACACAGAGGATTCGGGGATGATTCTCCTAAGGAAGAACAATTATATATCAAAAGCTGTTAATTAAATGTTAACTAAGATGCAAATGAAAGAACGACGACTGAGAGTGAGTGGAAAGGGTCTGAAGCCATTTAAAATTGCCACAAATTATGGATAACTAATCTGACTGAAGTTGATCAAAGTAATAGTTATCCTATTAGTCCCAGTTATAGTTATCCTATCCCAGGCTCCAGGTAACCGTATGGTACATTTAAAGATGAATCAATTGCAATGTCCAACTCAAGGTATATTATTTTAAATGTCAGTCTTCATCTATTTCATAACATAGCTTTATAAAGTTTTATAAAATGAAATTATGTGGGTATTATTTATCTGAAATTAAACTAGTTTTCAAATGCTGAACAATCTTCCAAGTGTGTGCGTGTGCGTGTGTGGGTGTGTGTGTGTGTGTGTGTGTGGAGTCAGTCCCAAGGAGGAGTCGGGTGAAGGGGTCCTGGATGGGATGCCTGTGTGGGGGCAATTTGGGGTGCCTAAGGTTTGCCCAATTGTACGTGTATGGTCAGGTGGGGGAGGTCCACTCGACACCCGGGGAAGAGGGGCAGAAATGAAACCCTGCAAGTGTCAGGCAGCCATGCTGTCCTATTTAACCTACTTTATAATGCTTTGATATTGAAATGAATACTGAAATACGATTCGCGTGTTGACTAATATTAAAAATGATTACAGAAACATGATCCAAAGAGTTTACTTATACAGTTCTGTAGTTTACTATGAAATTTATTCATAAAAGTGCTTGCCCTTTACCTTGAAAATAATCAAAAGGGCCGGCAGGATTGCATATGCACTACACGATCTCCCCAAGACTAACACTGAATATTTCGGTAATATGACTACAGTTCATTTTGAGACACGGATGCCCCCCCGCCGAAGGACCTTTCGGCGGGTATTATCCCAAATATTCAGGCCGCCGTCTTGCCCTCCTTACAGACGAGCTCAGCTCTGGACACCAGCTCCCCAGCTGTACTTAGCGACTGTGCGGCGAGTGATACATTTTTCATGACCCCCATCCCTTCGACAGAAGCTGTGGCTCCGCCTCCTCCCCCATCGCCGACGGAACGCGTTATTCCCAGCGGGTCACCATATTACCCCGATGAGACCAGCTCCATGATGGAAGCACGGAATTGCAAAGCAATTGAAAGACCCCCACTGTCCATGTTATTTAGTCCTTTAATCTGGAAACAGACCAACATTTAGTCTATGCTCATATGTCTTGATTTTGATACGTCGTATATGGGGGGGGGTATATATATATATATATTTTTTAAGTCTGAAATATTAGCCTGTCTAGAATAGTGACACAAGGGTGTGTGTGTGGTGGGGGGGGGGGGGGGCAAAATTGAGAACTCACCCAGCTTAGACGCGGGCGCAATCCAAATTTCCAAAAGCATCTGAGAATTTTCTTCAGCCTCAAATGGTGAGATAATCCTTTCTCCTGGCTTTGATGTCCCAGCTGCATTGACGGGGGGGGGGGGGCGCCTTTTAACATACCCTGTTGCCAACCAAGCAACCCTATTTTTCCTCGCGCACCCTTCCCCTTCCACATCCTGCAACTGACCACGC
>JAODKM010000032.1:6185677-6200020 GCA_026780845.1 Petrocephalus sullivani | reverse complement strand
CACACCCTGCTCACCGTGCCCCTTCCTGTCTCTGACTCCTAAAAGGCACTGGAGGCCAGGGTTAATAGCCTCCCCAATCTCTGTGATAAGAATTCATTTCGTTCTATTACCAGCAGTTATCGAAGGAGTCGGCCGCATCACTTCAGCGCGGCTCAATCAATGAGGCCACCTAATGAAGTAAGGAGGCCCAGCTCCACTTCCCTGGTCAACTCTATCAGACAAATAAGATCTATCTGTCACATCTCCAGGCTTCTGCCGGGAACACGGCGCCACATGCAGGGCCCAGCTACGTACGGGTCCGCCGGGACGGCTGGCAGAACAGCGATCCCAGAATCAGGACAAAAACAGGGACGGGGGCAGTGAGAAGCTCGGTATTTTATCAGACCTGCCTCGTTGTCACCACCAACAATCTCTATTTAAAAAATCAGACACAATAATTTTCACTTTGAAAAGTTAAAAGCGTAAAAAAAAAAACAATAAATGTTTCAAAGCACAGCTTTTGTTTGAAAATGGAATATAATTGCAATGCTGTTTCTATTGTCAATGTGTCACTGTAATAACGGACCTTAATTTTCTCCTCTGTACAAACATGACAATGTTAGCAAAGAATTAAGCGTGCGGTTGTTTTGCATGCTCAAGATCGTCAATCTGAAATCATACTTTATGGAGGATTTAAACGTGTTTTAAAGGTTTAGACGTCTTTGAAAGCATTAGGATTTGTTGATAAAAAACATCTGATTGATTTCTATTTAAATCTTGGCAATTATTTATAAAAATAAATAATTAATAATTAAAAGTGAGGAAAATGACATGAGTCACAAAGTGGCCAAGGGCCTGATCCTTCCCTGTGGCTTTAACCTACCTATAAACCACCTCAACTGGCATCCCAATCCCACAATTCCTGCATAACGCCCACTCATCCTGTGTGCTTCTGGTTCAGATGACATCACCATATGAACAGCTCTGTTTAGACCAAAACCCTGCTGGTGAAAGACCCTGACAGAGATTTCCAGGTAGACGTAAGCTTTAAACAAAAAAAAAAACGTCATGCTGACAGAGAGTAAAGCAGTGATGTTCTCGGTGAGGTTCGGGCCCATGTGGGAGACATTACAGAATCGCGTCCGCTTTCAGTTTCTAGATAGTATAAACTAGTAGCAACTCTTTATCTCTAATTGAAGCCAAGACCTGAAAACCTGGAATACTTCCATGAGGTTAAGTCTTATATATACAATCGTGATTGACCTTAGAAGATTTTTGTTTCTAAGACATTCTGATCAAAATCCACCCAGCTTTTAACCAAATATCAGGGTTATGGGGAGGGAGTGGGGTGGGCTGCAGCACACCCCAGGCAACACAAGGCACCAAGCAGGGGACCAGGCTGGATAGCAAACGTGCACACTGCAGACAATCAAGAATTAACAATTGCATGTTCCACCTGCATGTCACTGAATTGTGGTTGGAAACCTGCGTCATAGGGGAAGAACATGCAAGCTCCACACACATAGAGCAGAGGTAGGATTACAGCCCCGACCCTAGAGGTATGATGTAACAGTGTTACCTATTGAGTCACCAATTAAAAAATATATAAAAATGCCCACTTTCCACATTTGTCTTAATTTGTGCCATACATGAACCAGGAAATTAAGCGCATTACGTAACTGAGAGATACATACGGTAGTTAACATTAGTTAAACTGCCACTTGTACTGCGTCAGTAAATGCACTGTGTCATATGTCTTTACACACTGAAATACACGTCACTGTTAAGTGTACTTCATTCCTTTATTTCATGTATTTTTGCAGGGACAATGACACACTTATTGGGATGTATGTCAGTAACTGCCATTTTTGTGTACGAAACACTGATTGGTGGATATTGATTGAATCCAAGCAAAGTTGTTACGAAAAAAGGGAAAAATGGGTAGGAAGTAAATGTTAACAATTTGAGCAGAAAGGGAGGGTCGATATTTAAATGACCCCCTTCATTGATTTAAAATTAGCTTTCAATTAAGAGATCCATTGGACTTTCTAACTGCGACACTTATCCATTTAGGAGGGAATAAAGGAACGTTTATTGATACGCTTAAACGGCAGTGGCTGCTTTC
Organism: Petrocephalus sullivani; assembly: GCA_026780845.1. Lineage (NCBI taxonomy): Eukaryota > Metazoa > Chordata > Actinopteri > Osteoglossiformes > Mormyridae > Petrocephalus > Petrocephalus sullivani. Next base: position 6,197,916 of record JAODKM010000032.1, on the reverse strand, counting down.
GCATTGATTCGGTCATTTGGACCAGCACCGGTACGCACCAGGCTTCGACTCACACGCCAAAGACGAGTAACCAATCTGGTGGCCAGAAGGAGGTTTGAGGAAATACATATATACATAACAGGAAAGCTCTCTCAATACGTGTGACACGTGGAGATTAACCTTTCTCTCCAGTACAGGCGAAGACGCGATATCAGCGGCCCCGTTCCAGCCCATAATTACACGTTGTCGTGCTTGTAGCCGATCGACTTTCAACCCAAGCCTGGTATCTGCGAGTACTGAGGGGTGAGATCTCCCCAACGACCTAATCAGGTAACAGATGCCTTTTGTTTTGGAAGCCCATTGATGGAGGAAATCTGTAATATTGATCATGCGGGACCCCAAACTGTCTATCTTGCCTCCTGGAAGCCGTAACGGGACTGCCAGCCGGAGTATACCAGTTAACGTTTAATCGATGGGGCCCGAAGACATAGCTACTTTAAAAAGGTAGCATGTTGCCCTTCCTGTTCACACCCATTAGGTGGCGTTGTTACGAATTTATCATCCACCTCTGGGAGACAGATGGAGGAAGGAGCTGTATCGGCTATAAGTACAAGAAGATGTCAAATGCAAGGGACTGGACGAGTCCAGACCAAATGAACCGAAGGGGTAACAAAACAGACTAAACAAAAAACAGTAACACTTTGGGCCCTGCATACATCCATATAGCGACCAGACATGAACCAAACATGCTTTTTGTGTGTAGTATGTAGAGTGCCACTCTTGCGACACATTGCAGGTCCACAGCAGTGAAGTTCCCAGAGAGCATCTGCCATTGCCAGGGCTGCGGCCAATTAAGACCGCCCTCTCTTCACAGTGGTCAGAGCAGCCGTCAATCACAGGATCAGCCTGCCTCTTCCTGCCTGCCGTTGACCAAGATGCCCCTGGCTACTCCAGTCACTGTCTAGTCAATCTCCCTCCAAGGGAGACAGCAGCAGTCTAATTATGTAAAGCATTACGGTAATAAGAGTCTATTTCTACTCACCCCGCTATTTTACACCAATAAACCCTTTAAATATGCTAAACACTTAGCAGTCGAACGTCAACAACGCAACGCTGCAAAGCCACAAAGGTAAATCCAAGAAGCGCAGCTGAAGTGTTCTTTACCGGAAAGCTCTCGTCCTCTCAATTATCGGCACTCCCACAGAAGAACGAACGGGCGCAGTCCACTGGCATACGCGATAAGCACATGCAGAAATATTCACGCGTAATAAGCGCACACGCACAGAAGCCTCCCGAAGTAAACAATGACAATAAAGAGAAAAAACACAACTCAATTGCACACAAGGCCGACTGATCCATTTTTAATTTGCATGGGTAACAGTCACATTAGAGTTATTGCAGGCCTCTAACGGCAAACAGAATGAGTAATACCCTCGCGGCAGCACATTTCAAGGCCCCCGGATCAAAGGTACTTGTGTGTAAACTGAACACAAGGCCCCACTTGAAGCGCCTAATCACACGACAGAATAATTTGGCATATATTATGACGGTAGCAATTACACGAAGGTGCGTGAAACCATTACTTCCATCTGCGGGGGGTGGGGGGACGATTATGCTAATGGGGCGGCGTGCGGCAGGTGGCACGCGCTGGCAGCTGCCAGGCTGCCCACTTTGCCGGGGGGGGCGGGGGGCTCGCTTTGCATGCCTGCATCTGAGTCATGTGAACAATGCCTGCGAAGCGGCCGGTCCCAAGATATGTAATTAGAATTCGCTTTGATTTAACACTTCCTTATCACATCAAAAATGTGGGGGAGGGGGGTATGCAAAAAGGGGTGTGGGGGGCGTTTTTTTTTTCAAGGGACATCTGAAATGAAAGCTCTTACTTACAGCTGCCTGTTACATCCACAGCAGTGTGTTTTATCTCCCCCCTTTTTCCCTTTCTAACTTGGCGTTAATCTCCTTAAAACCACTGGTAACGCTTTTCCCTACACGTATCGTAACTAACCGAATATTGTCTCCGGCGCCGCCGTTGGGGAAACCGTTCAAACGGCTTTGCTGTTGGTCTTCGAGGGAAATGCATGACTCTCTGTAATCATGTCCTGTTCATACCATAAAACACTACAGACTTGCACACAAACCCCACTCAGATGACGTAACACGATATTAGAGCACTAAATAAAGTAATTCTGCCATCTCTCTAGAAGATAGCTAGAAATTAAATTGAGAAAATATCCAATTCCATCCATTCTGCTCCATTTTACTACTTTATTCATAAGATAAATTAAAGATTTTCTTATTCAAATCAGTATAATGATACTTATCTTATGGGTCACCGTCTTGAAAGCAGAAGAAGTAAGTTGAAAGGCGACACATTTCATTACTAATTTTAAAAAGTTCATTTTTCTTTAGTTTCATTTAGTCTTTCTGCCGTATCGCCGACCAGATAATCAGAATAATACATCAATTTGTTTTGCAGCTATGTTTAATATCCAGTCCAAACCTTAATGAAAATGATAAAACATTAAAGAATTAAATTGTCGAAAAGGGCAAGTGGCTTTGGCGGGGTGGTTGGGAGGAGGCCGTCGTTGGCTGTCCACGCGGAAGGCGCGTAAAGCTGGCTAGGCTGAAGTCACCAGCCCCCCCGCCCTCAGTTAGCAGGCTGCTAATTATTTTGGCCCAGCTATTAACAGAAATCCTCCTGCAGTCTCCTTCCTCGTGGCAGGGAGGGATCTCTTCACCTTTCACGCCGAGCCTGCCTTTACATCAAAGCCCAGGAGGCTCCCGGGCAACAAAAATCAATGTATGGACGTTCAGAGCAGTTTTCAAGGTTTTGTAAGACAAATCTTTCAAATGTTAGCTGGTTTAGCGCTATTGAGCCAGGCCTTCGATCAGGCGGAGTCCGTGAATGATGCGGCGGGCTGCTCACTTTACGAGCGCTAACTGAGCTAAATGGCGGGGTGCGGGATTTCGTCATGAGCGAAATCGGTGGAGCGTCAATTACCAACCTAGAACCACTGACCCCCCCCCCCACAACACACACTTAATCTAATATCACAGACAATGTCAGCCACTACCACCATTATTCTGATTAAGTCTTTAAGCCTTCCTCTACGGGCAGGTGATGCAGCTGCACTAAACCCGACAGCTGAGATCGGTAGTGCGAGATACCCTTCCATTCAGGCCGCGCTGGAGGATTGTGTGATGTGGAAAAAAACGAGGCAATAAACAGAGGTATAGCTGGCAGCAGCTGCAGCAAATCGACATTAAAAAAACTTTTTTCCCCCAAAAAATTTAAATAACTAAACAAATAATGATAATACTTAAAATAATCAGAATGGCTGCTACAGATTACAGGTATGATTAGCTACAGGGCAGGTCAGGCAATTGCTAGCCTCCTTTAACAGACATATCTACTTCAATGTAATTAACTCTGTCGTTGTTTCTGTGGAAATTAAGTTTCAGGCTTCAGTTTCCGCTTTTCTGCTTTTTCAAAAGTGTGTCGCCCCGCCTCCTCCATCCTGGCTTATGTGTGATTGGCTGCTAAGGACAGTCACATGGTAAGGAGGAAAAAAAACAAAAACAAAAAAAAAAAACGATTCAAATCCGAACAAGATTCCTTTCTGCTACTACCCAGAGAAGCGATAATGTCTTTAAGTTCTTTTTGTATTTTTTGCACCTGGAATTGCGTAGTGTGTGTGTGTGTGTATGTGTGTGTGTGTGTGCAGGTAATAAAATACTCTGGCAATTACTATTGACAGTGGCGGATAATCTTGAAGGTTGCCTCGCTGGCTGAAGATGAGTGTTACAAATCATTGGTGTGTAACAGGGGCACATGGCAGCAGGAGAGCCAGACAAGTTTCAATTTCACAATGTTGATTATCTCATTCGCGATTCGATGCATGCCTAAATCTCAGAATCCCTCAAGCAACTCTATAAACTCCCGCTTTCAAAATGCCTATTACACTTTCATACTTCTCATTGCTTCCTGAAGAGTGCCATTTCACCAGGCTTAAATGGCAGAAAATTACACCGTTTTTTTCTCTTTTTTTTTTCTATTGGCCATCTCCTCGATTTCTATTAACCTGGACAAGAACAAAAGGCACCCGAACCCAATCCGGCCCGGCCCGGGGGTCCTGGTGTCGGTCTGGAGCCTCCGCAAATGGCCGTACCGGGGTGGTGGCAGACTCTTACCACCCCACCCTCCTACACTCTTTGGTGGATATGCAAAGATGGACCCAAACAGATGAGAGATGACCTCCATCCTATTGGCTTCAATAAAAAAGAATTATAATAATTTGAAAAAATAACCTATACGGGCAGTCCCCAGGTCGTGAAAGAGATCTGCTGGAAAAATAATGAGCTACATAATAATAAAAATCATTATACAGTATTAATAAATGTAAATACATATTGTACTGTACTATACCTTGATCCGAGGAACTGCGGAAACTGTGCGATGTTTTCACAAGAGTCACAAAGTAGTGCGTGCATTCGTTACTACGAACCACTGTATTTAACTCCAGTTTTGAATATAATAGGCCTTATGGCAGTCAGTTCATAAGTACGAGTCGTACGTAAGTCGGGCATTCTTAACCTGGTGACTCCTCACCCTGTATGCCACATTTTAAAATGTTCGTTACATACCTTTGTTAGATATGTTACATATATCCGATTAGAGTGGACTGTGCACATTATTTCTAACCCTTTAAAAGCTAAAACCCTTGCAAAAGATTTTAAAAAATGGATTCCAACAAAATCCCTGCATTTGTTTGTCCGCTTCTGGATTTGGTGTTTTGGAAGAATGATCCATCCCAAAACACAAGGTTAAGAGAACCATCCCCACCATTAAACGTCCAGAAATTAAATACATGCAGTGATAACTTCATCCCACAAGCAATCTTTTTTTTTGTTTTGATTTAATCCATTCCATGCGTGGTGCGCCGTTGAGGTCAAGGACCACAATGTAGTTTCCACTGATTGAAGCCCACCAAGAGAGTGGATATGTGGATAGGGCTATTTGTGTTTCTGCATCCCTTAATGGATTCGGGGAGGGAGAACGAAAGAAAAAATAACGGTAAAAGCCAATCGAGGAGATAGCAGAAACATAAATTCACTGTGATAGCAGAAACATAAATTCACTGTGATAGCAGAAACAGACTACAAACATTCTCATTTCTGTGGAATTATCGCAGTGTGATAAAAGCAACATAGATGTTGTGACATGAATCCCTGTTAGCACTGGTGGGGGGGGGGGGGTGTGGAGATGAAAGAATGTTTTCCTGAAATTATGATTGCTCGCACGCCATTGATTCCCAGCTTTAATCTCATAGCATGCTCAAATTTCCCATTATGCCCTCCCGGGGCTCGGGGGGGTAGCTGAGAAGTGGCCTTCAGTACACATGTAACGCTGATCAGGCATGCAGCTGTTTGCGGGGTGGGGGGGGTCCTGAAAATGTCTAAATGGGAGAGTGCTCATCATCTGCTTCCCCTAATCAAGATACGTGCTTTCCGTAAACAACGTTTATTTTCTTTTTTTGTATAAATCGTGTTTTATTAGGCACGAAGCCATCCGAAGCCTAAATTATTCATAACTTGGTCCGGGCTGATTAAGATTGGGTCGTTAAGGAGCACGGCAAGCAATTAAACTGACGAGGCGAGCGCGTCTATTATCGCTGGGACACTGGCGGCGGACGCCCTTGTCGGGTGGAGGGTGTCACCTCGATGGCCGTCCGGCACTGGCTTAGGGAGAGCCAGGAGCGACCGGAGTGGGCTGCAGGAGACACGGCAATGCCAGGAAGAGTGGGCTCTCTAATAAAGCTTCCTATTCGCTGGCGAGGTGAAGCATTCCAACTAGTGCATTAATTACTTGATGGCATCCCATCTGAATGCAAGGATTCAGGAGCGCAAAGTCCAAGCTGCTAACTCGCAGGGAAGGGGCCAAAATCCCATTTTCTTAGCATGGAGTGTCGCGTGGCGTTCCGGCCAGGTGCTGGGGCGAACGTCAAGCCGAGGACTGGGCCGTCAGAGCAACCGCCGACACCCGGAGCCGCACGGGGGCCCCGGCTGTTTGCTGACAGCTCTAATTGTGCCACTTCTCGCTCCGTAACCCCGCAGATGGGATGTTTCCTACGTTTCGTTTGCCGGATCCTGACAAGGTAAAGACAGCACCTTAACAGCATGTCCAGATGAGGCTGGGGGGGGCGGGGGGGGCTGTGCTATTTCGGGCCCCGTTATCTGCCTGATGGTGAAAAGGAGTGCACGATTTTCGTTGGTGTCAACGTCTCCGCTGTGCCTCCGCACAGCGCCTCCGTAGGGGTTAAAAAGAAAAAAAAAAAATCACCCAGCTTTTACCCAGCTTAGCTGTGGCTGATTTCGACAATTGAGCGTAAAGCGGGTTCCGGGATTCTCCGGACTCATTTAGCTTAAGCTGACCGATGGCTGATTATCGCGCATTTCCTGCAGGAGGAGGCGTGGGGGTGCACAAGAAGAAGGTGGCGTGAAATAATCACTGTGCACACGGGCAGATGATGTAAGCGCTGTCCGAGCTGAGCCCTGCGCTGATAAATCGACTGCCCTCCACCCCACCCTCCCACAACCTCGAGGTCAGGGGAAAATTAATCAAGAACGAAAACTGGGCAGAGAGAGAGCAGGGTGTGAGCCGGGCTGGCCGGTGAGGCGGGGCTGCCAGGGTCATGTGACCGGACAGCGGCGGATGTGACTAAGCAGTAGGAGTGCCGATATCTGAAACAGACTATTTCTTTTTTGACATTTAAATTCCACCAGGTAACGGTTTGCATAATATACCAGATCCAATGGTCTTAAAATCCTAAAACATACAGAGTTTCCTATCTGTATATATTCTTTGGATGAAAAACAAACCATTCGGTAGACAGCAGCCTGTATGATACTGCTATCTCCAAGTGTAAACTTCCCATGTGAACACAAACAGAATGATAAGTAAATGACCATTCTCAATTAGATATAACCAGAGAGCCAGCAAACGACTCCCCCCCACCCAAAAAACATATTTCTAAAGTCAGCTTATTTCTAAAAAGAACACCTGACTTTTAAAGACTTTTTTTTTTGTTCAGGTGCTCCTGCTTATAACCATTAGGTGTTAACGGGTCCTCGGTAATTAATCACCATGGCAACCTGAAAACCATCTCAGGATCCACATTACCTGAATTATACTTTTCTGTTTTTAAATTAGCATTGTGTTTGTGTGTGTGTGTATACACACACACCCCCAAACAATGATGCTACACACAATGTAGTCTCAGAATGGCCTGGACACGACATGGTTAATTTACAGTGGGAATAACAATCACCCTGTGAAGTCTGTCCTAATAGAGGGAGGGGGTGGGTATAAGTCACGGGGGCATGCGGTCAAGGGGGGGAGGGCATGCCTGCAAAATAAATAATATTAATAACAGCGAGAGCCCTGCCATTGGTCAGTTTTTAAAATATGGCAACCCCCGCCCCTCTTTTCATCAAAAGCCAGGCCTTCTGCTCAATGAATCACCCCTGTTTAATGCAGGCCTGGGAGATGGAGAGGGCAGATGAAATATTCTTTCCAGCCTGCCGCTACCCCCTCCTCCGCCCGCCGATAAGACCGCCACCCGGGTGCGCCTTGATCACATCCCACCCTCGCTTAAAACAGGAAGAGGTCCCCAGCACCGACGTCTTCCAGTGTGCATACATTAGCCGACTTCAAATGCGACCGTAGCTACAAGCTAATTTCTGAGTCAACTTCACAATCTGCCTGTATAATGGATGCCCGTTAAGGACAGTTACTAATCAGCAAAAAAAAAACATGTGGCCAAAAATAGATTACAAAGCCGTTACTTTCAAACACAAGAATAAGCAGATTGTCTCATTCCATCTTAATGTTATGACTCAAAAAAATAAAAATTACGTTGATTTTTGCGACTTTAAATGTTTAAATGTGTTTAATATGCAAACAGTCCGTTTGCGACCCGCCTGTAACTGAAACGGCATGGAGGCCCTCCCCTTCGCCTCAAAAACGGGTCACCACCTTCATTTACCGGAGCATCTGCTCACAAGCCCGGGAAGAGGAAACAACCGTGATGTACGTTTAAGTTCTCGGAGGCATCGTTACCTGCTAAACCGGTTAAATCGACAAAGCCAGTGGAGGTAAGAGAGGATTAGGCGATGCTATAGATAATCGATAGCAGCTATCGCCTGCGTACCTGCTTCTAATGACTAAGGTGCTCAGGCGGACTGGTGGAAAAGGAAAGAAAACCCTAGGAATCACACAGAAAAGGATTTCAGCTTTCATTGGCCGGCTGGAATGGAGCGTGGGCGGGACCAGAACCCCACTGACGAGTCACCATATCACATCCACACTTATGCGTATGGAACACTACAACAATGTGTGGGGAAAGAGGAGCCTAGGATGGCAGGGGATAATGGAGGACATAAGTAGGAGAGAAGGGCTGGGGGGAGCAGCCAACTGGTCTCAGAATACGGGACTGATGACTGACGGGGGGCCGTGCAGCAGAGGATCGGTGCGGTAATTATAGGCTGATTCCCGGCCCGTCCCAAATCAGGAGTGATGGAGTCCCCGGCTGAGTACTTACTGAGTACAGAATTTTCGTCTTATATGGAGAGAGATGTTGGTTAATAACGGGGGTGTGGATTGCAGGGTCAGCTGGTATGTGCCACACGACTTCTGCCACAACGGCTGTCTGCCTGCACTGCTGCTGTGTATTTGTGTGGCTACAAATGGACGCAAAGTGCTATGTTGCTGCTTTAAGAAACCCGGTAGCTTGCTGGGTCAGTTGAAATGCCCCCCCCCCCCCAATGCAGTATCACCCCAAGTAATTTAGCATGATGTTAACCACTGTGCCATCTAGTGCAGTAACTGTCACTGGTTGTGCCGGTGTGAGAAGTAAACTCCAAACCGCGACTGGTTTATGGGCAGTAAAAATTTGAGCATTTAACAGTAATGGTGGGACACTGTGACGGACTGGCAGTGCCCAGCCTTCTGCTCTATGCTGTCTGGAATAGGCTCCAGGTTCCCCCCACCAACCCTGACCAGGATAAGTGGTTAGTTAGTAGATGGACGGATTGTTCATGGGAACATCATTAACAACAATTCAGTCAAAATTACCGTAATAACAATGATTAAGGGAGTCTAGGAACTGGCTGTTTTAGTGTTAGCATGTGATATTCAATCAGTCCATCCTACTTTTGAGTTTGAGCATTACCGCTGCAGTGTGCCAGCATTCCCAAGAAGAAATAAGAAAAGTTCACAGCCGGAGAAGCACACAAAAGGAAAAATTCGACGCGGTTGCCTGGTACACAGACCCCTCGTCCCCGTTAGGCCTGACGCCCTGCGCGAAGCTCCAGACCCGCATGCGTCTGCATCCAGATTCGCGGCCGCACAAAGGCCATTTTCTTTCATCCGCGGCAAATGGGACCCGCCGTGCCGCAGCAAACATATTGTGCTTAAAAGCTATCACATTTCAGGCTGACTCTTTGGGAAATGTGGCTCTACCTGACATAAAGGCTTTGGGGGGTGGGGACCTTCGTGGGTGGAATTAGCGCACATTAGTATGCAAGGGGAGCGTCCCAAGAAACCCGAGTACGGCTTTGTATTGTAAATAAGTGTAATAGCTGCAGTCAGGTATGTTAATGCAGATAATCATCGCAATTTCTGCAAATTATAACTGTCAGTGGGCGCAAACGGTCGATAAAAACATAAGGTAACAATTTAGCGTTTGTATTGCCCTTTTTCCAAAGGGATCTCGCTAAAAAAAAAACATATAGAGCAATGGATAACACACTCTTTTAAGAACAGTTTATGGAAAACTGGGTATTTTCTGGAAAAAAAAAAGACTTTTTTTTTACATTTATAACCCACAATGCAATTACAGTATAGTTCAACTGAATTACTAAGAAATGATGGAATCTTAAGCCCTTGCTTTCCAAAAAAAATTGGTTTTACGCATTTAGATAAATTGCTCCATACAGATAAAAAAATTTATACGTATCTGAATATGACTTTTTAGGATATCAAAGAAGGGAATTGCAATGTATTGTCTGCAAGTATTAAACACATTTCACTGTAGTCCATGGCCCATTACTGAACCCCAGAAGAAACTTTACAATCACCAGGATCTAACTTTAATTTTCTTGCCAAGTAAATTTTGATGACGACCAGAGAATGCTAGTGTTAGGGGAAAAAAAATTAAATGGAGATTGATTGACAGCTCAGTGCTGAGCTGAAAAATTGTGACCTGTTGTTCTCAGGGTTAGGTTATTGTGGATGACATGGGCATTGAGGCTGAGTAGCAAACACAGAACGCTAGGAAATTTAAGGATGCAGCCATCGACAAACAATCAGCAGAATATACAGGGTATCACAGGGCCACGTATTATTTTGAAAGGGGTGTATAGAGGAGTGGGACTACAGGGACACTGGCCCCCACTGGAAGCTGACTGAGCCCCAGAGTGCCCCCTCGCCTGTCATTGATTCATAATGTATTATTGGTTGACCCTCTTGTATGAACTATGACCCATCTTGGGCCACCCAACTAAAAAAATTCCAGAATCACCCCTGCAACGCATGGCAAGGGTGTGCAGTCTGACACAGCGGGGGCCTCGCTTTCATTTTGGCCTTCACCAAAATACAGGGCCAATCTCTACTTTCACAAAAAAGAAGAAATGCTGAGACTCCTTTAAGGTGCCGAAAACGGCCACCAGACGAAAATTGTGCAAATCGCACGGTGGAAGTGACGCGCCGGCCCCGTCACAAGAGGGACCCTGAGAAAACCGCTGTCTGGGTCCCAAAGCATCAGTGGGGGGGGGGGGCAAAAATCACACAAGCCATTACGGTGTGTATCAAATCTCACACTTGGCTGCCTTGACGCTTTAAGGTAAAATACTTGTCCTTGAAATTGCGGGATGCAGTATTAAACCGGCTTGAATATTCTTATTAAAGGCCATTTAATCTCTGTGTAATGGGCATAATCATGGATAGAAACATAAGGATAAGAAAGATGCCCGGGGGGGTAATAATGAAGATACCGCAATGAAAGGTAATGTGCCGTCATTTTAATTCTATCTATAGCCTTTAAGGTATATTTCTTTTATATGTGCTGCAGCAAATTTAAGTATAATACATCAAAGGCTTTTCGTGCATATCGGTGATAGGATAAGCACTGGTACATTTTTTAAAAAGATGCATGATTCCGGTAACAGTACGGTAAGAAAATCGAGGGTGATACCATCGCGCTGCGAGCGAACGGCGGTGAGGGTGGCAGAGGGGACCCCGAGCAGGCTAAGCAGACGCCGACTCAGCACAAAGACTGTCCGAAATTAAAAAAAAGAAAAAACGAGGTGGCTGTGATTGTAGCCAAAATCGGGGACAAACTGGCACATTCTGCCGCATTCTAGGCTGCGTTAGCATTAGCGGGACCTGGGAAATGCGAGTGGGTCAAAAGGTAACACTTTTAACGGAAGAAGTGGGAGACCGGCAGAGAGTCGCCCCCACACTGCCCGCCTGGCAGTGAGGCTCCATTAAGGCCTGCTCGCGGCCCACGGCAGCTATGCTAATGTGTGCTGCTCTGGCCCTGTAATTCACTAGCGGGAAGAAACCTTCTGGACCCTCTTTCAGTCCGAAATGCACCCAGAGGTAGCGCTAAGGTCCCGATTACCTTCAAAGTCATGTGCGTTTTCGTTTAAGGTCTCCAAGGCCAAAAGGCTACTTTCCCTCCCTCCCTCCCAGTTGGGGGTCTGTTTGCAGAAATAATCACCATAATGAGACCCCCATCTCCTTTTTTTAATACACTAGAAGTGTTAATGCTTGGGCCTGCCAAGTCAGGGCATATCAGGTCATGACATAAGGCTGAGCTCAATGGGGCCCCAATCTGAGGGAGTACACACAGAACAGCATCACAGCGAGGAAGACGTAGCGACAGGCAGCTCAAACCAATTGTCTCTGAAGCCAGCTTGCCAGCACACCACCACAAACACACCATAAACGTGGAGATCATCCCACAATTCATTGCCACCGATCAGCAGCGTGTGTGATGACATACACATATCACTGCAGTGCATTATGGGATCTGCGTGTGTTACAGAACATAGAAATTAATTGCAGGCCCTCTTGTGCACATGGTTTGACATTTTGGGGGGGGGGGGGGGTGTAAACAACCACCAGTTTTATTTTTAGCATCGCGGACCAGATTTTGTAAAATTATCCTCTAACGCATGTTGGTTTTTTAAGGAACAAA
>JAODKM010000032.1:6163870-6179578 GCA_026780845.1 Petrocephalus sullivani | reverse complement strand
CCCCAAAGGACTCAAAAAGGAGAGTGAAATTTGGGGACCCCCCCACCCCCCCCCCCCCACCCCCAAAAAAGGGGTTCTCCAGGGGGGGGGGGGGGGGGGGGGGGGGGGGGCAGACGGACACAGGTGGATGGAGTTTGGGGGAATCAGAGCGCCCCCTGCTGCATCCTGGTGGGGTTGCACTCGAGGTGCCAGCCCATTTTGGGGGCCGTGCCAGCCCCCTGGCAGATGCTCTGGGGCCGGGGGCCGGTGACTGGGGAGGGGGGGTTGCGTGGAGGAGGGAGGGGGCTCCTGACGGCATGGCAGCGCTTCCAGGCAGAGATGAAATATTTGCAATTCCGTGGGGTTTCCAGGCCAAAGCCTGCACTGCATTTGCATGGAAATTAGCCTGGCATCCCCCCCCCCATTTGAGGGCTAAAGGGACAGAGAGGAGCGGGAGGAGGGAAGGAGCAGAGGGAGAGAGGAGTGGCAGAGTGACCTGAAGGAGGCAGGGCCATACCAAACTGAGGCAGAGCGCGGATGGGTCCATCCCCCCCCGCACACCCCCCCTTGGCCAGCTTTCCCATATTTTTGGTTACTGTTGCCACCCCGGCTGTTGTGTCTTAGATCTGTGTCCCAAGCCTAATTTCAGACCGATAATTAGCAGATGTTTTTGATGCAGATGTTCTGATGCCACCCCTGTCAGCCCCGGGGCACTCTGAGTCACCCCGCAGGGTCACACTCAGCTGACCCAATCGGGGAAGGGGAATGCCTTGTCTGCCCCCCCAAACCCCTCCCCCCCCATCCATGGAATCAATAGTCAGACCTGCACCCACACTGTCAGAAAGGGGGGTCCCACTCACATCATGTGGCCATGCAGTACAGGTCAGCCCCCAAAAAGAGGTCTTGGAAGGAAGCTGGGGTCAAGCTTTGGAATAATCAGCTTTTGTCTTTCCCGAATCTGCTTTCTACAGGTGCGGGAAGCTTTCGAGCCTCTGCTCAGGCTGCCCAATCAGAGAGACAGGGTGAAAGGGGCGGAGTCCCATGGGGTCTCACACGTGAGCCAATGAGCAGACAGCAAGGGGCATTAGCATGCAGGAGCCGTGGCTCTCCCTGCTACAGCCTGTCCCCATTCGCTAAGAGGTGGAAGCTCTCCCCGTTTCACTCATGCTGTTTTGGATATCAGCGCCGCGGCTGCCATGGAAACCATTTTGCTCGCACTAGATTTGACAACAGATAGCTTTCTGTTGTCCAGATAATGGCAGTGCTTTACCGTGACAGGACACCGACAGAGTCTCGCTCCTTGGCGTCGAGAAACGGCACACACGCCAGCGAGAGGAAGTTTTCTCCGTAGTCAACCCAGAGCTCGGAAAAAACTTCTCGTTAAAAATATCGCTTGCATTTGCATGTGACAAGGAAAAACAGAACGCCTTTGTAGGCTGCCTCGCGAAAAGGGAAACAAACTGCGGTTTTGTTTGCCGTGCTGGCAGTGAGGGATTCTGGGAGGCATCCCAGATGGAGGTGGGGGTGTACTTCATGCAGGTACTCGGATGGCGAAACGGGATAGGGGTGTCCACATAGCAAGAGTGACCGTCCCCCCCCCCTGGCCATGCACTATCTGGGGCATCGAACCGGGAGCGATTGATCCGGGGGAGGTGAAAGTGCAGGCGAGACAGGTCGTGTTGGGGTCAGGCGTCAGGGCAGAGTGGGTCAAGTGGTCTCGTACGGGATTGGCCAAGCAGCCGGGCTGTGGCCTGCAGGGTCGAGCTCATCCGCAGGTCAATAGTGTTCCCAGGGGACCGGTTGGGTTTCTAAAGGCCACGACTCGTGCTTTTGGCCTTCACCGTGCACGTGCACTTCTCCTGCTGTTAGCTGGGCCAGTCTGGAAGGCAATACCACTTATTACCTCATTCGTGCTTTTCAGCCAAAATCTGAGAGTGTGTCACAGACACTCAGCCGGTAGGAGGAATTCAGAAAGGAATCCAGGGACGGAAACATGGATCCACAATGTCTGCGGAGGCCCTGTGTGGTCCACGCACTTTCCTGTCGCCGCTCGTAACTGCTACGGTCCATCTGGCTCGTGATGATGCAGCAGGTGATGCGAGAGGCACTTTTTGACGGTTTCCTCAGCGATGAACATAATCACTGTAAGGGGTTTGTGGTTAAGTTAACTGTGAGGTTTAGAGCGTGCATTTGGGGAGGTGCTGACGGTACGCACATGCCAGCAGCACTCACCCTGGCCCTCCCGTGCTGAGGCCTGAGCGCCGAGCTGCTTGGCAGTGGGGATCCCGTTTGTGTTCTGACAGGCGCGTCGCCGACATGGCAGTCACGCGGCATGATGACAGGTATGCAGAACTCCCAGAATACAGTGGGGTGGGCAGAGAGGGTGCGAGATAAAGAGAGAGGGGGAGAGAGGGCAGCGGAGGGCTGACAGACAGAGCGAGCGTGTGGCGGAGGGCAAAGTCAATACAGTCGAGGGACGGACGGAAATGGGGGGGCCGGACAATGAGCCAGAGAGCGAGGGAGCACCAGCAGGGGGAAAAGGCATTCCGCTCGCCCTCCGCCCACCATTCCGCTCGCCCTCCGCCCACCATTCCGCTCGCCCTCTGCCCACCATTCAGCTCTCCCTCCATCCCGCCATTCCGCTTGCCCTCCGCCCACCATTCCACCTGCCCTCCGCCCATCATTCCGCTCACCCTCCACTCGCCCTCCGCCCACCATTCCGCTCACCTTCTACTCGCCCTCCGACCACCATTCCGCTCTCCCTCCACTCGCCCTCCGCCCATCATTCCGCTCACCCTCCACTCGCCCTCTGCCCACCATTCCGCTCACCTTCCACTCGCCCTCCGACCACCATTCCGCTCACCCTCCACTCGCCCTCCGCCCACCATTCTGCTCACCCTCCGCCCACCATTCCGCTCACCCTCCACTCGCCCTCCGCCCACCATTCCGCTCACCCTCCGCTCGCCCTTCGTCCGCCGTTCCGCTCACCCTCCGCTCGCCATTCTGCTCGCCCTCCACTGGCCCTCCACCCTTCATTCCGCTCACCCTCCGCTCGCCCTCCACCCTTCATTCCGCTCGCCCTCCACCCTTCATTCCGCTCGCCCTCCGCCCGCCATTCTGCTCGCCCTCCACCCTTCATTCCGCTCACCCTCCGCTCGCCCTCCGGCCGCCATTCTGCACGCCCTCCACCCTTCATTCCGCTCGCCCTCCGCCCGCCATTCTGCACGCCCTCCACCCTTCATTCCGCTCACCCTCCGCCCGCCCTCCACTCAGCCCGCATGCTGTTGTGAGCTGTGTGGGCTATGATGTATAAATAGATGTTCTGCTCATCGAGACCCAGGCTCGCCATTAAAAATGTGCTTAATGGGAGCATTAGGCAAGGAGTGGGCCGCCTGCCTTTCACGCTCGCTCTGTCTCCCACTGTCTGTCACTCCCTCCCTCTCTCCCACCATTCTCCCCCCTGCTACCCTCCCTGGCCCCTCCACTCTAAAATATTTCTTTCTCCAGTGTCCCCCCCCCGTTCTTGCTCTCTTTGCCCTCTCTGTCTCTCTCAATCTCCACCCCCACCCAGCACTCTGTTTTTCTTTCACTTTCTCTCTCTCTCTCTGTCCTTCTTTCATCTGGGAGCCCATTCCTTTTCCTCCTACACTCGACATACTCACTAAATGATTCCAAGTGTCTGGGCCTGGAGTAGACACCCGACACAGAGAGCAAGCGAGCAGGAGGGGCGGGGTGGTACAATGAGCAGAGAAGCAGGGCCTCTCTTCTCCACCATTAACCCCGTCACTGCTGAGACCTCCCACCCCCCACCTGTGCAGAACCCTACTGATATAGCAGCACCGTAGATATGGATTTCTGTTTCAAACGGGATGAATTTCAGGAATTCATTAATAATCCTGAATCCCTCTTAAGCACCTCTGCTGACCAGCTGGGGATTCATTTCTGTGTCAGGTTGGCAGTCAGCGTCACATGACCAGGGACACGGTCTGGGTGGGGTGGGGGTACGAGATGGGTGCACGGCCACGCATTGAAGTGCTGAAGATGGAGGCTGTGGAGAAGGCAGTAACGGCTGCCTGGCCCTCCACCTGCACTGTCCTTTCATAAATATTTCACAGTCGTGAGCTGAATTATTCAGCGGCTGTTGTTGACCGTACGCGGAACGCCGCCTGTCACCCCCACCATGTCGAGGGCCCGGGGTGGCCTCTCCTCACTTCCCCCATCGGGATCTAATTTCCCTGGTAACGTGTCTGCTGGTGAGATTACAGGCGTGCGGAGTCGTCACCGATGAGCCGACATGCAGACGGGGAACGATGCCCCCACCCACAAGAAGGGATCTCTCTCCCAATCCACACGCCACACAATGAGGCCGGTGAACGCGCTGCATAATCCCACCTGCACGGCAGGATTGGATGCTCCATTATCACATGAGTCTGTTCTCTTAACTCCCCTTCTTCAGTGGGGAGCATTGTCAGGGTGTGAGTCACACTCTCCTGCAGCATAACCTCACCGTGGGGAGCACTTAGACGTACACAGACCTCACCGCTGTGCCTCTCTGGAAGAATCTGTTTCTATAAGTTTATATTTCATGTTTTTTGTTTTTTTTCCCCCATTCCAACTGCGCTGACATCAGTTTGGCGAAATGCAACTCGGGCCCCGGTGAGTAGCGCACGACGGCGGCCGCGCTGGACGACCCTGAGAAGCATGAATCATAGACGTTAGCTGCGGTGACTTGTTCGCTGTGGTTACCGCAAAGATCCCCCACTTCCCCCCCGCCACGGTCCAACCCCCACGCCCCCCATAGAGGCATGTGGAGATCCGTCAATCTGCTGGTGCCCCTACCCCCATCCCCTGCTCAGTCAGGATGATGACATGCCCAGCACTGATATTCCCATCAACACGGCCAGGAAACAAAAACAAGGAAGGCCTGGGATTTACAAACAAATTAGCTGCAGTGATGCAGCAGAAAGTGCAGGTTTCTGCTATAGAGTGTTGAGCCCCGCATGCCAGCTGCAGTGAGGTTTCTGCGGCAGCGTGTTGGGCTCCGCATGCCAGCTGCAGTGAGGTTTCTGCGGCAGCGTGTTGGGCCCCGCATGCCAGCTGCAGTGAGGTTTTTGCAGCAGCGTGTTGGGTCCTGCATGCCAGCTGCAGTGAGGTTTTTGCAGCAGCGTGTTGGGCCCCGCATGCCAGCTACAGTGAGGTTTCTGCTGCAGCATGTTGGGCCCCGCATGCCAGCTGCAGTGAGGTTTTTGCAGCAGCGTGTTGGGCCCCGCATGCCAGCTGCACCTTCGCTTTGGCCTGAAGACATGAGCTTTATACTTAACCAGCCGGGGCCAGAATCTACATTAAAAAATTTCTTAAGAGTCACTTTAAAAATGGAGCAGGCTGTCAAATGGTCTGTCTGCTTTCCAGCAAAGACACAGGGGGGTCTGTGTTGTTCTAAAAATTACCATGTTCTTCCCTCAACTGCAACATATAACATACATAACATACAAAAATACATGGTTAAGGGTATAAGCAGCCTTGAAAGAAAGAGTAGAGCTGCACCTGTATCAGAGAGAAGAGGAAATGCTTCCAAATCAGAGAGGAGTTGCTGTATCAGAGAGAAGAGAAAATGCTTCCAAATCAGAGAGGAGTTGCTGTATCAGAGAGGAGAGGAGATGCTTCCAAATCAGAGAGGAGTTGCTGTATCAGAGGGAAGAGAAAATGCTTCCAAATCAGAGAGGAGTTGCTGTATCAGAGAGGAGAGGAGATGCTTCCAAATCAGAGAGGAGTAGCTGTATCAGATAGGAGATGAGATGCTTCCAAATCAGAGAGGAGTTGCTGTATCAGAGAGGAGAGGAGATGCTATATTACAGATGAGATGGGCTGGCATATGAGAAAGGAGAGGAGAGGAGATGCTTCCAAATCAGAGAGGAGCTGCCATATAATGGAGGAGAGAATCAGCCATATTAGAGAGGAGAGGAGCCTCTGTATCAGAGAGGAGAGGAGCTGCTATATCAGACAGGAGAGGAGCCGCTGTATCAGAGAGGAGAGGAGCTGCTATATCAGAGAGGAGAGGAGCCTCTGTATCAGAGAGGAGTGGAGCCTCTGTATCAGAGAGGAGAGGAGCTGCTGTATCAGAGAGGAGAGGAGCTGCTATATCAGACAGGAGAGGAGCCGCTGTATCAGAGAGGAGAGGAGCTGCTATATCAGAGAGGAGAGGAGCCTCTGTATCAGAGAGGAGTGGAGCCTCTGTATCAGAGAGGAGAGGAGCTGCTGTATCAGAGAGGAGAGGAGCTGCTATATCAGAGAGGAGAGGAGATGCTATATTAGAGATGACATGGGCTGGCATATGAGAAAGGAGAGGAGATGCTTCCAAATCAGAGAGGAGCTGCCATATAATGGAAGAGAGAATCTGCCATATTAGAGAGGAGAGGAGCCTCTGTATCAGAGAGGAGAGGAGCTGCTATATCAGAGAGGAGGGGAGCCGCTATATCAGAGAGGAGAGGAGCCTCTGTATCAGAGAGGAGAGGAGCCACTATATCAGAGAGGAGAGGAGCCACTGTGTCAGAGAGGAGAGGAGCCGCTATATCAAAGAGGAGAGGAGCCGCTGTATCAGAGAGGAGAGGAGCCGCTATATCAGAGAGGAGAGGAGCCGCTGTATCAGAGAGGAGAGGAGCCTCTGTATCAGAGAGGAGAGGAGCCGCTATATCAGAGAGGAGGGGAGCCTCTGTATCAGAGAGGAGAGGAGCCGCTATATCAGAGAGGAGGGGAGCCGCTGTATCAGAGAGGAGAGGAGCTGCTGTATCAGAGAGGAGAGGAGCTGCTCTATCAGAGAGGAGAGGAGCTGCTGTATCAGAGAGGAGGGGAGCCTCTGTATCAGAGAGGAGAGGAGCCACTATATCAGAGAGGAGAGGAGCCACTGTGTCAGAGAGGAGAGGAGCCGCTATATCAAAGAGGAGAGGAGCCGCTGTATCAGAGAGGAGAGGAGCCGCTATATCAGAGAGGAGAGGAGCCGCTGTATCAGAGAGGAGAGGAGCCTCTGTATCAGAGAGGAGAGGAGCCGCTATATCAGAGAGGAGGGGAGCCTCTGTATCAGAGAGGAGAGGAGCCGCTATATCAGAGAGGAGGGGAGCCGCTGTATCAGAGAGGAGAGGAGCCGCTGTATCAGAGAGGAGGGGAGCCGCTATATCAGAGAGGAGAGGAGCCGCTGTATCAGAGAGGAGAGGAGCTGCTGTATCAGAGAGGAGGGGACTGGCCATTTTGACATGTTTCGAGTTTAAATGGAGACAGATTAGGATTCCATCTGTTGGCTGGCGGCTGACAGCTGCACCTGGCTGCTGTCTCTGTCGGCCGTGGGGCTGTCCCTTGTCTAGGGGTGCCGTGGGGCTGTCCCTTGTCTAGGGGTGCCGTGGACAATGCGCACAGAGGCTGTGCCCTTTTATTGCCACAGTTTACAAATATTTGCGTTGGCCTCAGATGCGGCGCGAGCAATTCGCCCCCTCCGATCGGTCAGATGACCTTTAATTTATGAGATGGCTCCCGCTGACCTGCCTTGGCTGGGTAGGGGGGGCTCCCTTACAGGTGTTGAAGGAACTTGGGGGAGCCCCACCCCCCCACAGGCTCATGCGCGAGCCTCCACTGTAGCTGACAGAGAAGAAAACAAACGTCAGGAGATGCCCTGACGGCACATTAGGTGGGACCAGATCAGAGAAGCAGTCAGCAGAGGCGCAGAGACTTAGCGAGGAAAAAGGCCCGCTGTTAGTGTTCCAAAAGGCCATGTGAGTGCCGTCACTGTCCGCTCTCTCTGTCGTTTTTTCCGAGATCCTCCCCCCTCGGGCTCTTCGGACGTCGTACTCGTCCCTCTTCGGGCACAGGCGTCTGTCAGCTCGGTAGCAGCCCCCCCGCGCCTGGCCCGCTACGCCACCGACAGCCCCCCCCACCTGGCCCGCTATGCCGCCGACAGCCCGGTAACGGCAGCGACAGATCGCGGCAGCGTGCGCGCGGTGGCCCCCGTTAGTCACTGGCTCTGCTCTGACACGCCGATCCCAGACTGGGCTGTGAGCCAGAACCCCCCCCCCCACACCCCGTCCCCCTCCTCCCTGGGGAGGGCATGCAATCTTCGGAAGCTACAGTGCCACGGCTGATGTGGTGGGAGTGAGCTGGCAGCGAGCACCTGCCGCCGATAACATCCCGCGGCGTGCGGGGCGGACGCTGATGCCGAACTCTCTCTCTCTGCACCTAGAGCTCTCTCTATCCACACCGCATCGCCGGCCTGTTTCAGGAGCTCCTGGGCTCCGGAGGGCAGAGGAACAGAGATGCCAGGGTCTGTCGTGGATCTCCTCCGCTGGTCCTGGATCGACGGTATGAGTGGCATCCGACACGCCTGAGATAAAGTTCACCAGGGCTGTAGCTTCTGAGGTCACATCGACACAACCCCGGCGAGGGAGAAAACACTAATATCACGATCCCCAGCCAAGCTGTATATCCATCGCAGCAACTATTCCAGCGTAATAAGGAATGGGCCGAAAGAATCTCACCCCCAGCATCTGGCATGGTGACATGCAGACAGGGATGTGGCCTGGGACCCTGCACGCCGTTAGGGGACGGGACGTCAGGCGGGGTGAAAAAGCACGGTGAGCTGGGGATCAGGGGAGAGGAATTTTTTTTTTAACGTATAGAAAAATACGGCCGAATAACATCCACCTCTGAGTCCCGCGCGAGCATTTGGCTGCATGAAGAGAGGGAGCTTTCTGCAGACAAATTTCCAGGTGTGCTGAGAGGCAGGATGGATTATGGAGCATTAATCACGCCTAATTGTGATTGGTCTGGACTTTCCCCCCAAAAGGTTCCCAGGGTTAAAGAAAAAAGCAACTGGTGGGAGTTTTAAGGTCACTGGGGCAGAGGGGGGGGGGGGGCACTGGGCTTTTGTTTGTTATGGCTACGACTGCAGCACCTCTCTGCACAGGTGGCTTAAATGCCATTAGCAGGTTTCCGGCAGGCACGGGCTCAGTGACAGTCAATGGGACAATGAACAGGGTGGCACAGCCCAGGGAAACTCCATGCAGAAGGAGAGGCTCACACAACCCAGGCGTGCCCTGAAGACTAGGACTACTCAAGGAGCTGAATCGCCTGTGAAGACTAGCGACGGAGATCAACCTTGCAAAACCGGGGCAGTGATTTAATAAGGGAAGGCACGACTCTGGAGAGTGAAGGATTCGGTTACAGCGAGAGGTTTTTGGCCAGGCAGGCGGAGGAATCGGCCACGAAGCATAATGAGCGGTGTGGGAGAAAGGGAGGGGTTTTTACCATGGTAATCCATGATTTATGGAGAGGGGAAGTGGACAGGGGTCCCCCTGAGTGGGGGGGGGTGGTTTAGGGCTGCAGAGTGCACTTATACCTAAGTGAGGAAGGCGGGGGGTGGGTGAGGTGCTCACAGACAATGGCATTCCCGTCGGTTGAAGGCCAGGACTGTTTGCACAGCTGCCAAGGGCATGACAGTGGAAACCGGGGAGGGCGTTTGGAGTGGGACAGCCCCAGGCAGGGCGAGCGGGGGTATCGGAGGTGGGGCAGGGCCGGGGAGGCAGACTCTGTGTGTGTCACAGGGAGAAAATGACAAACACGACTCCTTGTCAAGGCGCATTCCTGACAGTCAGTCAGCTGACAGAAAGGAGAGATTGTTGAAGTTTGCCTCCTGGATTTAGAGGCCCAGTGAACTTCCTCTGAATATTTACACTCCACCACCTGTCTAGTACAGGGTCGTAGGGGCCTGGAGCCTATCTGAGAGGGACATTGGGGCAAGTAGACACTGGCCAATTGCTCAACTGCATGTCACAGTGTGTCACAGTCTCTGTGTGATGCAGAGATAGCACTCAAACTGAATGTACACAGTTCAGGGGTGGGATTCAAACCGCCGACCATGTGGGTTTGAGGTGTCCTCATTATGAACGCATCATATAGATAATGATGTTTATTTGGGAGCTTGATTCCCAGTCTCACAGACACAGAACCTACACGTTAGCTTCTCCCCTGGAGTGAGACATAGCCAGGTAGGCAGGAAGGGACACCATACCTCGAGGTGACACCCGCCCCCCCCCACCCCCCGCCACAAAGCTAAATCAGCTCGGAGGGAGCGGCTTAGCAGCTCGCCGTGATGAGTTTGATGGTTCAACGTGTCTCGGGTGTGACTCCCCCCCTCCCCGACTGCCTACATTGCCCTGGGGTGGGGGGGTGCATGTGCACTGGGCTGTGAGAGAGGCTTACAGTCACAGGAAGCTGGGGCTGCACTGTAATCCAAACACATTAGCAAGGACAAAGCCACCACCCACCCCAAACAACCCCCCCCCCAAAGAAAAACTGCAAGGCAGGCTGGTGACACGGGCACGTCGCCTCGGGAGGAGAGTGTCCGTCGCTCTGACGCCTTTTATAAGGGCCAATCAAACGCCACGGCCGACATCTGTCCCCTGCAGACACACGCGGCCCTGGCTCTGACCTTTTTTACGGAGTGCCGTAAGTCACCGGCGTGTTAAAACAATCACGCGAGGCCCGCCCCCCCCCAGCCCTGCACAAAGCACTGGTGAGCATCCCTTCAAGCCCGGGAATTCAGACGAGCTCCAGGATCTCAATGCCCTGCAATAAAACAAAACGACACTTGATTTGCCATTTGCACAAGTACTAGTGCAGGTACACCGGGGGGGCTTCTTTTCACATATCCCATCATGCTCTGCTTTAAGACCTATTCCCACATACACAGCATCAGTCAAAGGTCTGGACACACCTGCTTTTAATGCATTTCTCTCTATTTTGGCCATGTTATTCACCTTATAGTTAAAGGCCTCAAGGCGGTGAAGTAATACGTATCAAACACTGCAATGATTTTAAGTGTCTTAAAATCTCACATTTTAGACACTACAAAACAACCCCTTTTGTTTTGATCTCGGCATTGGAAACCCTTGCAGTTCCCACAAGTTCTGGGCACTAGTTGGCTAATTTGCCCTTACTCGTTGCTCCAACTCACCCCAAACCAACCAAATAGACTTTAAGTCGGGGGGATTGTGGTGGGGGGGCAGGCCATCTGTCACAGCACTCCATCTCTTTCCTGGTTCACAAGATAATGCTCGAGGTTTGCTTAGGGTCGTTATCTTGTGTAAAAACAATTGATTTTCAGTAGGTGTGTCTGGACTTTTGACTGGTACTGTATACAGATGGGAATGAAGTGTGGGATCAGAATGCAGGGCCAGGCTATTTATCTGGGGCCCCTGGAGCATTTGGAGGGGTTGGCAGACAATGAATGGGCACATTTCCATAGCATTAATTTTAGTTACTAAAAGCATCTTCACTGAATAATATTCGAAAGTTTGAAGGGTAATTTCAGTCAAGGAAATTACAATCATTTCTCACCATGTGCATGAAATTGCGTTTAAAAGAGAAACCTTCCGAGGCGCAGCCCAGACCCCGGGGCCAGGCTCTGCCGCAGATTCGTGGCATTTCGCGAATACCTAACGCCTGGGAAGCGGCTTCACCGAAAGAGGAGGCGACGTAGGGGGCTGCACCCCTGAAGACTTTTGGTTTAATTAAAGCGATGGGGCTGTGGGAGCGGATTCTCGCTCAGCACCGTGCCGGGGGGGGTGGGGAGGAGGCCCGTTATCAATCACGGAGAGTGAGAGGAGCTTTCACGCTCCAGTGTGGCCGCCCATCCGTCTGGGAAGCACATTTTAGCGTCGTTATAATTTTAATCTGTCAGGACAGGCTGCTTAGACAGCGATCGCTCGCGTGAGGTCACATGTCACACTCAGTCATGCCGGGCCGTTCCATTTCTTTGCGGTGGGGGTGACTTGCTGGGCCTGTGTGCGTGCGCGTGTCTCACCGCGTGGGACGGTGGCAGCGGGGCGTACGGAACACGCCACTTCGGACGCGACGCGAGAAGTGAGATTCTCTGCGGGAGGGTTGGAGAGGGGAGGAAGGAACGTGGTTTTATTTGCGGTAACGGCTCTTACAGCAGGGGCTCGGTAGGAGTTGTATGGGATAGGTAATAAGATTCGGGCTGACAGGACAGCAGGGCTGCGTGTGGGATGCCCCCCCATGGGGAGGAGACACGGGGGCTCGACAGCCTCCCTACAAAGGAGAGTGATAGTGTCACATTTTGACCTGGCCACCTGACCTAAACACAGTAGAGATGGTTTAGGAGGAGTTTTACCATAAAGTGAAAGAAATGCGGCCAATGAGAGCTCAGCATATGTGTGGTACCTCCTTCAGGGGGTCAGAGTGTGGCTCAGCAGGTTAAGCTCTGTGCCTGTAATTAGGTTGCCTGGTTCAAGCCCAGCCTCAGCACGTCTGTGGGCCCTTAAGCAAGGCCGTTACCTACTAGCTCCCTGGGCGCTCCTCAAGGTTGCAGCCCTTCACGGCCAAGCGTACTCTCACTGGGCTCAATGGTGGCACCACTCTGCCAACCATTGGATTTGAACCAGCAACATTCTCAGTCCCAGCCCACATTTGATGTTGTTATAATTATTCTAAAAAGGTACAAATATACCTTTCCATGGGTAGGTGTGTCCAAAGTTTTGACTGGTACTCATATTATTATGAGCACTGTATCATCCATCCATCCATCCATCCAGCCAGCCGTCAATGCATGACTACTTAACCAGGACAATGCTGTGGGGATTCTGACGCCTACTCCAGGAAGCCCAGCTCACATGGTCGGGAAAAGCATAAGTGGGACGCCGGCCCGTCACAGGGTGCACGCTCACACGCCACAAGCAATTTGCATATGCAAATTAGCGCAAGAGAATGTTTTTGCGAGAGGAAAACAGAGTGCATGCAGGCAAGCCGAGCAAACGCGGGTGGGTCCTGCAAATGGCTCCTACGTAGAGGGTGTGTTCTGGCTGGCAGGTAGGTCCTGCAAATGGTTCCCGCGTAGAGGGTGTGCTCTGGCTGGCCGGTGGGTCCTGCAAATGGCTCCCGCGTAGAGGGTGTGCTCTGGCTGGCCGGTGGGTCCTGCAAACGGCTCCCGCGTAGAGGGTGTGCTCTGGCTGGCCGGTGGGTCCTGCAAACGGCTCCCGCATAGAGGGTGTGCTCTGGCTGGCCGGTGGGTCCTGCAAACGGCTCCCGCATAGAGGGTGTGCTCTGGCTAGCCGGTGGGTCCTGCAAACGGCTCCCGCATAGAGGGTGTGCTCTGGCTGGCCGGTGGGTCCTGCAAAGAGGTTAATTACAGAGGTTTACACATTAGTCCTGGTTATTAATCTCCTGGTAAAACTTACCATCCTTATTTTCACAAGAAACACGTAAACACTGATAGCAGAACTGTACTTCATATAGAGTCATAATATCTCCTTCTGATACTGAAGAGTAACAAAATAGAGAAATACAGTCATTCCGCAAGATCTAAATGATAAATATTTAATGATACCCACCGCAGAACCGTGGCGTACAAGCTGATGGACGTGCAATAACAGCGAAAATAGGCGGACATAAACGTATGACATTAGAAACTTGGGGGGGATTACTGGCTGCAGTCACAGCGCGGAGCTGCCTTGTGCGTCTCCGAGGTTACCACGGCGACGCCTAATCTCCTGTTCTGTCATCGTTTAGGCTGCCGCTGGCAAAGCGGGGCGGCTGAGGGGCTGTGCGTAGCCTGTACGCGCCTCCCTCTCCTCCTGGCTGCACGCTGTACAGAACAAAGTGTATGAAAAACCGGAAACCGGTGTAAGGAAAACAAGGAGGATGCTAAGGGGAGGAGGTCTGCCTCAGACAGAAAGCCTGGGGGCAGACATGGCGCTCGGCACGCATCGCTGCCTCGCCGTGCCGGCTCAGAGCCCTAAGAATACCACGTATGTGTCGTCCGTCGGTTCCTGCCGGGGAACGATTCCATCGGCTGCTGTAGGTCGGCCACATTTCTGCCACCAGTAAAATGCAGATTTTGTGAATGGACGCATTTTAAAATTAAAATCGCCTGTCCGCTGCCCCTTCTGCCCGCCGCGTGCACACTGCACTTGGCTTTTATGCTCTCTAAGATTACAAAGGGCATCATCCGAAGTAGTCCAAGATAAGACCGGCCCTAAAATATGCCCGCCCCCCTGACTGCCACAGACAGACAGGGCTTGCTCCTGGGGGGGTGGGCAGCCTCTCTGTGGCGTTCTTTAACCTCGCATAGCTGCACCTGCTTTGTTTCTGTTCTTTTTATCCAGCCCCCCCAAATGTCCCCAGGCAGGCGGGGGATGCTGGGTACAGGTAGATGTGCAGGCTGTGTAAATGTCAGGAGAATTAGCCAGCGCTCCAGAGCCCCATTTGCCAAGCGCCCACGGAGCGCGCCATCGACGATACTGGGGGGGGCAGGGGGGGCCCTGAGCCGTGAGGGAGCAGCCTGTTCTGTTACCTCGTTCCCGTCTGCCAGTAAACAGCAGCTTGGAACAGACTGGTCACCCCCCCCAGCAGCCCACCCCCCAAACACATCATCTCCCACCCCCAAATCCCACTGATCACCTCCCTCCCACCTCCAGAAGCACAAAAATACACACCCCTGTTTGGATCACCCTGTAGTGACTCAAATCAAACTTTCTGAGCTTAACGCTTCTCCGGTGCTGCCAGTGGAGTCTATTACTGGCGTTTTCGTTCCGGTGGAAAGAGCAGCCGGCTGGCCCCCCCCCCCCCCCCAACCCCGTACGGCACAGCCAGGACCCAGCAGCGGGCAAAAGACAGGTAGAGCATGTGCATGACATGGATCTATGGCAGGGATTTGGGTGAGGACATTGTGTTACAGCCTCCCTAAAAAAAAGCATCCCACAAATTTCTCTTTTGAGCGGCAGGCCTCCTAATCCCCCCTTTTCCCCCAATTTGGTATTGTCAGTGTTGTATTGTATTATCAGGCACTTTGCCTCCTTTCTCTCTGAGGAGGTAACCGTATGCACAGGTGCTGGAATTTTCCAGCAAAATGAATTTTCCAAACAGTGCCTTCCGCAAATCCCACACGGCAAAGGTTACGGATTCCCCGGACGCCGCGTCGGGGCTGGTGGGTGTGGGTGCTTATGGCGTCAGTCACGATCGGTGACGCTCGTTGTGCCCTCTGCTTGCCCGGCACGCGGGAAGCCGGATCCTGGAAAAAGGTCAGCAAGAGAAAAACACGCAGAGCCTGGAACGAGGGGCTTTAGCCCGTATACGTCTCGCTCACTTGGATTTCGGTGATAGGAGGGAAGGAAAGCACAGCAGAAGAGGCCCTTCATGAGGAACTGTGGCGATCCCGATTGGTGCCGCGTTCCCTGGGGGGGGGAGTTAAGACGCCGACCCCCCCAGGTGTGCACGCGCTTGTTTCCGTTCTAGCTGACATCACAGTGAGGCAACCCTAGTGGGACCCCGTACAGTAGCGCGCTCTGCTAACTCATGCCTTAAATAGGTTGCCAGGGCAACCTCACAGGCTGACCCGCACGCACGCCGCCCACGCTGACAGTCGGCTGCTTTTTTTTAGCCTCTTTTATTTTAGCCGCGTGTGGGGAGGCGCCTGCGAGCGAGCGAGAGAGCGAGAGAAAGAGAGAGTGAGCGCCCGGATGGAGCTGGAAGGATTCGGGCGAGGGCGGCTATCTTGACGTGCCGCCGGTGTAGGGCAAATGGGATCCAGTCGCTTCCACAAAATCCTTCACGCAGTTTGGGGGGGGGGGGGGGGGGGGGGGGGCGGGTTGAACATTATTTTTTTTTTTAAGAAAGTTCGTTTTTTTTTTTCGTTATTATTTTATTTTTTAAAATGTTGGTTGTTTGGGG
>JAODKM010000032.1:6144185-6154198 GCA_026780845.1 Petrocephalus sullivani | reverse complement strand
ATCACTCCCCCCCCCCCCCCCCCCCCCCCCAACCCCGGGCGGGCGGGGGGGGAATCGTGGGAAAGGGGGGGGAGGGCCCCCCGGGGCGTGGCCCGTGGGGGGGGGGGGGGGGCCCCGGGGGGAAAGGGGGGGGGGGGGGGTACAATTAATGTCAAAATATTCAGCAACACCTGTGCATACTGAATAAGAACGACGGCAAGATACATAACAAGCATTTATTAGCGGAGAGGAAATGATGTTCGAGGCAGGGGAAATTCTCAGGCTTTCATGTGACATGGCTTTACAATTCTTTGAAGTCATGTTTTGCCTGAACATGAAAACTGTTATGCCTCAGAAGAGTAATTCAGTAAAAAGTACTGAAGGCACTTTTTTTTTTAAGTCGAGAGAGAATAATTTGTCAGTCAAGTGCTTCACCTTTTTTGCCGGCTAAAATCGGTAACACACCCTCACGCAAACTGCGGATTCCTCTTGAAATTCGGGACATTGAATGAAATAGCAAAAAAAAAAAAAGGAATAAATAATCAAGCACTGGGCATAACTAAGATCACCACTAAGATCTGCAGCGGTAAAGAAAGCACCCTGCTTCAGTGTAACTCACTCCTGCATGTTAATGTGATCTGGGCTCCTGTCTTTTATGTACTGAGAATATATATTCCTAGCGCGTCACTATGTGTAAATGAGATGGTTATTCCATTTTGATCAAACGAGTTTTAAATCAATTAAAGATATGCAAACAGCACTTGGTTTTGTTTCATGTTAGATTAATCGAAAGACTGCATTGCATGGGCAGGGCTGGACGTTTACGAAGAAATATGTAGCTTTGTGCACTGAATTTTTAAATTACAGATGCAGATGCAGAAATGGCATTTCGGCACTTTGCAACAAACTGCTTAAACCGTTTATTCTGCAGGAAGACACATGTAACTAATGTTTTAAGAGAAGTGTGAAATGCGGGTTTAAAGGTTGTTTTTGTTATGCGTCTTCGAAATGCCATTATGCGTTAACGTCAGAATACATTTAATTTTAAAAGACACGCAAATCAATGCAGAAGACCTTTTCGCGCTGTACCGTGCACGTCTGTATTAAATGTCACCTCCGGCTGAACAAAGGGACCCAACACTTTGCTTAAGGGCAGCTATTTGGGGGAGAGAAGATTAAAATCGGTTCTCTGTTTTAAAGGATGATGCGATTTTCAGGCGATTACTTGAGGGGGCATTAAATCGTTCAGCTATGAAAAGGCAAAACAAAAAAAAATAATGCGACAGTTCGTCATTTGCGAACGACAAAGGATTCCCTTTCACTTAACCCACCCATCTCCCTGCGCGACTTTACTGGAAAAAATGTATCGGGATCAAAATAGTTTAAACGAACGGTGGACATCACGGAAACCACTTACAAATCGCACTAGTATCTCCGCGCTATGGAACAGAATTTACTTCTTGATCATAGCAGCATTTTTTTAGGCATTTCAAAAGTGCTAAATGTACCCTAGGACGGCGAGTACACTAGCGTGTTAATTAAACAATAAGGGGTTAATGGAATTAGCTAATGTGATATAATGAGCAAGGAAAAAACCCTAAGACATACTTTTTTTTGGTGACCGATGCACACGAAAACTGCACCGAACGGTGCAGCCGATCGTAAACAGATGTAGCCTACGCAGGATATGCAAAAATCGCAGATGCAGATATGGGTTTGTGCTCGTCTAATTACGGGAAAATGATGTTAAGACTGTTTGAAATGAGCCGGCGTTTTGCGATGGGGGGCTGAGAAGGGGTGTTGAAGCAGTCCCGAGTTGAGGAAAAACTCCCGGCGTCGCTGCCTCACCCTCGCTTAACCTCCCGATCACCCTGCCACCGAGCCTCTCTTCAGTAATCTGGAATGAACATGCACAGCCGAGCTCTCTGCTACAAAATACCCGACACTGTCCACACACCAACCCTCAACC
Organism: Petrocephalus sullivani; assembly: GCA_026780845.1. Classification (NCBI taxonomy): domain Eukaryota; kingdom Metazoa; phylum Chordata; class Actinopteri; order Osteoglossiformes; family Mormyridae; genus Petrocephalus; species Petrocephalus sullivani. Next base: position 6,152,250 of record JAODKM010000032.1, on the reverse strand, counting down.
ACCATCAGTCCTTATCAAAATATTTACTCCGAGCTATACGTACTCTGACTAATATAGAAACATCGACACAATCATTTGGTTTATTGGATATTTTCCACTAAAGTCGGAGGGGGGGGTGTGCAACGTCCAGAGAACACTATAGGCAAAACCCGTACCAGTTCTACAGCATGAAGCTTCCCTTACCTAAAATCTGTGTTCGCTAGGCTTTAGATACCGCTGTTGTACGCCAGGCTACTTAAAATGAAACCATGCAAAGCCAATGTCCGGGTGACCAGAGCATGGAGAGACTGCGCTAGATCCACTGACCTTTGATGTACTGATTACCATTCCAATTTAGCAACAACCGATTCACGCGTGGAATACTGCAACCCGGGAACAGTGTGAACATAACACCGGTTTATAAGGACTGCGTGTCGGAGCAGCACCGGGGACGATCACTCACGTTTCCTTGTGCAGCAGAGCAAGTCTCTCTTTTGGTACTTTGAGTCTTTGAGATAACCTCCTTTTCAGTCCTTCCACCGTCTCTTCGAGTGGAAGGGAGAGCTCGAAGCGTGTGCCGGTCGTGGAGTGAATGTACAAATTCATGGAGGGCTCGCTTGGGACGGCCTCACAGGATGGAGCTCCGCGACTTGTGCAGCTCCGCGCCGTGGGATGTTGGTCCATTCGATAGCCTGGGTTGAATGGGGGGCAAGGACAATGCTAGCGTACCAGGTTCGAAGCCAAATGAAGGAAATATTACCGGCTCAGAAAAATGACGAAGTCTTTAGAATATTTCAGTCACTTTCACTTGCTATGTCCCGACTTTATGGAACGAACTCTGTAACTGCGTTTTCTGTGAAGCCAATATTAACGACGTTTCTTTCTTCCTCGTCAGTTGCAAAGTATTCCCGGAATAAGGGTACGCATTGGTTTGGCATGTATTATTTGCAGAAGCAAAAAAAAAATATATATATATATATATTCGCTTTCTAGGTCTGTAAAGCGATGTGCTTATGATCCCACTTCCAGATTTAAAAATGCTACAGAGGCGACTCGATGCCAGAGTTAAACATGAAGGTTTTTACAAGCAGATTTCCTTCAAAAAAATTGAACATTTGTTCGTCTAGCAGCAAGCTAATTCCACAAAAGCAAAAATCGGTAGCAATCATATATGTATTTTATAATTATTTCCAATGCCCGGAGATGTCAGCTTTCGTAGTAGCGAGAGATCGGCACTAGACTGCCAAAGCCTCATAAAATTAGAACTGAATAACTCTCCAGTTGCGTACCCATGCTCACCGCACCTCCAATGCAAAAACCAACAATAAAGAATGTTACAAAGTATCACCCAGAGTGGCATAATGTACCCGCCCTCCTCCTCTATTCTAGCCTATCACCATTCACAATTGAGCAACGATCGTAACCACTGACCAATCGGCAGCTCAGCCAGTACACCCACGTGGAGAAAAAGTCCTGCCCATTTTCTTTCTCCCACACTATCTTTGTCAGAGAGAGCCAATCACACAAAAGAAGGACAGGCTCACCACGCCAAAGAATACGATACTTCCTGCCCATTCCTACAATTCCAGGTCATTCATAATTAGTATCGCATAGATCATCCAGAAAAAAAATTAATCTTTCCGTTTTCCAATGAGGAATTACGTCCATGCAAATACAAATACAACGCACGAGTACAATAATACGTCTATAGGAAGCATTACATGTAGATTAGTAGTTAGAATTATTTGGCTGCACTGAAAACCAAATTGGTCAAGGAATCCTGAAGCTTTTAAATTTCCCTTTTAACGAACAGTGACAGCTCCGCCAAGACGGGACAGCTCTGCGGCAGACAGGCGTCGCGCTGATAAATGTAATCGTGTGGAAGCGACAGTTTGCTGGGAAGAATCTCTACTTCTTGAAGCGATCTGTAGGGATTACTAAAGAGAAGAAGGCGTCCAGCATTCCTCTTTTCGCATGCTGACGCAAACAGCTACTGGGTCTTTTATTCTTGGTTTGCGAACATTTTAAATAGCATCGCGGGCCTTGAATCACATTACTGCTGCTCGATTAAAACACACATTATTAATACTACGCTCGAAATAGTTCTGTGTGTTTCGTCTGTCACTGCATGCCGTCTAGTCGTGTTCCAATACCCCCACTAGTACAAAGCCTTTATTCAACAGCCCCGAAAACACAAAGGACGGGAGATTTTTTTTCATCTTGTCAATTGCGTATAAGTTGAAAGCCGCGGTTGCAGCAAAACAATGGAAAAACACACAGGCTTGCTTAGCGACGCAGGAGTCCCGAAGCTGAGAAGTTGTAGCTCCTAAAGTAATGTGCCGTTTTATTCATATGTAATTTAAGTTTCCAGTCTTCCAGAACAACTGTTTCCTAAGAGCGATAAGTCGTCAAGAAAACAAAAGCGGTAGTAAATTGCAGTTTTTCACCAATAGCCAGGGACATCAGATTCTAAAATAAGAAACAAAGAAACTTCAATACAAAGTGTACGCGAACGGATTATATTCTAACAGAACAGAGAATCAACAATTGCGCAAAACAGTCTCTGTCGCCAACAAGTGGCAGCAATACGCATGGCACGAACATGGCACGAACCTGCATTCTGCGGGTCTAACATGTTCCTCACTCGCATTTGTTACTTATGTGCAACAGTACTAAATCTTCCTTAGGATGAATATTTTAACAATACAACGGCATCCGATGAAGGGATGCCTACATTTGGAATTTAAATTAAAGAATAATAAAAGTCGTAATTTTACTACAGTCAATATAAAGCATTAGTCTTATTCAATTTAGGAGTCACTCAATACAGTATAAAATGAGTACATATATGTCTTTACGCCATATAATATTACTAAACTCGTATTAAACCCCTTTGTACAAGAGCACGACGTTGGGACTGTATGGGAAATACAGATGTAGATAGGCCTATATAGTGTACGTTCCGGATCCGATGGGGTTACTATCAGAGAATCACGATGACATTGCAGAGCCCAGACAAGCGAAAGCAGCACCAGACGTTCGAGTACAGAAAAGAACGCGAACCTTTTAATAGCAAACCGCTTATCGCATGAATCATTTGATGTCCTCGGCAGACAGGACACGGTTACGCAAGGCATCATTAACAATAAACGCGACACTGTGCCCATTTAAGAGAACACTCCGAGTGAAGTAGGTTAGAACTCGGTCACCTGGGCATTTTCCAGCTACACTCCCAAGGCCGTAAAAAAAAAGCCGCGGAAATCGTGTCATCCATTAACCCGATCATTATGACCGAGGCGCAAATGAGTCAAAGAGTAGCCCCTTGTGCCTTAGGGGCAGGGTCACGTGACGTCCCCGAAGCCACCCGTCCCCCTGCAAACACCGTTCAGGGCGCCGCTGGAAACTGTGGCTTTCCACCAGCAAGCCTCGCCCTCTCTCATGGCAGACACGTTTAAATCGCAATACACACAGACTATCCAGCAGGATACATTTCCGACAGAGTTCAAAGTGAGGCTCAACCTACAAAGTCTTTGCGAAGTACTTATAATTTGTTGATAAAATTTGTTGATAATTATCGCAGCCACAAGGACAACTAAAGGGAAATCTGACAGCACAGTATGTTTAGTTGTAAACTCGTGCATGGCTATTTAAGAAGATGCTCTCAGTTTAATTAACATCATTTTAAAATAGTTGCACTAAGCCTTGACTCGCTAGGGAGTTATGTGAATACTGACAGATGTTTTATTAACTTTTGGACGAGACAGAACTTCACTGTGGAGGTCCATTAAATAGCTTTTTCATTTTTTTCTGCGCACAATAGTCTATACCTTGTCAGGCAAACTTAAAAAATTATCAAAATTATAGACATTTTGTTGATTTTATTTTTAATACTCGAATTCGACAATCTTCTAATAGGTGACTTGTCATTTAAATAATGCGCTGAGAATCACGATCACGGTTACATCGTGCAGAGCAGACCAATATGAATCATGCTTGAAACCAACTTACCAATTACCGCAGCGAGGAATTTCACGCTCCCCGGAGAAACGTTTTTATCAAGTTTCCCCAGTTTTAGGAAGTGGGTATCAAACCGTGTGAAGAAATCTGATTCAGAGAAGCGGTAAATCCACACGGGCTGAAGACGAGTGCAAATGAGAAGTGAACTTTGCGTGCCGGCCGGCCGCAGCGGGGAGAGGACGGGCTGCGCGCTTTGCGCTGCAATTCGGCGGCGCCCGGGGTATAAGAGCGTGACGCCGGGTGTCGCGACGGCGGAGGTGTGGTGCCTCCTTACGGCGCGTCCGTAGGGGTGGAGAGTTTTATTAGTGCAATGTCAGCTTATGATTTAAGGTCGCAAAAATCCTCTCTGCGGAAGGTTGTTTCTCAACACCGACTGCCTCCTTGGATTGGGTGTGCAAACAAAGGGCTGACTCGGACTTTTTTTATTTATTAAATCGGGCTCTAAATAGAAACTGATATTAAACTGACGCGCGACTTAAGTCCGAATGTATAGACGACGGAGCTCGTTTATATTTGAGCATAATTCGGATTGCTATAAAAAGATCATTTAACGATACAACGGAGCGACCTTACTAGAATAAAGGAAACAGACACGACCTTGTCGGAGTTCAACCTTGTTGTGACGACAAAAACTGGGTAAAAATACACAGGGCAAGAGGAGAACACTGCATAGGTACTGCGTTACGTGTACATGTACCACATTATTGGACTGGACGCTCTGTGCACATTTGTTTGTCGCTCTTTTAGTAACGCGTTGTGTATTTCTTTAACCATTTTCATCATTCTGCTCCTTGTCATTAATGTTTATACGCCACAGATTCTTACATCGATTTATTAAAAATTACTCTTGCGATCGAACTGTTCAAGTTAAACTGGGAGGAAGTTCCTGGTTATCGGTAGCACAGCCCAGAGATGGAGCCAAGAAGATTATGTAATGAGCCCCTCACCTAAGCATGATGTGCCCTTTATTTGGAGATGGAAACGCATGAAATAATATCCCAGCTCTTGCGTCAAGCCGTGCGTTTGTATTTGGGTCACCAAAGATTGTATTACTTTTTGCGCCTTGGCACTCTCGCCCTTGCGCTGCGCAAGAGAATATTTAAGAAGACACATAAATGAAAAATCGACCTGAATTACTTCCGAGTTGGTTTAAGCGTTTGCGAGAACTGCATCCGTTTCCATAAGTGCGGAAAAGGGTCTGTTCAGAATGACTTGCAGGTAGGGCTTAAGTAGGCAGTCATATGTTGAACTATTTTACTCTTAAAATGTCATACGCCGCTATTATTATTGGATTATTTTGCTCTGCAGAAACGCAAGCTATAGAATTGATGCACTTCCTAAGATCTGACCTCAACTTATACTTTTGCACATATATATATATATATAATTATCAAAAGCGCTCACTGGATTTAGGTTTATATAACGTACTATTTATTTGCTTATTTGTCTACATTGCTGTTTTGTTCACCTGGAATCCATCCCCCTCTCTTTGTAAATGGAAGGTGAAGGTGGAAGGCACAGTTGCGTATATTTTCACACTCTTCAATCAAGTTATTTCGTTTTTGACTATATCTATGCTAAACAAGCAAACACTAGTGAGTCGAAGATAAAAAAAAACAGAATTAGAAGAAATTACATTAGGGGAAGAGGATGTGTGGAAATAAAATGTTTGTAATTACAAAATAAAATAAGCTATAATTGTGGAAAACAAGCAAACGCACTGCATTAATGCTGGTTCCGTTTGTGCGTGTCCAGCATTCCAATCAGACAAAGTCACCATCACCATTTCCTCGTGTATGCTAACAAGTAATGTCAGTCCTTGCACCAGTACTGTTGTTGTGTGTTGATTTGTGGTAAATCAATAAGCCGAAACCCGCGGAATTCCGTCAGCAGCTGGAGCAGGGGATTGTGGGAATCGGGAGCCGCTAGGTCAGTCTTCATCCCACCTCAAGGCCCTTTTGTATGAAAAAAAATGTTACGACTGAATTTGAGAGAACATTAAAATGCTCTGCTATGACGGACGATATGGTGAATTAAATCCCTCTTTTTGGATCTGAACAGTGAGTAAATGAACTCATATTTAAATAAAAACTACATCATCCATATATTATAAACAATTACCAGCACAGCAGACTGTTAGGTTTAGACCATTTGTGAACAGTTAATAGTCTTATTAAATACAGTTTTAATAAAACCATGGAGCAAAAAAATAAAATAAAATCAGGGCACCATGTGACCTTTTATTACATTTTTTGGTAAGACCTGTCATAGCTATTTTCAGAAATGCCGTCATGGGGACAGGGACATATTTGCCAGAAGGAATGCATGCCATCGTAATAGAAAATAGATGCTGGGGCACGACGGCTAGACAGACCCTATCTAACCACACCTGGACCAGTGTGTGAGCAAGCATAAGCTCCAGATGGGTGCCGGGCAGTCCCCCAAGTCTGTCACGGCCCTAAAACCGAATTCATACACACGCTACACTTTGGTTATTTTCAATAACCTGATTAGTATGCTTCTTTTTGAAAATGTTGCAACCACGACAGTTTAGGAATACGCAAATGATACTATATTAAATTCTTCAGGGCAATAAATTCCAGCGTTTCTGTGTCAGCACGCTGTCTAAAATGTAATCCTGCCCATGCACGCTTAAGCGCATGCTAACCCAAATATGATCATTGCTGGCTAATATGCTGGCTCTGTGCGCCAGGCTTAAGTGCTTAAATGCCTCTGTTAGTTAGCCTAATGAAAAGCATATTCGAACTGGGTCAGCGGTGTTGTTAGCGGTGTATGCATAGTGTTAGTTTGTTGATTATTAGCTACTTGACTCGCGGTATTTTAGGGATTCAAGGACCTGAAACACTAAACCTAAAAAGAGCCTATTTTAAATGTGGGTGTTAGCAGTAAATTATCAGGGGAACATCAGAGAAATATGATCAGAAAAGGGAATTTGACAAAGGAAAATATATGAAGCACATAGGGGAAAATGAACATTTGGCGAAGCTCGCCATTTGTAATCCTAAGTGATTTAAAACATTTCTGTCGCTCAGTCAGTGATACTCTGGTCTTATTTCCAGCGTTGATCTAGTTTAATGACGTTGCTTGCTATTCCAGCTTAACAAATATTCTGCCTGCATATCTAAGAGCTATGTGGGGAAGGCAGGCTGACATTTACGTCTCTCTGATCCTCTAATCTAATCATTTATATAGATCAGCATCAGGAGTTACATGGCCCGGCCCTCCAAGGCCACCAGACGCAGTGATTTCATCTGTGACGTCAGGAAGGGAGAGACTGCAGCGGCCTACTCCCTATCTGGCGCTTAAAATAACCGTCCCTCCTCAGCGGCGACGTCATCAGCCGCTGCCCTCTCTCCCGCTGCTCCCCTACCCCCCTCCTGTTCCGCCCCCCGCACTGATAAGAAGACTCCATAAGCCGTCTAGCCTTTGCTGAGGGCTCACGGCAATCAGCTCTGCTCAGTCAGCCGTGCACCACATCTCTGCCCGCCAGTCGGGGAAGGTTCTATAAACACTCGGCCGGCTGCTTCCTGCAGTCATTCTCAAACGGATTTCACAGGTTCCTGACCAAACTCTCCCTCTGATGATCACGTGACATCAATCCTTAATTTCAATCAATCTCTTTTCGAAAAGCATGTGGCGCAACTACAGAATACTCTGCCGATTGTTTGTTAAACTGCTATTTCTTATGGCTACGTCACAACTGCAGAATTTTGTGGAGAAGTCTTACTGAAACTCACCTCTCAGTGCTCCCGCCTATCAGCCCTCCTGATAGCTTAAACCTCATCCACAGAGCGTTGTTATCTGCCCACGGCCAGGTGTTTCATAGCAGTGCTGTGTAATCAGGGTGGGGGTCAGCTCGCGACTATTGACCAGTAGAAATGCAAATCAGAGGAGCACATGACCGCTGCTTTTGAAGCCTTCCAAAATGTATGGACGTGTATGACCAAGCAAATGACAGAATTGGAGGGGGGGGGGGGGGGGGGGAGGAAAAGTAAAGACCTCCCTCACTACCCCAGAGAGGCGAAAAAGACACCCCCTCTCTTCCCTC
>JAODKM010000032.1:6102880-6144175 GCA_026780845.1 Petrocephalus sullivani | reverse complement strand
GCGGCGGGGGCGGGGGGGGGGTGAAAATGTAATGCACTTCCTCCTGAACCCAGATGAACTGATATGACAGCCACATGCTTCCTTCTGAGTTCATCATATTCAATTAAACACACCAAGTTAACTTGATTTTACCTGAGGAAATGGTCCGGGGATGTGTAAATGAGTCATTTTCAACCTCAGGCAACAGATTACAAATCAAAACAAATCTAAATTCACTAACAAAGTGAATATCTGTCAGTGTTAGATCTTGGTAATAAAGATAATTACTATTTACTTTAACCTGTTTGAACTTCTGAAAGTGCCATTTAGGCTCTGGAGGCCTAATGTAATGTTCCAGATCAGCCAGCTGTGCATTACTAAATCTATCTCACAGGCTCAGTGGCAATGCTTCTTTTCAAAATGGATAGTGTATTAATGTTTATTACTTAATAGTAATTGCATTGCATGATGAAGTATGGAAGAATGTAGGATTAAAAGTAGCCTGTTGTGACCTATCTGGTGACAATAGCAAGTCCTCCAGAGGCTAATTCCCCGACCCCATGGAGGCATTGGTAAAATAACACACTTGGCTTGTCTGTAGGGAGGACATGCTGGAGTGAGACCTCACTTCTTCCATAACCTAAGCTCTTGATCAATGGCAGCATTCTGGAGATGCCCTACCATACAAGTCCACGCACACTTTAGAAGTCTCTCCACCACAGAATTCTGATCTCTCTGACCCCATGGTCATACACAGCTGTGTGGATAAAAAAAGAACAGGTCTTTTGCAACCCCCCCCTCCCCGTTGCCCTTTTTTCCCAGTTCCCCCATCGCTCTCCAAGCATGTTGGTACGTCCTTTCCATCATGCCTTTGATTACTTCCTTACTGACAGCACAGTGTGGGCTTTAGGAGCACAAAGCAAGGGAACAGAGGTGACCTGGGATGTGGGAGCTGGATTAGATGAAAAGGTAATGGAGCTTTTCCTTTGCACTAGGATAGCATGACCATGAACAAGCTCCGGCTGTCCTTCCTCTGCATGGGAATAGCCAGTGTGTGAACAAGCGCTGGCTGTCTTCCCTTTACACGAGGATAGCAAGATCCTGAATGAGCTCTGGCCGACTTCCCTTTGCACGGGGATAACCAGAACATAAGTGAGCTTTGGCTGTCTTCCCTTTGTATGGGGATAGCCAGAGCATGAATGAGCTCCGTCTGTCTTCCCTTTGCAAGGGGATAGCCAGAGCATCAGTGAGCTTTGGATGCCTTCCCTTTGCACGGGGATAACCAGAGCATGAATGAGCCCCGGCTGTCTTCCCTTTGCACGGGGATAACCAGAACATGAGTGAGCTTTGGATGCCTTCCCTTTGCACGGGGATAACCAGAGCATGAATGAGCTACGGCTGTCTTCCCTTTGCACAGGGATAGCCAGAGCATGAACAAGCCCTGGCTATCTACCCTATGTACGGGGATAGCTAGAGCATCAGTGAGCTTCAGCTGTCATCCCTTTGCACGGGGATAACCAGAGCCTGAATGAGCTCCGTCTGTCTTCCCTTTGCATGGGGATAGCCAGAGCATGAATGAGCTCCGGCTGTCTTCCCTTTGCACAGGGATAGCCAGAGCATGAATGAACCGTCTTCTGCAAATCAAGTTATATTTTGCTATTTTTTTCAGAGACCTATTAGCAGATTAGCAGTGATGTAGAAGAGGGTAGACTGACTTAGTCTCCTGAAAGTCCTACTGCAAATGTGGCAGGTTTGTTAGGGAAATTACCACTGAAACCAACCCCCACCTTGGATTTATTCCAATCAGGGGCCATTGAGAATGTTGTGACCTCTGTGTTGCTGTCCCCAGTGGGCTGACAGAATTTGATCTATGAACTTTCATCGGTGTCACTTTCGCCAGCCTCATACGCTCAGGCCTAGGAAGGTGTCAGGCATTTGTTTTGCTGTGAGAATTATATTGGAATCAAAGCCCTGCCAGGCATGTCGTGCACCGCCAAACGGGCCATGCCTGCTTTACTCATCCACAGTGGAAACCTCCGTCACAGCATGATTTCTGAATACTTCAGTGGAAAACCAAGTGATTTGTGGAGCACAAAACATATGCAGTCTTAGTTTAGTGCAGAAATGGTCCAGGGGGGAGGCACCTTTACTTTCAGGTAGAGGAAAGGGTCACGGCAGACATCCGCGTCATTTTCTCACCTGGAATTGCCCATATTTAGTCACCACTGCCCTTTTTTAAAACACATATGTGTTCCTACGTTTGTAGTGACACAGCAAAGCCGTAACAGGTGAGTGAGCCCCGATCCGATTACACGCTGCCGTACGGTGTCAGCAAAGCATGTGGGAAGAGGTGTGGAGTGGGAATGAAGGGGAGAAAACTGATTTCAAGTTTCTTTGGCAGGAGAAGTGAACCTGAGACACTTCGGGGGGGGGGTGGACTCACAGCTGAAGCGCAGATCGCAGATGTATGGCGACGGAAAGGGAGCGGGGAGTCCGCTGGCTTGGAAAATTGGACCAGGCCAAGAGACATGAGTAACATAATGACCACTGAAGCAAGTCTCCATTTGGGTTTCCTGGACGGTTGCGGCACTCGGCGCGGGTCACGGGGCGGCCTGGCACGCTCACTGCTGTGATTTCACCTACGCCGCACGCCTCCCCTGTAGAGCAGGACCGTGGCAGAGTGTGCGGAAACACTCTGGAGAGTCTAAGAAGAGAATCGCTCACTAAAGCGTCCTGCCAAATTTGGGGGGTTTGTCAAGGGAACAATGAAAAGCAGGCAAATGCCTCACTCTCAGACAGTGTGATCTGATCTCTTGTATTTGACAAGTCTCATCTGCTACAGACAGGGACCAGGCTTTATAAATAACCCAAATCTGTCCTGTTTAATAACTCATTTTCAAATACTTAGAGTCTCCTGGTAACAAGCAAGCTATTAGTTGATCTGAGATAGACGTTAGTAGTAACAGTCCCTAGCTTTCAAGCTTACTCATTTCATTGAAAGATTATTCAGGTGAAATCCAACTTACAAGACTTTCACCACCTCAATGACCCGCAAGTCTATCTCAGCAATTCGACATTTTCGTCTCACTGCTGAGTTGGCGTAGCTATGGCGGCGGAGCCGGTGAAGCTGTTGGCGGCAGGCAGATGCGAGCCTGGAGACGGAGATCAGCCCGGGCCTCTCATCTCCCCCCGGGGGGCCTCTCCTGCTTGTCTCACCCATGGAATGTGGCACCTCTCTCCCTGGAATGCCAGAGCACCACAAAACTTCAGTGTCAGCACCCAAAGGGCTTTTCGTACGTCGTCCTCAGCCAAGGCAGCACAATGAAGCCGCAGAGCGCCCGCTTAGACATTTTTATGTACCTATATTAACTTCTCCTCATTCTTGATTCCTTCTATATAGAAATTTCTTAGACAGGCAGGTGGAACCAAGTACCTTAATTCTGATTCCTAAAATCGATACCAATGACTCCAAACTGGTAGGTACACATTTACGAGCAGGGCCCAGGACCGACACTGACCTCCAGAGGTGCCTGAAACTCGATATAAGGGATATAGGGTTAGGGCATACATGCCAGCACAGCACAAAACAGAGCGTGCAGAACCCCCACCTGACCTAGGGGGGGCGGTGGCGTGCAGGGTGACACGTACCATACAGTGTGGCTCGCCGTGTGACGTCGGGAGTCAGGTTGCACCATAGGGGCTCTGCCAGCTGGTGGCTGTCTTTTAAATGCCACACGCCCTACAGATATCTACCCAGCTCATCACAGTAGACGGCTTGGGGGTCATGGAGAGTCTCTGCTCCTGTTTGTGATTTTCATGGATGGGATACCGAGGAGGCTGGAAGGCTGTGCTGTTGGGGGGCAGGGGGGACTCTGAGCCGGAAATCATTCATGCTCTGGCTATCCCCGTGCTATTGGGGTAACAGATTTCTGGGCCTCCTGCACAAGATGTCACATTACACCCCCTTGGTACATTTTGCCAACAGGGCCCCAATAAAATGCTAGGCCCTCTGAATCTGCTAGGGTATCTATCTATGTGACGAGCAGAGTCCACACTTAGTAGAGGAGGCTAAGAAGTTTGGGATCTTAGTGAGAGGGACCACGAGGCTGATGGAGGCAGAACTGGTTGTTGGCTGCAGGCTTGAGGCCCCGGGCAGGTGGTGAGGCAGGAGCTAAACTGTCAGACAAGACTCAAGGATCAGTCGGCATCTGTATCCACACTCACCTGTGGCCCTGACCTGTAGGTAACGATCAAAAGAACAGGGTTGGAAGGACAAGTGGCCGAAACGAGGTTTTTCCCATAGGGCCTCCAGGTTCACCCTCCGCGACAGGGTGAGGAATTCAGAGATCCGGAGGAGCATGGAAATAGAGGTTCTTCTCATTTGGCTTGAAAGGAACCAAATGAGGATATTTGGGTACTTTATTAGGGTGCCACCTGGTCTGTTACTGGGGGAGCTGTTCTGGTCATTACCCACCAGGAGGAGGCCCGGGGCAGGCCCAGGACATGCTGGAGGTATTACATTTTCCAGCTTGCTTGGTAACATCAGGGGATTCCCCAAAACAAGTTAGAGTCTGCGGTTTCGGAAAGAGAGGTCTGGTCAGCTCAACAGCGGAAGGGGTATGGACAAGAGAAAGGCGAGGATTACTTTAGTGAATTTGTTTTTAATAATAATTCCAAGTTTATCATAGGTGTCTTGGAGGATATGCCACTGTTCAGCTTAACCCAGGTATTCCAGTTACAGTTGTATTTGGGGTATCGTGATGACAGACCGGCCCAGGAACAGAAGGGTGTCAGGCAGGGGGAACAGGAACAACCCCACTGGAGGATGTAAGCGCCGTCAGCAGCGGAAGGTGCACTCGGCAGTCAGAAATAAAACTCCGGCACAGGAACCACCGTAGGCAGCAGCAGAGAGTGAGCTTTGTGAAGGCTGACGAGGCCATGGGCCGGCAGCTCTGTCTGACGGGCAATTTTCTACTTCATCCGACGCCTGCAATTTTTCTTCCTAGACGCAGAAGCAAAATGCTTTATACTGATCTCCATACACTGGACCAAATTAACACTGAACCGCATGCAGTAAGACAGACACTATTAGCTGGAGAATATCATGGTTCCAGGGAGGGCATAAAAAAAAATAAAAGTTCCGTTTCAGCCTCCTGCATGACAGTTAACATGAAAAGTGTCCTCCTTTCCTGGGAGGCCCAAGACTGCTGGCACAGAAGGGTAAAGAGCAGAGGAACAGACCGACTGTCACCGCGCCATCTGGCTCTCAGCCATTCCGGTTTCAGGCCTAGAGGCAACACTTCTGTCTGGCCGGCACAGGGCTCGTAGTTAAAAGGGCTGGAAGATACGGGGAAGAGAGCAGGATGTGGCTGCCTTTAAAAATATCCCATGTCGTTAATGGAAAAAACCTGCAACCGCAATTGTGAATCACATACATTCTGTTCTCTGCATAAAAACTTGCCATGCACATAAAACACGCTTTTTTTTTTTTGCTACTTTCAGAAAGAGATTTTTTTTTTCCTTTCTGGTGGACAGCCTTTGGAAAAAGTCACTACAACCCTTGGCAAGAAAACCCACCACACTGCGCTTAAAAAGTTCTTCCCCTCGGGGAACCTCCCGATACGCCATAATTACCGGCTTGAATGTTTTAACGAAGCGGACGGCGAAAAGCACACATTTCCTACCCTTAGTTGCTGAAAAAATATAAACATTAGCAAAGTGTCCGATTTATGAAAAACGGGTCGTGCCAGACGGCTCATTGCGTTTCGTATCGGCGAATATGACCCCGGATGAGTAGATGCGTGATTTTACCAGTAGGGCGAGTGAGAGTAAAGGAAGTCTGGCGAACCTCACACCAGGCCACGACTACAGCCTTTGAACATCATGTCAGATATAACCTATAGTTACACAAGCCCAGCGTTTCCCCCCGGACTTGCTATCAATAGGCAATTTTCCTGGCACTGCCAGAGAAAAACGTGAGACCAGCGCCAAGCCGCAGTCGCGGCGTCGCAGACCTACAAGGGCGAAATGTCTTTCCCCCTCCGGCAGGTGACTTTCTGGCAACCCCAATTAGAAACGACAGAAACGGCAACACTTTGGGCACGGCGCTAAACGCTGACAAGGCAATTAATAACCCCCTGACCCCACCAAATTACCGGAAAAATAATCATTTACAAAATAAATTTAATTAAGCGTCACTTAAGGCCGTTGTTAATTGGAAAAAAATGTCAAGATCCTCAAATCACTGCTCAACTGACAAGCCCAGGCTGGTTTAAAGGGGCAATAGGAGGCCATTACTGACACCTTCTGTCAGGAGGGGGTACAGCAGACAATTACAGCGAGGAAATCCCTCGCCGAAGGAAAAGTCTACAGAAATAAAATTACTCAATTTCAAACAAATAGCTAAGTAAATGTCAAGCCGAGGCCACGGTTTCACATGACAGCCCTCTATTTAGTTACCAAGCATCCCCTATTGCAGCAAACGCTTCACTGTCAGTTCAAATACATGTCCAAATTGGTCCACCCTGCGTTAAAATAACCTGCCGGTGAAAACAGGTGAGGCTTAATTCTCGGGCTGGCTGTTCATCAGTGATGCAGACAGAGCCAGTATGACAGATGTAATCAGAGTCCATAATACCACAGACCAGGCCAATTTTCCAGACACTTATAATTTTGTATACAGGCAGTCCCCGAGTCAAGAATGCCCAACTCATACTGCCACAAGGACGGTATTTCACTGATGGTGATTCTAGTACGTCAGGAGTGCTGCTAGAGATTTTGGGCCCCCAACTCAGACCAATCCAATTATGTTCCAAATTTTTTGGGGGCACATGGAATTGTCCTAACTGTCCCCGCTCCAGCCTTCATGACACCCATTGTGTATGGCTGATTAGCATCAAATCCGGAAAAGCAGCAAGTGGCTTTGGCAGTGACCCACAGCGTGTCCGTGTCAGTGCGGGTCAGACCCGAGATTCCGCTGGGTTGTCATTGTGGTCTGAGGCCCCCCTGTGGAGGGAGGGGACGGAGCCCTCTATAGGCTATCCTTAGCAGCCCACACAGCGGGGCGGCAGAAGGGCAGTTTGCACTGCAACAACATACCGCCCATGACTGACACAACCCAGCTGGCTTCGCATCCGGATCCGAGGGATTCCAGATCATTTGTGGAGAAGAACGCGAAATGGGGAGCAGAAATTGATCCGGGAGCCAAGCTGCACGTCGCAGATCCGAGCAAAAGCCATTTTTCAGCCTTTATTTTAAATACATTTGTTACATTGCCGATAATGAAGAGTAAATGCCACGAATTGGTGGGAGTTAAAGGTCTCCCAGTGGGGACTTGACACGTCGCAGTAATTTAGCATTGGCTGACCTTTCCTCCTAATTAACAGGAAGAGCTCCTCAGCATTGTTACTGTAAGAGGAAGCCGTCCCATTTCTAGACAAAAAGCCAGCCAGACATGATGTAGGTGCTGACGCCTATGGAGGACGCATACATAGAGGGCCGCCAATGACACCCATTTGGCATGTCAGTCATCCCAGTTTCCTTTGACGCTAGTGAGTTGAGAAACCCCAAACCGCGAACGGCTGATCTCGTCCATAAGGGCCGACGTGCAGCATGCCGGTCACACGGTTTCTCAGTGACGGACAGGACCACGTGACGACCTCTGCCTGCCCAGCGTACCGCCTTGAGGAGCCGCCCAACGGACTCGGCATCAGCCGGCACACCACTCGCTAAAAGCACCCCGGTCACGAGCTCGATGGTGATTAATCGCGTGAGTCACGGAGTGCTTCAACCTACCTAAACACAAGCTTGCAACTTTCTGATTCTACTCACTCCAGAAGGATTTGCATGGACGAGATGTAATTAAATCCCGGAGCAGAAGACACTAAACATACATACGTGGGGAAAAAAAAAAAAAACTCACACAGCAGGCTCCACTTTCATCATGCACATTTTGGTCCACAAATCATGACAATTAGCTTTTTCCCAATAAATAGTACTTCCCAGTAAACCCTTCTGCTCTACATTAATAGTGTCTTTTTTACTGCTGTCATTACTATGGTACAATCTGGGTTAAATGTGAGGGGGATAACAGGTTAACATTTCATGTCTCCTAATAATTTTACACGAATCCAGGCAAAACACGAGCTCATAAACGACCCAGGCTACACGACCCAGGATCCACAGCAGGAGATCCATAGTTCAGGGCTCTAAGGGCAAACTGGCACTGTGGGAGAATCCTGTAAAAATAATGGGATTACACTCTGCTGCCATAAGACCCAAGCCTTGTCACTCAGGGTGACGCCCACACCAGGCCGCAAGCCCAGCAGCATGGGAACGCGAGCTGGCAGGAGACCAAAGGCACCCATCACCTGTCCACATTCGCTCTGCTGACGAGGCGAAAAAGTACAGATTAAAAATATAAAACCTCCTTTACTGCTAAATCATATTTTATTTAACAGCTCTGCCATAAACGAGTAATTACTCGGCTTAGCAAAAAAGAGAATGACATCACTAACGCCCACCCAAAATTCCTGGCCACTCAAAAAGACTGTATATTCAGTTACTGGGGGCAATGTCTTTACAGCAGTACTGACCTTTATCAGTGAAGTTCAAGCCAGAAATGTAAAATAATACTTAGCATTCATATCAGTTCCAATTCACAGAAAATACGGCACTACTATAACCGGACACCTCCAAAAAAGTTTAAACATAAATTAAAAATTAAATTAATGAAGGATAAAATACAACATAATTTCATTCTCCTAAAGTACAAAATGATGCAGATATTCATAAAATTCAGATTCTATGATAAACAAGCTAAAAATCAAATACCCAATGCATAATTCAAAGTAAACATCCTTGCAATTTTAATGCAGTGTGTCACTGTGGCTGATACATTTTCTTTGAGTTACTTTAGCACCTCATTAAAGAAGACAAAGGTTGATAGTTGGGCTGATCTGTACAGTATGTTCCCACCTGAACAATGTATTTGTGTACAAGTTACGTAACAGCTGTGAGGAATCTCAAGGTACATGAAATATCTATGTAGGTCACACAAGTTTGCGAGAAGTATGCTGCATGCCCCCCACCCAGCGCACACACACACACACACACACACACTTGTATTCCTATCTTAGTTAGGACCCTCCATTAATTTCTAAGGGGCAAAACCCTAAACCCACAATACCCTTAACCCCTACCCAGCCCCAACCTGAACCAAAAGTAACAGAACAAGACACGACTTCTACTCATTTTTACTTGCGAGGTCTTTTGGTCCTCATAAGTATAGCAAAATCTGTACACAGACACACACAGTCAGTATTGTGCAAATAATTTAAATAGCAAGGTATTCCTTTTTCATGTACTTTACTGATAAGGTTGCATCTGAAACTAGACAAATCTCCTTCAATAATCCATCCACCCAGCCATCTTCCAAACGCGCATCTAGTCCCATGTTGCGGGTGTCTACTAGCAGTCTAAAGATAATTAGGCAAAGTGGCATCTCAAAATCGCCCAAAGTGTTCGTATGGCTTCCCATTATGTTAAATTTAATTCATTTTTAATTTTAGATATTTCCACAGTTGCCTTGAGACATTTAATAAAGACTAGAATTAATTACATTAATCATAGGGAAAACGGCAGCCCTTATATAATGGCACCAACATTACATTTAGTGAAAAAACAGATTAAACGACCAGGAAAGCAGGCATCAAAATATCATTTTAAATGATGCCTTTATACATTGTGCCCATTTCATAAAGCATGAACTGATTTTGATGGCTGGGCCTTCATTGTACCGCATGTACGTTTTCTAGCTCTATTTAGCCGACTAACGACCTCTAATCCAGAGGGAAAACGTCATTATTTTAAGTCAAATTAATAGTTAGGAGTTGCACATCATACCACAAGTGGCCCTTTTGCAGTGCTTGTCCAGAGAACGACAGCTTCAGCAGAATTGCGGAGCCACTTTCTTTCTGGACAAGAGACTTTCCGTATAGTTATAGAGTATTAAGCAAGATTTCCAGCTTAAAAGTCACTTTCCAGACCAGAACAGGAAAGCAATACTTAAAGCCTTCTGAAAATCCACGCAATAAAATACGAGCGCTATACAATTATTTGATTAAACGTCATTCTTACGCGATGCAGTGGAAACATGACGCATGACACCGTAGGGCAGTTATTCTGAACCTTATAACGCGAGGGTAGTTATAAGCTACAGAACCGCATGATATGAAATAAAGGAAATAGGAAATAAAGGCAGCCGACCGGGCTCTACTAGCTGCATACCCAGAAATATTCGTAGTTGTTCAGCTTTCAAACGAGGATTTCTTAATGTCATTTTAGGTTTCGAGGTAATTAAACCCCCCAGAGGCCCAAACTTAAAGGACTTTCCGTCCATGACTTTGACGAAGTGAAAGTGAAGGACGGCGGAGCAACGTGACGGGCTGTTAACACTGCGAATCTAACGAGGCGTGAACTCGCTATCGGAAACCTACCCGGAAGTCCTACTCAGCTCGCAAAGCATTATGGGACATGTAGTTGTCTACGTGGCAGATGTATTCTGGGGGTTGTAGTATGGTAAAAACAATTGTCTAATGCTACATTTCTGCGACACAGTTATTGTATCAGATGTGCTTTATGTTTGACAAAAACAGTCATTCTACTGTAAAATTAAATGGAGTGATACATGTGAAATCATCTATTTAATATATAAAGTCCTTCTGGAACGCACTCTTTGGTTCATATTTTAAATGATGCTGAGAGTATAGCCGATTTTTTGTCACCTGTTATAAATACGTGTAATTTTCAAAGTTCTTGGCTCAAGTAGCCCATATAATTATTCATAACATAGGCAAATATGCTACCAGAAGGTGGCGCTAATGTTCAAAATTTGGTAATTGGCGAGCAATTTGGCAAAACATTTATAAACATTAATTGATTAAACATGAAAAAATATTTTTTTGAAGAATGGAATGACTGTTAATTCTAACATTGTTGCATCCTTGCTCACTTCATTGCTATTTATTTAGTATGGATCCTTTCGGACTGAAATATACAAGAACATTCTTATCTTTTTTGAACATAATGTCGGAATATATAGGCCTATATAAAGCGTTTGCCGTACGAAATAGCAGCATGAAAGTATAAATTAACAGCTATAGTGCTTCCAGATGAATAATTCCAGAAGAACTGGCCTTTATATCAATTATATCACAGATAGGCCTAAATCCCAAATGGAACGAGACGTTAAAGAACACCAGGGTCTTGTCTTACACAAAGAAATATCACATTGTAAAAATGTGAATTTTTGTACGGTTCGTGTAGAATTTTCAGCTCAATGGGTGTTCCAGCTACCAGGTGCCATGTGAGTAATCAGGATCAGTTCACGTTCCAAACAGGTTATATTCCTGTTTCAGATGACTTTCCACTATATATTTCCTCTTTTAAAGGTGTCGTGGGATAGAAAGTAATCCTTTTTTCAACCAAAGGTTCCACGCACAAAACACACTTGTACTGGGTCGTAATGATATAACGGTGCCTTTGCTGAATAAAGTGTACATCAAACGAGTTTAAAAGACGTTGATATTCATTAGCACTCCGACTGTAGGCATATACAACTGCCTGTCAGTTATTTTGAGCATAAATATAATTTGGGGATTTCTAATTGGCAGTCTAGCTAACCTACCCAGGTCGCATAGAATAGAATAGAATAGAATAGAATGTTTGCACGACTTAAGGGGATTCTCCCTATATTTTGAGGCGAGCACGCCAGGCGCAGGGTCGCGTCTCGGCTCCTCTCCGCTCCGCACCCCCGAAGCCCGCTGACAGCGCTTTACGTCATGTCCAGATCGTGCTGTGGGTGTGTCTTAAATCACAGGGTTTCATTCATAAATACGTCTGGCTTTTAAATCAAAATTAAGCTGTTCGAGGAAGATTGTGCGCCATTGGTTTCTGTCTAAATATCCCTGCATGGACCACATGAATTACAATTAGGTGAGTCTTCTGCCACTCAGCCCGTGTTCTGCCTAGTATAGGCATGGGTTAGTCGCGTGTCTGCTCTCCTTAATTTAATATATGGCATTGTCTTGTGTGCTCGAGCCATAATTTAACAGCGAAGCATGGAAGAGGAATAACTGTGGTGTTTGGTTTTTACCCGTTTGTTTTATTCTTAAAAAAAATCAGCGTTTGGTATCAAATAGGCAATGGTGCTATGTACAGCGCCGTAGCCCACCGAGGATAATGTCACCAGCACGGGCATGAAAGAGCCATAGGCATTTGGGAAGCGATACAAAAGGCTTAGTTAAACATATAACGTAGTACATCTAAAAAGAATAACGTCTTAGCGACAGTGACATTTCGGTCCTACAGACGCATATGTTGTTATAGATTATTATATAATTAATTTAGCAACATCTCGTGTTATGCGTTATTAACAATTCGTTCATCCAGCATTGCGTATATTGTAGGGTTTGCAATAGGGAGAACGTAATTCTGGAAACAACGTTAAATGCATTTTGAGGTGAGCATCACTTAATTAGTATCCGGCGATTCTGCTGTTTCGGTCGCATCCATCCAGCACGAAAGAGCCACATCGGTAATGATTCTCGATGCGCAGGTTGTTCAGCGCAAATGGATACTGTGATCCATTTCGGTATATCTGCTTAAAAATCGGAAACCATTTCAATAGCAATATGTTTTCAGTCCGAATAGTAGTTTGAGGAAGTGTAACTGGTCTCCTAGTCATGGTGGAGAAGCCAGTATAATTTTCAAACATAAATTTCATTTGGTTCCAAATGGATTTTGTTTTAGGTAGGCGAAGTAGTCTGCATCCTTTACTAAAAGATCGTTTGGCTTGGACCTTAATAACCTAATAGCAGTACTCAGTCAGAGACGTGATGCAAACCAGTTCAGCTGTCCAAAACCCCGTTTGAAACCAGTTGATTGCTTCTGTCTGCATGGGACTGAAGTAAACCGTGCATAAAGCCGCGGATAGCTCATCTAAACCATATCGATAAAAATATTTAGAAATCCAAGAAAATGCGATTCGATTTAGACGGTGATAATTCCATATAAATGTAAATGCATTCATACATTCATAGTTGTACTATCTAAAATACGTCCAGATATTATTAGTCTAAATAAGAAAGCTGTCTAGCTGACTTGGGGCATGAAATGCGTAAGGCTAATTAATATATGCGCGAGATTATAGGGTGACGTTTAGGTTCGAACGCTTAGTATGTTTAATGAATTAAAACATGTGAACTGCATAGAAGCCGCACCTGGCCTCGACATGCAAACTGCTATCGATTATAGGCCTACACTAATATATGAACATTTAAGTTTTCTTCTACGAAAACTCTGAATGGTTTTATTTTAAAATGACGCTTATCGTTCGTATACATCCGAAAGCACAACTGAGTTGTTGCTTAACGATGCCGTACCCCATTCCCAGACAATCACGTTATTTTGTGCAGTCAATAAATCTATCCGAATAAAGAAAATCCGGTAACTAATTAGCTGAATAATGCATTTAATATAAGGAGATTCAGTATTTTCAGTAGCCCTGCTATTTGCCGGATTACGTGGTGTGCATTTCTCCGGCACATGGACTTAATACCGATGACAGAATCAGTCTCCAAAGTTACATAATTGTGCCTCATTGCTTGTGATGGTTGTGTTCACTGCTTAGATAACAGAATGCAACATCACAGATATGGGAATAGAATTTTAAAGAATGGAAACACACAACTGTGGATGTGCTTAATGAGTGCTCACTAATTGCGTGCTTGCTTGTTCACACCTTGTCACACCGATCTCCTCGTTACCACTCCCCAACTCAAAGACATGCAGCTAGGCGAGCTGTCCACTGTGAATAGCCTGTCGTGTGTGTGTGTGTGTTCCCCGCTTCCCCCCCCCCCTTGACCCTGAATATATACCACTAATACACTGCCAAATGATGGTGAAAGGCAGGTCGGTGTTTAGGAGAATATTTCATTTTGGTAACACCACACAAAACAGTAGTACTAAAATGAGCTTAACCTTTCACGCGAAAACAGTAAGATAGTTTCAAAGGCAATTGAATCATTCCGAAGAATAATGGTTCTGAGTGTTATTTCGACGCTTAGATATGATCCCACCACCTACCTTTACACATCTAAGGGTTTAAAAACATTTTATGCATTCTGAAAGCTGAGAATTTTTTTTTGTCTGCTTTAAACACTAGATAAGTGACTTTTTGCAGTATTAAATTGCTATAGGACACTCAACTAACAACTCAGTAACAAAGTCTCTTCATATTTAAGTTGCAAATATGACACTAGCATCACCGAAATCCAAGTAATTGGCAATAAAATGTTACATTCGTAACACATATTATACTGTAGCCTAGCAATAATGCTGACCTGTGCATGTATTTTTAATTTGTTTTTAAATGTAGGGATCTGGGTGTTAACCGTTTTTCACAGTTAATGGACAATGTCTGTAAAAGACTGACATGCATGTAAGAGGTTTGAAGTCATTAAACAAAACCTTGGATGACACTGGGGCTGTAAAAAAAAGCAATATATGGACTATTCTGCTGAAGACGAATTCAAGGGGGGATCGCGGCCTGCTGGGCAGCTTATGGACGAGGAGTTAGTATTCCTATCACAGCCTCACGAGTATGACCGTCGTGTGTGATGATGACGTGTCGAGGTATGATACCGGTCTGTCCCTGCACTGCTGTGTGTGTCCTGTGTGTCCCTGAACACGTAGATAAGTCACAGGAGCTTACAGAATGATTCAAGCTTGTAGCAAAATGAAGCCTCCCCTATGTTTTATTCATGCATCATTATAAGAGGTAGCTATTAACCAGATTATTGCATATTTGACCGGTCTGATTTGCCGGTTCTATGTATGAATAGTTTTTGAGGGTGGCGTGCCTACGTTTCACGCTTTGAGGCATTATGGAATTGTCGAGCGTCGTAGGACTTTTGAGCAAAAGGGCCAAATGCCCGGGCAGCTGCGGAGCCGCAAGCAGGCGAGCGAGGAGGGTCGAGCATTTTTCGCTGCTTTGCAGGGAGAGGCATCTCACAGGCGGCACAGAGGATTCTGTCCGGGTGAGAGACGGAAGGCAGGGGTCTGAGCGAGCGCGTCATGGAGGTGACTCCCTGCGCACATGGGGCGTGCTGTCTGTGCGCAGCGTGTGAATGGAGCCGGGGTGCGGAGGCCTTTGCGGGAGGTCTGTGATGAGAAGTTGCCGTGTTTAGGGGCCGTCACTCCCAAAAAAGGTGACGAGAGACGCCGCGCGCCATCCGTCGGAGTCTCGGGAACGCCGCTCTGCAAAAGTGCGTTCCCGCCGGAGCCGTTCCAGCTCAGGGAGAAAGGCAGAGTAGGCGGATTACAAGGGCCGGGCCTGGCGGGGTGAAGGGATGCTGTGAGATCCTGCCAGCGTGTCTCAGATGGAGCCCAGCCACCTTTCTGCTGCAAGCTTCACTCACGCCAACACGAGACCCTCTGCCGCCCGCCTTGGGCTTGACATCATTTTTGTCACCTTCCGAAACAACAGGTGACTTGCAGGAAGTGCCGCTGCAGGGCTCCCCTCTCTCTGTCGGGCCCTCATAAATATTCTACGCTCAGCGAAGGCAGATATCATAGTTTGACTGCCGGCACAGAGCTGGTTCCGGAAGCTTCCCCTGCTATAGTAACTTCTCACTGTTTCATGTTTTGTTTGCCGCGAAGGTAAGCCGTTGGGCTGGAGTCGTCGTGGCGACACGGAGGCGGCCGCATAACGTCTTATTCCCTCTCCCTCAGGGGGGCGCTGACGTTTCACCTGGACCATGAGCAATGAGTCTACCGTATGGAAAAACCTGACAGAAACCACCACTGTAAGTAAGCCATCTCCTCCCCTCTGGGCAAGGTGCTGGGCGAGGCCGGCTTTTAGCCGGTGCAGGAAAACCGGCAAATCCAATGCTGATCGGTGTCGATGATTCCGTAGGATGTGGTCATGAGGAAGAAGGCCTTCAGTGGCACGTTTCCGTGTCCTGCCAACTCAGGCTAAATATAGCGGAGGTTGAGTGCCGAGAATGATTCCGGCAGCCCGTGCTGGGTTCAGGTTCAATTGGACGTAGCCGGCGAGAGTGTGAACAGCCTGTGTTTGTGTTATTTTGGCTGTGGCGTAGGGGCTGGATAGTTAGAGCTACGGGGAGGCCCTCTGTTTGGAGACGTTCCCGGGGTGTCGTGCAGAGATGGCAGGCAAACATGCCCCCCTCCTGCAGTGGACATCTGTCATAGCTCAGTATATCTAAACTCTTACCTAGTCTCCATTAGCCACACTTACTTGCACCAGAGCTCCGTCCAGAGCTCGGCTGGCTGCAGTCGCTCGGCACGCTCCGCTCTGCCTCGCCGTAGCCGCCTGAGTTAGCCGCCGTGGGCTGGCGCTGCTGAAGAGGATGTCGCGGCGATGATGTGGACTTCGGGAAAGAGAAGATTAGCGTGGCTACTCGTTTAAGACCCGCTTACAGGTCTGACTGCAGCAATGAAGTAGCTAAGCTTGGCTGCATGTTTGTTTGTTAATTGAGTAATTATTCATCATATGCAGCAAATGCATTTAATTGCCAAATGCAGCTGCCATTCATACATCCATCGTCCATCCATCCATCCTTTATTGAACTGCATTTAGGCTATGGGGTCACAGAGATCAGTATGCGACATGATCTGGGGTCCATCAATGAACAAACAAACATATGCTATAAGCTATCTTTCCGCCCTATTTATTTTTTAATTATTTGCAGATGAGCAGCTTATACTGTATGTAATGATGCATGTAATCATGCATGTAAGCATGTAAAGTTTGGTACTTACCCCACATCCTTCTGTTGTTGTGTAAAGCTGCACTGTTGCACACTGCACTGTACAGAGTTGTACAGTCCTGTCCTGTTATACATACAGCTGCACTGTTGCACACTGCACTGTACAGAGTTGTACAGTCCTGTCCTGTTATACATAGTGTTGTACAGTCTTGCTTTATTTCGTATAATTGCCCTACCTTCCCTTATTTATTGTCCTGTACCCCCCCTGTCCAGTCGTGACTGTTAGCTCTGTATCTGCACCTTTCCTCTGCCTGCACTCCCCCACCCTCACCAGCAACTGTAGCATAAGAATTTTGCTGTATTGCAAAATATATGCGACAATAAAGAGCTTGATCTGATAAAAATTGTAGACACCCTAGGCTTAAACTATATACACAAAATGAGGATTAAATATAAGTTACTGGAGGAGTTAAGACTGCAGTGAGAAATTCTAGTGTGATATATATTTGTGGAGTATGGATGTTGGACTTGGAGCAGCTTTGTGCCTCACTGGCTAGCTGTGTACCGTCACAGTTCTGGGGTTTGAATCCCTCCTCCTAGCTCTCTGTGAGGAGTTTGCATCTTCAGCCTTCCTCCTGAAGTCCAAAAACATGTGGTCTAGTGAATCTGTGTCTCTGAACTGGCCGTAGCCAGTCAGTGTGTTTCTGGGGATGAACTAACTTCACTTCCAGGGTGTCCTCAGTGTCCCGAGCATCTTGGGATACGTTCCAGGCTCACCGCGACAAGTAGTTACATAGATGGATGGATGTTTTATGTGCTGATGAATACGTGTTTTTTTCCATCTTGATGGCTTTTAAGTTAATGCTGCCTGCCCACTGTTCAATAACTAAAAAAAAAACGCCTCCACCCCTACGTGTTTCGAATGAACGCTGAGTGGCCCGCAGCAGAGAGACGCTGGCGATTTTAGAGGCATCCAGGTCTTCCAAAATGGAGTCTGCTGTGAGGAGCAGCATGACAGGAAAATGATCATAGCGTTGTTTAGCCATGCCATTGCTGTGTGCGTGAATCAAGGAGCGCATTTCTAATGAAGAGCCTCTAGTGGACTCTGAAAGGTTCTACACTGCGGCGAGTGATCATTTAGGCACACAGGGACACTGGATGTGTCATAGTTCTGGGGGCAGGATGCCATGTATACGTCAGCAAAGCTTGAATCATGTCATATAATAATTGCCTGGAGGGTGGCATGGTGGTGCAGGTATGTAACAGTGCTGCTTCACATCTCTGGGACCTGTATTCCACTCTCCATCATGGCCCCATGTCCGTGGCATCTGAGCACGCTCTCACCAAGTTGTTGTATGGTTTTTTTCAGGTACTCCAGTTTTCCCTCGCAGTCCTGAAACATGCTGATAAATGTGGTTTCCAAATTGCCCATAGGTGTGAATGGTGCATGAGTGTGAGCTAAGACGGCTTGGGGCTCCATCCTGGGTTGTTCCCTGCCTTGTGCCCATAGCCCCCAGGATAGGCTCCAGGCAACCTTTAACGGAACAAGTGCTTACAGAAGCTGGCTGGATGATCTGTCCAGCCTCAGTAGATGCATCGTATTATTCCGTCTGGAATAATTCTACGAGTGACGGGAACTATCCTGAAGGTGGTGACCATAAGGGCTCCTCCCTTTGCCCAATCAGTTTCCAGGAATCCAGTTACTATGAATGACAGGCTCTAGGAATGACTCCTCTAATGCGTGTTGACACTACGGCACCATGTGACTCGTACTGCAGCATAGAATTCGGTCTCAGGCGTATGCGTGCCTTAGGGGCGTGCCGCGTGGAATCTGCATGGGGAAAGCAATGTCTCGAATTTACTGACCTGAAAACCGAGGAAGATGTCATTAAGGGAAGGACAGTAGCACTGTCTAGTTATTGTAGTAACAATTAGTGAACGATGCTGTTTTTTCTTGAAGTTATGTTGTTTAATTGTAGAAGAGTCAATCCCATGAATGACAGAGCGCATTGCTGAGCACATCAAACATGCCAGTTTTATTAGCATGTGTGAATTTTTTTTTTTGGGGGGGGCAGGGAGTTGGGAGACACCCTGCACCCTGCTTGCCCACATGCCTTAGATTAGTTTGCTAACTCATTAAAACAGCACATAGGTGTATAATGAGGAGGCCAGGGGCTCTAGGTGGCCATCAGATTGTCATCTGACTTCCAGTCACTCCAGGATGCCGAAGCCACCCATAACTGCAACGGCAGAGCAAAATCAATTTGAATTCCTCCTTCTACACCCACAAAAACGATATAAAACTGATGTATATGTTATTGTACAGCCACCTTGCATTCATGTTCAGTAAATGGCGGCTTATTCCCGGCTGTTACGCAGTGTTCTGGTTCTAACTATAACTACGTATTTGCATATATAAATGGCTGCAATTTAATCTCATCTAAGCAAGCCTAAGTGCGGCAGGATGGCCTGGGGCTGCATCGCATCTGCCTGCAGTCCCGGCTCTCTGTGTAAATAGCCCTGTGTGTGTGTGTGTGTGTGTGTCTGGTGATAGGTTGGCATCCTACCCGCGCTGTAAAATGCTATTGTCTCGCTTCTCGTAGCTAAAGCCCCTATTAAATGCGGCTCACGGTGGTATCGCTGGATCCCGGGTGCGGCTCGCACATCAGACAGCGCAGACTGAAAGAAAACTTTGTGGCGCCGGGGTGCGAGCAGGCGGGAGGGGATCCCTAGAGAAAAGCGAGCCCTTCCAAATCCCTAAAAGAACAGGCAAGCTTCATGTGGATTGTCAGCTCCCAGCAGTCACCCGAAATGGCTTCCGCTCACTTCCGTTTCTGAATTCTTTCCTTATTTCTTAATTTGACTGTTATTAAAAGGTATCAAAAGAAATGGTTATTTAAAGGCAGCTGCATCTCAAAGTCAGGTCCAGTGATGGCTTTAAAGGAACAAATACCAATTTCAGATGAAAGTTTTAACTTTCAAGCCATATTTGACTTGATCGATGGTCTCCTTACGCGCAGACTGACGTCGCTTCCTTCCGTCGCCGCCTTCCTGCCCTCCCCGCTCACGCTAACGAAGCTCCGCCCCTTCTCGGCACAGATCGTATCCCAGGAAACCGACCGGCAGGATGGCTACATGCTGCTGTTGGTCCTGCTGTCCGTGTTTGTGGGCGGGGCCCTGGTGCTGCTCTCGGTCATGCTGATCCTGCATCGCCGCTGCTGTAAGGCAGACCGCTGCTTTCCCAGGTCAGGCCCGGACGTCTCTGCCTCTAGCACCATGGACTGTGACTGGAACAAACATCTGAACAATATGAAAGTGCCTGTGGTCAAATGCGCTCGCGTCAACTTCAGAAATATCATTCTTCCTATTAATCGGAAATCTGTAATGAGTTTTTGGTGCAAAATGCACAGTTGTTTGTTCCTTTTCAGGCATGGTCAGCATTCTATATTTGTCTGCCCGTCCTATTTAATTGCCATAAAAGGGTCAGTTCATGTTATGGCCACATATCAGTAAGTTAGTCAGCAGCTGGACAGGGCGGAACAGTATCGACTGAGCAAATGACGAGCGTAATGAAATTTCATAGCAGCCTTCAGGGGTGATTAATCTGGTCGCGCAGGGGAACAAGCCCCGGCTGAGGGCAATAAAAACGCAGACGCCAAGGGGGATAAAAGCACAGAGATGTGTGGCCTAAAAACCTGCAGTGGCACTCCAGGGTAGATAGGGCGAAGGGGTTTTAAAGTGGCCGCGCACTAGCATGACTCTGACTGCCCTCGCTCCAGGTAACTCACTGTGGCAGCAGGTGTGTGTGATCTGAAATAAATATACAGCTATAAAGTATACAGTTAAATATACAAAAGTTTGGACACGCCAAGCCACCTACAAAGGAGAGCGATAGTGTTGAATCACATGACCTGGCCACCTGACCTAAACACAGTACAAATGATTTTGGAGGAGTATGACCAGAGATTAAAGGAAAAGTGGCCAATGAGAGCCCAGCATATGTGGGACCTCCTTCAGGACAGCTGGAAAAGCGGCCAATGAGAATTCATTATATGTGGGACCTCCTTGAGGACAGCTGGAAAAGCGGCCAATGAGAGCTCAGTATATGTGGGACCTCCTTCAGGACAGCTGGAAAAGCATCCCAGGAGGCCACCTCATGTAACTGGCAAATACTGACCATGGGATTTGAACCAGCAACCATCTGAGTCCCAACCCACAGAGCTGCCAGACCCCCTGACAGATTATTATTTATTTTGTTTAATACTGCTTTTAGTCCTTACATAATCCATAAGTTATTGTATACTTTTGATGTCTTTATTACGATTCTAAAATGTAGAAAATAGTGCAAATTTTATGTGAAAATAGTACCTTTCTAAGGGTAGGTATGACCAAACTTTTGAGTGGTACCGTGTGTGTATGTGTGTGTGTATATATATATATATATGTTTGCTCCCTTGTCAGCCATCGATTATGATGCTGCAATATGTTCCGCATGTAGTTTAATAAATGCGACTGACCCACAGAGGTTACATGAAACCAGTTCTGATCTGACCACATTCTAGTAATTCTACACACAGACAGCATTTTGATTGACAGAATGTTTTGACATTTATTTATCTATCTGTGTTCGACTGTCTATCTGTCTGCACTAACCTCCAGATTGTTATGGCTTCCTTATGCATAATGTTTTACATTTTACATTTCTGGCCAGACTAATGTAAAACAAACTGGCCCTTCTGACTAAGGTAAAAACACTGAGATAAAACCCTTCAGGAAGCTGCATGTATTCCTCCGAGTTCTGCTTCTGGCCTGTTAATTGCATCTGTCCCTACTGCCCTCCTTGACCAGCGATGATCAGGAGAAGACCAACGCCACGTACCTGGAGGAATGTGAGCCGGTACCAGGTAATGGAGCCCCCCTCGCCCCCTGCACTACGTACCTTGGCTAGTGGATCCCAACGAGCAGTTAACCGGACACTAAGAAAACGTCCATAACCAGACACTCATGATATTCACCCCTGACGCGCTTTACCAGCCAGGAACTGAAATTGTTTGCTCCTGTGCGATGAAAATGTAGCCCCCTCCAATTTCCAGAAGGTACTTTAATCTATATACAAAGGAAACACCGGACAATGTGATGATATTCCTATCATGTTCTTTAAATGGGAAAAAGTAAATTGCCGAGAAATTATGATTACTGTTGGCGTAATTCTCGACTCACAATGTTCCATTCTGCTACATTTTTTTGCTTAATTTTTTGGTGCTTAATTTTTTTTTGCTTAAAGTAAATTTAAGGGCCACATCTACAAACCAGGATCCCCCCCCATAAATTGAGACACACCACATGGTGACTCCCAGTAATCTCCTAGCACAGGGAGCCAAAACACATTTCTGCATGTCAGAAAATGCTACCGATGGGCGGACAGCAGAAGGACGATGGCGCCAGGGTGAAATTCACATGCAAATACCTTTATGCGGAAGAAATGCCTCGCTTATGTAACTTTGGGCTGAGTAGGTGTTCCGCTTGCATAACCTAAAAGATGCATCGCCTTCTTCGTTATTCACCCATTCATCCGTCCATTCATTTCAGTTCCAGCTCAATTTATTTTTATATAGCGCCTTTCAAAACATAGTCGCCCCAAGGCACTGGACAAGTGATCCGCTGATACGTTGTTGATACGAAATGGTGCATGAAACAGGGAGAACAGAAAAGGGAAAGAAGGGATGCCAGAAATCAATGGAGGAGAGGGAACAAAAAGCCTCTGGTGACAGTCTATCCATCCATCCATCCGTCCATCCATCCATCTATTTCCTAACTGCTTTTCCTGGTCAGGGTCATTATCATAATTGTAATTCATTTATTGTTCAGCAAATGGAGGGGTGCTGTACACCTCTGCAGCTGTGCATTGGCCCGGCCTTGACGGGCACCTGTCTCTCACAGAGATCACCATCCAGGTGGACGAGGTCGACTACGCGTCAAGCTCCAGCGGTCGCGATGTGGAGACCGAGCGCTTCCTGTCCACCGGCACCACCGGCCGGCGCGTCTCCTTCAATGAGGCGGCGCTCTTCGACCACGGCAAGAAGACGCAGGAGAAAGGTCGCAGGTCAGCCGCAGGCCGCGGGCCACGCTGCTCCCCCGCCAGGCCCCCTTTTAAACCACAGCTTATGCGCACCGTCTTCCAAAGTGCAGCTGAAACAGTTTAACACAGCACACATCTTAATAAGTGGAATTTGGGGTCAGTCACATGGTGCACAAACCGTCACCGAGGATATAATTACCATTAGAATGACTCTTCTCATTTATTGCCATAGACTTCTAATAAGGATAGATTAAGACGTAGAGGTGTGATGTGATTGGGTGGTTCTGCTGCCAATCACAGGTACACCCTTACTGAAGGGGACTTCCATCACCTGAAAAATGCCCGGCTGACACACCTCCAGCTCCCCCCTTCAGCCCTGAAGATAGTCACCATCCACGAGTGTGAGTCAACAGACAACAGCATCGCCATGGCCACGTGCCCTCCCACTAAGCCCAGCCTCTCCATCTTCCAGGTAATAGCAATCTCACTCCGAAGATGGCACCAGCTACGACTACGAATAGATTATAAATAACTAACATATTAGAACGTGCATAATTTATTGGTGGATTTAAAAATAGTGGGGTTTTTTAATTATGAAGGTTGGTAGCGTGCCTGTTTTTTGGCGCCCCCATTGTGTGTGTTGTGCGTCCTCTGACCCTGCTTGTGTGTGTGTGTGTGTTCATGTGTGTGCATGTGTGTGTCCTGCAGCCACCAGTGTGTGCACTTCCACAGACAGCCCTAACGGGCCTGAGCATCACTCCAAGCTCTCCCCTTCCCGGAGACACGCTCAACTCCATGGTGGACACCTGCTTCAGTCAGGGCCCTCCGTCTCCCGGCTCAGAGGCCCCTTGCTCTGGCGCTGTGAGTCACCCGGCCTGGGGGGGGCACCCGGCATGCGACAAGTGGGCACTGACTATGTGGGAGCGGCGTGTAGGCTGCATCAGTGGGTGTCAATGGTTTAAATAGCAAGGGAGATAAACATTGGAAGAGGGTGAAGAGTCAGAACGGGCTTGACTGCCTTCTACGCTGCAGTGTCACTGTTTAGCTTGTAGGAGCTCACCTCAGCCTCGGCGGGGGGGCTTTCTTTGTGTCGGACCTGAAAGGCACTGAATAGCTGCATTCACACAGACCGTGATGGTCTCTCCTCACCGAGGCCTCCCTGCCGCCCCCCTCCTGCCCACAGATGGAGGCGATGGGAGCTGCCCCCTGGCCCGCCAACAGCCTGGGCATCTGCGGAGATGGGGCCCCGGCCCCGGGCACCCCCCCGCCCGGCCAGGGCCACGTGCTGCAGTTCTTCACCAAGCTGCGCCGCCACGCCAGCCTGGAAGGTGCCAGCCCCTACTTCAAGATCAAGAAGTGGAAGCTGGACAGCAGCCAGCGAGCCTCCAGCCTGGACACCAGAGGTGAGTCCCCCCCCCCGGCCCGGTGCCCCTCCTCCCCACAGACGCCCCACTCAACGCCCTAAGCACTGGTGCTGATAGTCTGCTCCAGCCAATTAACTCCCATTCATCCCCAGCGGGGGGCGGTATTCAACCACTTAGGCTCACTCTGAAAACATCCCAGCATGCTCTGCTTCGCCTTTTGAAGTGTGGCCAAAACACGGATGCTACACACATCACATTGTAAAGGAGCTAGCTAGACTCTCTCACCAACACTGTAGCGCACATACATAAATCTGATACAAGAAACATTCCACACAAATAATACCTAAAATAGTTAGTTACCCAGGGACAAATACTGAATGCGTCAGCATTTAACTGAAGCCCGTTGGCACAGGGATTCCCTAACAATTAAACAGCTAACCGACTGTGACAAATAATAACGCTGTAATGGCTACGTTATGAGGTCACACAACAGGACGTTTTAACAATGCACAATCAAACAATTAGAAAGGCTAATAGACACATTCATCCCCGGCACACGCTTTCTAAAAAGCACAGGAAGGGTAATCTTTCACAGAGATCGGCTCTCAGGTTTTGAGTACAATGGCTTAAAACGTGGATCGCGTTACAGTGTTCCCAGTGCTCCGGCCATCGGCCGAGCGGCATGAACCAAAGGCTGCCGCCCAAGGTAGCCTCTGATGCATATTCGAAAGCAGCCGGTCCGCCATATGCTTTCCCAGAATCCCCTGTGTCATTAGGAAACTGTGCCACTGGGTAAGTATTAATGACCTTAACAGCATCCAGGGGGTGGAGTCATTGGAAATGAATGTGGGATGAATGACTTATTAATATTTAGATGATTGGATCTGCTATGGCATTAGTCCTCTGTTTAGATGACATTAGGCCTACAGTGGCATCAGGCCTCTGTTCTCATGGCCTTCATTAAGTTTCCCATCTCCCTTCTTCCTCCCTTGTAGGCGATCAATGACGTTAATTCCAAATCAATGACTATTGCATAATTGGGGGGCTGTCCAGCAACTAGAAGGTGGAGGGAACCTAATTTAGCAATTCATTACGTCGCTCGGTACAGCGCCCCCTAAACGTTGTGCCGGGGCTGACTGGCATCTCGTCACCGAGCGGTGATGACAGCAGCTGTTGGTGTGTGTGTGGTCGTGTATATCTTACGTTGTGGGGACCAAATGTCCCCACGATTTGATAAAAACCTGTTATTTTGACACTGTGATGTTCCTGGAAACTCAATTTGATAAAAATCTGTGGCTGCAACCAAAAAACTACGTACCAAAGGTCTTGTATTTTGTTTGGTTACTTATGGTTAAGGTTAGAGCTGGGTAGGGGTTGAGGATGTCATGGTTGGGATTAGGGTTATGGCCATAGGAATGAATGGAGAGTCCCCATAATGTTTGTATGTGTGTGTGCGTGTGTCTGTGTTTCTGAGCCAGCTGGGATACTGTTTCATCGTCCATAATTTCTTTTTGATGGTGGTAGGACCCAGATGGTGCTGCATGTACCCCCTTACAAAGCTTTGTCCCACCAGCCGTATTCACCTCTTACATGATCTGGCGTCAGCCTCTTCCCCCCCCCAAAGTGCTCCACCCCGATAATGTTGAGCGTGTATTTCTATCTTTAGCATAATGCTAAATGACACAAAACCTGCCAGTGACCTCGTTTCCATCTATTTCTGTTGTTTCACCCATTTTCATTCAGCAAAACGGCAGCATCATAAATAGAGGCTTTTCCGGGAAAAAAAAATACTGGCACTGACGTCATATTTTTCAAACGGCATGTTTTTTTCAGAACCTTTTGAATCTTGTTAGAATGTTCCGCGCGGCACTGTATGAAAGCAGTTCCCTGTGGAATTTTCCACTAACGTACAAATCCATATCCAAATTTAAAAGCAGTCAGCTAACAATATAGAGAGTCCCAGTTTATAGGGCTCCTCCATATAAGGTAATTTCCATGCCTGCTCTGCTTCTCACAGTCGAGCTACTACCATCATCTATCACAGCAGGGCTGCTACTGGCCCCCAGCCGGGCTGTTACCCAGTACGTCCCCTTTCTTATCGCTGTGTTCATTTCCAAAAAGAAAATCAAAAACCTATTTTTAAGTTTTTTGTTTGTTTGTTTTGCTTCTGTAATGTTGTAAATGGCGATGGGCTGCCCCCCCCGTCCTGGGCTGCTCACTGCCTTGTGGTTTTAGCTTCCGGATAGGCTTCAGACCCCCGCAACCCTGCATGATTAAAATATATATAGTAGTATATATTAATATATATACAATCTATAATATAATATATTTAATGTAATGTAATAAATGATTGTCCTTAATTGGCTACAGCTGGGTTTATTAGTCCAGCTGGGTAAGGAAATGACCAAAACTACACAGCACTTTCTTTTATGGTGCCGACCACACACAGCTGAGTCAAACGGAAGCATGACGCCCTTGTGTTTTATACTACATATATTTTCCATAAATTCCCTGTGTGGAATTACAAGAGTGTAATAATGAGGCCACCCGTGGCTCCGTAAGTGCAATTCATTCGAAAGCGGCAGAGAGATTCCGAGCATATGGATTAAAAAGGCACGCGGGTTCACGCGGCGCTAAGAAAGGCAAACTGTAGCTGGTGCTTCATGACATTATCGGGCACACACTTCAGATTTCACGATTTAACGGCAAATACATTCTTGTGAGCAAGTGCTAATGAGCAGAATAGATTGGTGCGGCACAGATCAGCCAGACAAGTGTGAAATGGACTAAAAATACCGCGGTTGGGAAGCCGGGGGTAACGCTACCCGTCAGCGTGATTTTTTATACTCTGTGACGACAGTGGTGATGGCTGCAGATCGATACGTGATGTATGACTCGCGATCGGTGCCAAGTTTCCCCTAAGTCGACGCTGTGGTGTGTCTGCTAAGAGCGGTCGCTAATGCAGAATCCTCTGTAAATCGCGCTACTCTAGTAATTCCTGGCAGACGTCGATGCGGAGGATCGCTGACCTGTGAGAGCCGGGGTCCGAGCTGCTGCCCGTCCCGTAGCCTAGACCCCATGCTAGTATTGCTCTGTTAGCAACGTAGAGCCTCTTGTATTTCCACTATACCACGTGACAGAAACTTCATGTGCTTGGCTGTTTCGTCCCGACCGACACCGATGAAGACATACGGCCTGGTGCCAGGACCCCCGCGCTGACAGATGGTCCTATGACGCAGGGTCCTTCCCCTCCAAATCTATCTGGGCATCTCCCCAGATTACTGCAGACACCCCACCGGCGCACTGGGCCACACAGCACATGGTGGAGAGCAAAGACCATTTTAGACAGGGCCTGGGGCATCTAGCGTTGCATCAGAGGCATGCCTTTATGAAAGATCTTACCTTTTATATTTGCAGCTACATATATTTGATATAGCTCATGGGTGTAGATTATGGTGTAATAATCAAAACCAGCCCCCTCCTTCAATGGGTGGGGACCTCAGCCCCCACCAATGCTCAACCCAAAGTTATGCATTGAACAATTCATTCACAGCATTTAGATACAGTCCACTTTTTATGACCTGACGATTCGCGATCAGAGAGGAAATGGCCAAAAGTTGGGTTGCATTATGGTATTGCTTGACAAAAAAGGTGACAGGTTATGGTGACAGGTTAATATTTCCACCCACCTCTCCATCAGCCAGGATGTCTCTCCCTCACATGGCATGTTGTGGCTCATTCGTTTAGCAATAAAAGTCCGTAAAACTCATTTAACACTTGAAACAGTAAATGTTTGTGTTTTGTGTGTTTTATGTGTTGATATTTATGCTGTGTAAACATGGAAGAAGTGTCTCTTCATGGATGCTGAACAGCTAGTAATAACTGACTGCATTTGCATCTATATTGCATGTCTACGAAAAGCAATATAACTCACCGTGAAAAATGGCGTTCAGCATAAAACTGCGTTCAGTGAGTTGAGTTTACTTGCTGTGTCTTCAGTTTCACTGAGTTTAATCGACTTGGCGTTTGACCACTTTGGGAAAGAAGTGCTTTTTGACCAAAACAAAAAAAGTTTTTGTTAGTTGTTGCAGCCATTTTCTATTTCGGCGTTTAACCGTCACGTGTTAATGTTCCCCGGTCTTCAGACGGGAGACTCAGATTTCCTCGGTGAGTGTCCCGAAGCGGGCTTATCGGTGTCACCGTGTTCCCCCAGGGTCCCCCAAGCGGAGGCACTTTCAGCGCCAGCGTGCCGCCAGCGAGAGCATGGACCAGGAGGAGCACGAGAGCCACCGCGCTGACATCATCCAGTACATCGCGCGCCGGCATGACCCCGCCTACTGCTGTGCTGTCCCCGCCCCCGGCTTCCTGTCCCCGCCTTCCACCCCGCCTCCCTCCCTCGGCAGGTATCTTTAATTCCTTTGGCACTCATGCACTTCACCACATCTTCACGGCCATCGCCGGTGCCGCTCCTCATAACGGCCCATTCCTCACTCCATTGTTCACAGACTAACATTCAGCACGCTAACTTTCAAAGAGTCTGCCGCATGTGGACCGAAAGCGGGTTCACCTCCTTCACTTCATATAATGGGGTTATATCACGGCGACCGCTCTTCAGCCCGGCAGCTCAGAAAGAAAGTCGCGGTGGCGGTTAATAACGTCTCATAGAAATTTCAAACCGGCGGCCTTCAAGATAGCTTAGTTAGAAAAGGCTCTGGAGCTGCGGTGTGGGGTTGATCGCAGTGTGCTTCTTAGTCCTTCGTCCTTGGAGTGTTAGAATAGGACCCCCTGCCTCTTTGCACATGGAAGAAAGCTTACGGAGAGCCAAGACAAAACAATCAGAGAGAATGTCCTTCCCAAACACATTTGTAGCTCGCGGCCCTGGCATACATTTGAACGGCTGAAGAGTGCAACATATTTAAATATTTTATGAAAGATGCTAAATAATTCAGCGAGAAAGTTACAATCTTGTCATAAAACTTCGTGGAGTGACAGTGAATTATTTCTTTACCTAACACATGTTCAGATAATAATAGTGTTTAAGAAGAAGTTGAGATAGGAAGTTATAAATGAATAAATTGATACTTTACATTAAATAACATACGAATAATATAATAATATAGGTCTTTTTTTAAGCATAGCATAGCCCAACAAAAATGAAATCTGTAAAGGGATGTTTAGGGATATAAAGGTATAGGTCTTCGTTGGTACCATGGTTCATTTGGCAGTGCTATTATCTCCACCACCTGGTATGGGGGTTTCAATCATGTCCCTACAATGTGTGTGTTCAGTTTCCATGGTCTTCCCATGAAGCTGACCCATGCCTTGTGCCCTGTGCATTGTGGGATTGACTGTAAGCTCTCTGTAACCCTGACTGGAAAATGTATGGCAGGCATGAGGCTTTGTTTGCTTAGAAAGCATGTGAAATTAGTATGGTTAGGATGTATAACCCTTACATCCATGTCATAACATCGACTCTTGTAAGCCATATCACTGTCATCGTTTTACTCTCCTTGCATGAGAACATGCTTGGATCGCCACTCTAACACTGGCGTGACGTGCTGCGCCCCCTGCAGGTTAGAGGTGGAGGTGACGGTAGAGCCTAGCTGCAGTGGGGGGAGAGGAGTGATCGGCGCCCCACCGGAACCTCAGGATGAGGGGGGGGCGGAGGCCTGTCGGCTGGAGAGCATGGAGCACCAGACGCTGTACCGCGACATCTGGACCCTGCGGGCCTCGCTGGAGCAGTACGCCTCCTCCGACCAGAGCAGCAACAACGACAAGGACTCTGTGCGGAGCGACGCGGACAGCGTCTGCTCGCTGGGGGGCGGCTCGGAGAGGCGGGGGCTGCCCAGCTACTCCTCACAAGACGTCGGGGACGAGTTGGAGGGGGAGGTGGAGCTGGGCGGCGAGGAGGCCCGGAGCAGGGGGGGGAAGCAGGACAGCGTGGAGTCGGAAAGAGGGAGCGACGGGGAGTCGGGGAACCGCAAGCTGCTTCAGATGGACAGCGGTTATGCCTCCATTGAAGCCCCCTGCCGGGCCCCGGAGGAGCTGCGGCTCTTTGGCAGCCCGGGCAGCCCCAAGGACAAAACGGCATCGGAGAAGCGGCGCTTTTTCACCAGCGCTGGGCGCAAAGGCACCGTGTGCGAGAGCTTCGAGGCCAGCCTGGAGGAGGAGACCGAGGAGGAGGCGGCCGGGGGCAGCGGTGCCGGGGCTGAGAGCCCCATGGGCTGGTCGCCCTACGGCCAGATGTTCACCTCACGGGAGCCGGCCCAGCGCCTGCGGGGGCGGGACTACAGCATCGACGAGAAGACGGACGCCCTTTTCCACGAGTTCCTCCGGCACGATCCCCAGTTCGACCAGCAGGAGTCGCCGCTGCGCTCCAAACACCGCTCCCGCGTGCACCTGCGCAAGCAGTGGCAGCGCTCCAAGCAGTACAGCGACCCCGGCGTGCGCCTGCCACTGCCCCTCGACCGCCAGCGCAGCCCGCTCCGCCGCGGCGACAGCGTCAACTACCCGCTGGACACGTGTTACCACAGCACGCTGCCGCGCATCGTCAGCGCCCCCGACGAGGAGGCCGGCGAGGGCGCGTCCAGCGAGCCGGAGTGGGCGGAGCCTGAGGAGGATAGGCGCAAGGCCAGCCCCAGCAGCAGCGGCAGCAGCCGGACCATCAAGGAGGAAGAGGGCCGGTCATCCAGCTCGCCTCCGCCCGGCTCCGAGGGCACGCTGGAGCAGCCGGGCCCCCCCCCCGAGCCGCCTGACGAGCGGCTGGCCCCGCCCCCTCCCAGCTACGGGCCACAGACCATCACGGCCGAGCTGACTGACAAGCTCACTGCCAATCTTGAGGAGAGGCTGTACACCAGCCTCCGCAAAACCAAGGACAGTCCCGAGTGCGTGGTGGCCGTCACACGCGCCTCTCCGGACCACAGCCCAGTGTAGCGGGACTCTGCTAACCCCTCTAGTCGCTCCTCACAGATCCTTCAATGTCAATTCCACCCTCTGGCTGTCCAGTGTCCCCCCCCCCTCCCCATCTAGATGACCAGTTGGAACAATCCAGAACCCTTCTCGTGTCTTATGTTTCTTTAATTCCGTTTTTTTTTTGTTGTTCCTTTTACTGAAGTTTGCCTTTTCCCAGTGTGGTAAGTGAAAACTTAAGGAACGTAGGTGCCCTGTGTACTATTCTTTCCACTGTGAAATCGGGTGCTATTCGATTGGCTCAGACCACTGCGGTGAGGAGGAGGTGTGACCTGCAGACAGACCCCTGGGCTAGACTGTCAGTGCTGTGCTGAAATCGGCCTTGATGGCTGCTTCAGCTTAGCTTGCGGTAACAATTCGATTTAGGGTTGATGCTCAACAGCCATTGAAAAGGGCTTATTATTAAGGAGCTTTCAAAGTACTGAAGGACTTATTAATAAATATCAGCTAATTCTCAAATATTTTTTTTTCTTATAATGTTCTACTTATACATTGACCATTTAAAATAGGGTTTAACGTTATTTTTAATCAAGACACCTTTTAAGAATGTGTAACAAACCTGTATGGAATAGAACTATCCGCGCTTCGTTCATTATATTCATTATGATCTTTGTCGGGGTAAACCAGCTTTAGGAACAGTCAGTATGGATTTATTTTGCTTTGTATTCGTACATCATTTCAGAGGGCACTGGGGCAGAGAATCGCAAAAGAGGGTTTATTGAGAAATGATTACACATGCCTTTTTTGAAAATGCATTTTTCCATTTAATTTATGGGCAGCTTATATGTACATATCCACTCCCCAACCCCATACAATCTATCTACTGTCTAGGAGGTATTAAGTAAAAAGATTAGCTTATTAGCGGTCCGTAGAAATAGAGCGTTTGGACGATTACATCCATCCGTCTCGTCGTACGCGGTAAAGCGCCCCGACCGTCGCTTTTGTCCCCCTCGGCAGTCAGCTGCTGAGTGACACATCGCTGTGGCCGAGGTCACTGCACAGCGTGCCTGTGACTGCATTCTCACCATATTCCCACCACATTACACTTATGTACGTACATAACAGGGTCGCAGCGCGAGTTTTACTCCGCTTTCTGTAATGCAGCAAATGCCATTGTGTTGTAACAGCGTGCACCTGTATCTGCCATATAATGCGATTATGGTCACACTCAGTGAAGAGATGGTTATTTAAGGGACTATTTTAGCTGTGTTTTGTCAAATATCAGTTTTATTTGGAATATATTAAAGGGGAAGGTACTTTTTAATAGCATCTGTTGTATAATTAGTCTGACGTTCAGTCCGTAAAAGTCCGTCGGCAGACAATAGGCCGAGTTCAGCGATTGACTGCATTTGATCGTGAGACGGGATATTGCAGCGCTAACCAAACACGCACTATTTTTAGCGGCGTTCATCGCCTTAATGTTGGGGAGCGGATCTCTTGGTAGCTACCACAGACAGCACGCCTGTCACCGTCCCTGTTCACTCTCCCCACAATTACTGACCATTTACCTAATACCGGTTATAAAGGTTATTTACTTTTTAAGAATAGAAAGGGATAATTTATGACACCAATAAACCCTTTGAGATGGCCAAATGTGGGACTCCTATATCCACGACCTTGTCAATTTAAAGGATATTTGCATTGCGTAGATTTGAAGGCTAACTGCACATCTGTCAGGATATGACACAAGTCTGCTTGTGTTCTGTAGTTGGCTGCATCCTAATATGCAGGATTATATCCATATATGTATTGCTGAAAAAATACTGAGGGTCACTAATTACATCTTTCATCATGGTGTAAGTTGCTTACCAATAATATCATCACAGGTACTTTTAAGTTTTTTTTTCCTCATAGGTTTTTGTGCTTCTAAACAGGTACACCTGAACTTATATGTTACTATGACTACTGTCTTTGAGGTTTATAGCACTTAGGTAAATAGATTGAATAGTAGTAATCTCGGGTTTATAAAAAGTCAGGATAGCAATGACGAGTAATGTAGTAAAGATAGGTCCAGGAGATAGTGTTTTTAATGTCTTTTACTTGGTTTTCACTAGAAGTATTTTATTAGGATTTTTTAAAATAAGATGAGTGTTTTGTTTGCGTTTGCTATGCCTAAAGGACTCTACTCTTAACTGCAATATAAATGTATAATTACTCCCTCTTCAAGGTGAGGTTTATGTACCTCATGAATGTGATTATGTTTAATGCACCACTTACAAATTAGCCAGACTGACATCGAAAAAAGACTAAAAAACTGAAATAATGTTTTACCGTAACACTCGGATACGGATGGTCCGAAGGTCAGTTTGTTTGGCAGTATATTATGCTGTAAGTTCAGAAATAGTAGCTATTTGCTATTACAATTGCTCCTGTTGACTACCTTTGTCATTTTACAAGGTATAATTTTCGTTTGCTTATATTACTAACTAATAAATGGAAAACTAAACTAGTTTACCCACCCTACTGGACTAAATGGATAGAAGAGTGCTTGTAGGCTACTATTTTGGTTAGCTAATTAGTTACTTTCAAGTGTAACACTGAGTAGCTATGGATAACTGGAAAAGAAGAAAATCTATATTGGTTTTTTCAGTTTTTACATTTTTTTCTCTTTTATAATTTGCTGAGATACTTGTTAGTACTTGCTAATTAACATAGCAGTGGGTTTACTTAAATAACTTACATACAGTCCCTTCCTATCCTTTACCAAATAATGAAATCATACATGGGAATGTGTATTTCTGGGTGAACTGTGCGCATTAAAATTTGCACAAATCATTATTTTACTTTTATGATATTACCTTACAGTTTCCCTTATGCATAGAGCTGGGTATTTCACATTTAGCCGCCACTCCACCTGCTGGCCAGATTAAAAGGTGCACTTATTTCTGAG
Organism: Petrocephalus sullivani; assembly: GCA_026780845.1. Lineage (NCBI taxonomy): Eukaryota > Metazoa > Chordata > Actinopteri > Osteoglossiformes > Mormyridae > Petrocephalus > Petrocephalus sullivani. The sequence continues at coordinate 6,110,104 of JAODKM010000032.1, read as the reverse complement.
GGCATCCCCAGATTGTACTGAAGGACAGTTTACTCTGCATTTGCAGTTAATAAAAATCTGCACCTTCCTCTCACTGGGTGAGGCTGATATTTTTAGAAGGCAGAGAATGTTAATTTGTATTATGACGTTGGCTGGGATGAGTCATTCTTGAGTTGTGATATGTTCGCCTTTAACCCAAGGTTTTATCTGTTCTGCCTGTGCGGCAGTAATGGATATGTGCATTCCGTAATCCACATTCTCAAAGGGTTCGCCGTCAGTCAGAACATCCCAAAGTAAAGTGTGCAGAGGCTTTTAGTTGAGAATACTTGCACGACCGCTCTAAGAAAACTGGGACTTATCCATAGGCCTCGCGTCACCAAGAAACCAATGTCCTTCAAGTGTCTTTGCCATTAAATAGCTGGGTAGGCTGGGATTCTGGTTATATTCAGGGAATCACGACTGGAAACATAATGTGTCTCTAGCAGAACAAGAAACATCTCACATCAATGCACAGAATTCCATTTATTTATTTATTTTATTGAATACATTGCCTTGCTGTATCTGAGGAGTAGTTCAATAGTAAGCTTTTATAATAGTACTTTGAACTCTAGGAAGTTAATAGAATTATACTGCATCCCTTTTCATACAATTTAAAAAAGTGAATCTGGGGGAAAAAAAATGAAATGAAAAGACGTTAGGACTGTTCAAGGCTACTTCCTCTGTACCTGCAGGCAGTTATTTCATGTTGCACTCCTTAATGACACTTTTAATTCCCTTTGCCTCATATGTGAGCATCAGGCTCTGTTTTTCAATATGCTTTCACTTTTTTGGGGGGCTTATGAACACCATACATTTGTACAATGGACAAACTTGTAAGAAAGCCAAAAGTTATTAGCTGGAGTCAGATCCCATTTTCCGAATGAGCTTGCCTTACTTAGACTGCCGGAATAATCCCACAGATTTATAAGGTTTTATACCCAGCATTACTGCGCTCAGTGATCACAGATCTCGCGTGAGGAATGGAATTCGGCATTAAAATCTGTCTTTCAAGAAAAGGACCCTCGGTTTGCGAGTGCCCAGACTGACGGCCGGCCTCTGCCTCCTCTGACAGATAGCGTGAGTGCGGTGGCCGCTGGTACGATGCCGGGGCCCCCGGCGGGGGGGGGGGGCTGTGTTGTGTCAGTTACAGTGCAGCGCTGATGCCCCCAAAGATGGAGGGCGACTGGCTGAGTCAGCTGCAGACCTTTCACTGCCCCAAACTCATTTCGCTGTAGCCACAATCAACTGGGAGCTCAGCCATAATGTTTAAAAAGCCTTCAGAAACCCAGTTTATGATGTCAACATCTTTATGCCAGGTTCATTTATGTGACTGCTTATGGTTCATGATTTAACTGGAGACACCGCAACAATTCTGACCTTTCAGAACACGCAGAACCGTACCCTGCGATGTAGATGTCAAGGGAACATGAATTCTGGTCGACTGAGCAATGTTATTGGGATATGATTTGACATATTGTTTTAGAAGTATATAAACAACAATTTAAATGCATAAAAATATATAGACAGTCGTATATATTAATATATATATATTTTTATGTAGATCAGATTAGTTTAGTATGAAGAATGGAGTCATTGGAGAAGCTGTATGATTCTGCCTTTTTATGTGTCAAGACACTGATTCAATATTTCTTTTGTATCATAACTTTATGAGTATGGGTATTTATGAGTATCAGGCGATTTTAGATACATGTTTCATTTAGATTTGTTTATACTTAAGCTGATTCTCGGGCTGTACAAAGGGAGGATGGGCATTGTGTACTAATGAGCAGCCTGGCTGAAACATTGATACATTACTTGCATATTTTTGCATGTTTTAGTGAAGAAGTGTTTCCCCGGGTTCCTGCGCTGAATCAACAGCATAATTGTTGATGCAGTTTCCTTTTTGTATATTTAAAAATAAACCATTCAAATAGCATTAGTACTTTAGGAATTTTTTTTTTTTTTTTACTTAATGGATTCTGTACCATTATATATTTATTCATGCCATGTGAGCAGATGGATGAAGTTTTGTGAAATATATTTCAAAGAAAAAAATATTTCTGTATTCCTGCTTGTGACGTGTTTTGCCTGTTTCTGAAATATATAAATGAAAAATCGAGCACTTTCAGATTTTGCCTTTGCTGACCCAGACTTTTAAGCCTTGAGGGACCAAACAATGTATATGCATTTATTTTTTGGGGGTCTTGTTTCTCCAATTAGTAAATAAAAGAAGGAAGCCTATTGTCAAGCTTGTGGGGATACTTTTCATCAGACGTGAAAAAGAAGAACCAGTCTGTTTCAATCTTCGTGAATATCTATGGTATAAATATCTATGCTAGAAAACTGCAAGATTTCTGACATTCATGCTAGCTATACCAGTAATTGAGGTGATACTGTATATAATCAGTACAGTCAGATCAATAGAAGCCTGGAGGAAAACATCCTCTTTACAAAAGTTCCCTCGACTGTATGCGGAGGCGGAGTTTACCACTAGGCCTCCCCCCCCCGTGAAAATTATGGGCCCCATGAAGACAGAATTTCCAGAAGTTACATTTAAGGGTATAACATTAATTTGATCATTTCAATTATATCACAATTTTATTTGTGTGTATGTTTCTTATTTATATTTTTAGCAACAGTATTCGGGATAGACTAAGTGGCTCCCCGTCTCGGATGTAAGGGACTATTCCTACATTGAGACTTTTTGCTGCCCAACTTTCTGATAAATACTAGAGTATATGGGCTGATTCACTGCCAAGTGACCTGGCACAAAGTAGCGTAATAGGAGAAGAAAACAGTGCAAGACTAATATCACAACTCCCCACTTTGATTCTGTCCTGCTAGACCACAGTTAAACGAGCATATGCAAAAAATTCAAGACTAACCTTAGCAAAAGAGAGAATAGTTAAACGTATTCAATTTGGCCAATCAATCTGCCACCCCCCCCTTCCCCCTACCGGTGAATTTTAGACCGCACTCCCTCCCCCATCCTGATCGGTGAGTTTTACCGCTGACACTCTGTTTTTCGATTTACACATTATTGACATTCCATCGTTTTAAATTCGCTCCCCCTTTCTCTTTAGAAAACAAAAACAATGGTCCATTTCGGAGGCTCTCCTACCCATGCCAGCCTTGGGCCCCCAGAGTAGTTAGTAGTCAGTCAGACCACACCTTTCGCAGTCTGGATATCAAGTGGAAAAATAAACAGTTTATTGTCAATATTAGCTGGACTCAAAGATTTATGTCAAGCCAAACGAAACGCACTGTTCTTCCCTCTGAAGTGACCACCCACTAAACGAGGCAGACTGAGCTTCACATCTGTCTGTCTAAAGCTTGAAAATTTGAAATCACTGACCAGCACAGCAAGAGTGGTGCGGAACAGATTACGGGGGTCTGCCCGATCGAGTTTACACTGCTCTCCCACTCACACTGGATGCAGGAACTATCAAGGTCAATGAGATCCTATCTGAAGACAGACATGGAGAGCTAAGCCATCAGTTGAATGGCTAGTGGATTCTGTTGAGGTACTTCTCATTGACAGCTACAGGAGGAACAGGTGAACAACTGATATGAATGATGCTTAAGCTATGGTCAAATCAATCTGCTGCTTGGCTGCTTTTCGAGATGTGTTGGATCAATATTAACCATATGCCGTGCATGTTATTTAGGGAGACACACCGTGGAAATGACAGTTGATAGTTTCGAGAGAGCCGTCCAGATAATGCCAAATAATCACAGCCGGTGAGCATGTCAGAGATCTCTGTGCTCTCGCTCAGGGGATGTGGGCCTCAGTCATTCGGAGTCACAGGCCACAGGGCAGGGGACACAGTCCATCACCACACACATACTCACAGATTTGGAACCGCAGATTAGGCGGCACATATTTGGGCGATAGGAGGAAAGCAGAACAGACCCATGGGGAGAACATGCACACTCCCCACACAGCCAGCATAGGTGGGACCCAAAGCCCCACTGAATCACTGACCCGTTCAAACAAGGAAGCTTGTTTAAAAGAAGGTTGGAGTTCTATATGACAACAAACGTTTACGAGGGGAACGTGATGTCAAAAAGTAAGGGGTTCTCGGAGTGATAAGGAGTCTCTGTACGGCCATTTGCAGGAGCATGAGGTAAAGCAGATAAATATAGGAGCTCTCGGGAGGTGGCATTGCCGAAGGTCACCATGCGTCCCGCCTGTCTCACAGAAACGCCTCACTAAGGCATGCCCTTCCTGGGACTGCATCCACCTTCAGTATATCCTGCTGTGTAAGACATACGTTTCCAATGTAGGTCTCTCCCAGGGAATGCCCAAAAAGACAGGAAAATGAAGATGCCCACAAATTATTAAAAGCTGTTTAAGAAATGTGGAGACACATTTTTCTGTCCAGAATGATATATTTGCCCATTGCATTTCGGGCTTGTGAACGGGGAGGAGAATAAATAGTGACATAAAAAGGCAGTGTGCTGGCCACACGTGTGCGTTCGTGCATAGATATGTGCACGCACACACACACACACACACACCCAGAGTGCATTGGAGACTAGAGCCTCCGTATGACGAGGCAGTTGTGGAGTTTAATTCCGAAATGCCAAATCACTGATCCAGTCTCTGGGTTGAAAGCTGGGTGTAAATGGATCAGACACTGACTGGGTGGGCAGAAGATCCAAAGCCATAGGACCAGACTACAGCTAAAGGGGTTATATGCAAGAAATAAACTCAAGATGTAGATTTCACAACAGAGTGAGAGCGGTTAGGTATCCTATCTCGTAACTGAGCTTAGGTGCATGCAATCAGGAGCCAGCCGAGTCCATTTAGTGCTCAGATAAAGCGGTAAAAGTGAGGTGCGTAAGGGCGTGAGACATCCTGTGGGACCACACAGTCATGGCTATTATCATCCAATAGCACAGTACCCAGTCACAGAGCCCAACGCTGGGATTGCATCATGGGAGTTTCTGTGGCTGAACACAGACACCTGTGGCTGACTCACAGGCACACCCACATCAAGGCCAGAGCACCCCCTTGGGGGAGGGGGGTGTGTGTGTGAGTGACTGTGACATCGTAGGCAGCCAGTCCAAATGACAAATTACACAGCTTGCTCCCCGTTGCTAGGTGTGGGCGGGGTTTACCTCAGGTAGGCAACGATGACTCACAAGCTTGACCTCAGTTGTAGAGCTGTCCAAAACAGCGCGTACGTGTCCAACATTAGCAGCACTTTCGGGGCTCCTGGAACTTCGCAACGGCATTTGCAGTCAACACGAGTCCTTGTGAAGACAGACTATTAGGGGTAGGTACCACATACAAAATCACTGCACTTTGAATGGGTGACTCCATACCAGTCTGTTAGAAGCATGCTGGTACCTCATCTAAGGATCAGTCCACCCACATGCTGGTCACGCTCAAGAACTGCTCAGGGATTGCTGTCCAGATATGAGCTTTCCTCATTGCCAGTCTGGATCTGACCTACAGTTTGGGCGGGGGTGTTCCTCACATCAAAAAAATCACCCTAGTTACCAGCCTGAAATACTCACCCATGCAATTCATCTAACCTGTCATTCCAGGCACCAGCGCTGACAGGAATTAAATTGCAAGCCTTTAACAAAAACAATATCCATCCTTCCAATTACATCCCGCCAGGCTGTGAGTCATCCAGGAAGTCAGGCAGAAAAGGTATAAAGGCAGGCTGAATGGGCTGCTTTCAGCCCTTATCACGTAATGGGTTTATATGTTTTGTGATGTGTCCCATATTTGGGGGGTGGGGGGGGGGTGTTCGTCACCCAATTTTTCTCACTCTTGGCTTTAGAAGACTGGTAGCACATGTGGGAGATGGAAGGGAAGCCAAGCAAATCCTGGAAATTCTTATTAATACTGGGACTCTTTCGGAGGATTTTGCCTCACATGAGAATAGATCTGTCCCGTATCACACTGAACAAAAGGGACAGGTCCAAGATGTTTTTTTTTTAACTATTCCTGTGCAGTGCAATACAGCTTCATTTGCTTGTCCCATGATCTATGCTTTCACAACCTGGGTGCTTAATGTTTAGATGACTGTTTCCCTACCTGGTCTTTGGGGACCCGCCAGTCAGTCCACGTTTTTGCTCCGCCCCCCCCTTGCTACCAGCCACAAAATCCACATTTTTTCTGCCCTTCCAGATATTAAGTACCCAGGGTGTTGTCAAGAATCGGAGCAAAAATATCTGTTTCGGGGTCCCCGAGGACCAGGTTGGAAAACACTGCTTTGGGGTCCCCGAGGACCAGGTTGGAAAACACTGCTTTAGACTCTTAGTACTAATGGGCTGATGGCATATAGTGAGTCATTCCACATGATAAAGGTTCCGAACTTTAATGACATACCATTGGTTTTTGATTCACATTCATAAATTATTCCTATATTGGTTGTTCAATCATCAAATAAGTTTTCTGTTCTTAGACAACTCTGTAGGGGATGGCACAGCAACACCATGGTTTGCACAGTCACCTCATACTTCTGGATGTGTCTGTCAGTTTGCGCCTTCTCTCTCTCTCCCTCTCTCTCTCTCTCTCTCTCCCCCTCTCTCTCTCTCTCTCTCAGTTGTTATGGGGTTTCTTTTGGTTCCCCCCCACAGCCCAAAAACATGCCAAGGTGCATTGGACTTGCCAAATTGTCCCTCTGTGTGGGTTTATTCATCTATAAATTCTATTTTGAGGACAAAAAGCTGCTATTTTCACATTGTGTGGACACAAGGGAAGAACTCAAACTTATAAAAATCTGTGACTGCAATCAAAAAAGTAATGGCTAAATGGCTAAAAGTCTTAGGTTAGGTTAGGGCTGTGTCATTATTGGGATTAGGGTTTTTTCCCACAGAAATGAATGGATGGTCCCCACAATGATACAGATACAAACATATGCGTGTGTCTTTGGCCCGCGATGGGTCGCTGCCCAGCCTGAGCCGTAGCCTCCAGACCACTGAGACCCTGCATAGGACAAGTGGGTACAGAAGATGAATGAAAACTAACAATTAGCCAACAATTAGCCACAGGCATACGCGTGCAGTCTAATTCAAGAAGCTACTAGCGCTTTAAACGCGCTCGGCACATTTCCGAAAAGGACTTTAGCTACATCACGAGCCGAGGGGAAAAAAAAGGCACGTTTTAATTAAAGCGAACGGCACGGAAAGTCTCTCTCCCCTTCTGGCCTTTCAAAGTCTGGGCAGAAGAAACAGGTTGGAGGC